>JADRCH010000170.1:2341483-2647888 GCA_019843965.1 Rhynchomys soricoides | reverse complement strand
GAGAGAGAGAGAGAGAGAGAGAGAGAGAGAGAGAGAGAGAGAGAGAGAGAAAATGCACTAGGAATTGCACAAGTTTTTTGAAACCTCAAAGTCTTCCCTGGTGACATACTAAGGTCATATCTCTTTATCCTTGCCAACAACTAGGGATCAAATATTCAAATATAAGAGCCTAAAGGGGCCATTCTCATCCAAATCACCACACAACAATCTTGAACAAGTGTATCTCCATAGAACTCCTCTTAACATGGCTGTGACTATGAGGAAAAGAGCTGCACGAGGCAGAAGCCACAGCTCTTTTGCAATCTATCTTGGAAGCAATGTCTCACCATCCTGTCAATATCAGTGAGTCAGTAAGTTAAGTGCCGTGGAGGACGGAAGGATGTGAGTGTGAGTACCAGAAACAGCCCACCTTAGCAGCTGCCTAGTGCCCCGGATTGGAGCAGAAAGTATTGAAAGAGAAGTCCAAAAGTTGGTCATAACCAACTTGTTTAAAGATCTCTGACTATGAGGCTAAGAAGATTTTATTTTAGCTTACCGGACAACAGGTTATTGAACATATAAAACACCTGTAGGGACTGTTTCAAATATATGTTCTTGAGCTTAATGTAAATATTCTATCTGCCTATGGGAAGGCACAGAATTAATTCATTGGTTAATTAATTAATGATGTTTTAAACAAGTTACCTATATGTAGCCTTATCTGGCCTTGAACTCATGGGGATGCTCCTGTCTTAATTTCTCATTATGCTTGACAGAATATGCTTTTTCAGCAAGTGCCCAAGGCAACTCTGGTACAGGTGATCTAAAGATTTGCTTTGAAAGCTTCTTTTGTGAGTAGACAAGGAAGAGCTTTGGTTTTGGTTGTTTGGGAAAATGCCTAAAATTGAACCCAGGGCTTTGCTTCTTGGTTCTTGCCATGAAATCAAAGAAACCACCATTAGATATGGTCACTTTATCTCTAGAGCAATGGTTCTCACTAACTTCTATCTTAATATTTGAATCACCTGTGGGAATTCTTTGAAGCCATCAGTGTCTGAGATACATTCCCAGAGATTTAGATTTAACTTGCATATGAGTTCTGGCTTCTCAGATAATTCAGGTAACCCCTTGCTTCCTGTGCTCTTCCTGCCCTATAGGATTAGACCACTGGTCTAAGCAAACCATTTAGGTGTAGTCCAGATGGAAAACATAAGTATCATTAGTCATTTCTCCACGTGAGTCTCACTCTGTGTCCACTAAATCAGAATCTGTGTTTGAACAATGTCCTTGGGCAAGTTACATCTGCACTAAGGTTTAAGAAACACTGGTCTAGGAGCTCCACTGTCCTAGTCTACTTTGTGTGACACTAACAACTGGACAATTTATATAGAAAATAAATTTATTTATCATAGTTGTGGAGGTTGAGAATCTCAAGAGCAAGGGGGCTCAGATCTAACAAGGGTCTTTATGCTGTTCCAGCCCATGGCAGCTGGCAGAAGGATAAGGAGCAAGAGGGAAAGGTATTATACTATCTGTTTTGTCAGAAACCCACTTCTGTGAAAACTAATAGCATTCATCATTTCCTGAAGGCTATACATAATTGCCTCTTAAAGGTCCCACCTCTCACCATTGCTGTATTGAGGATCAAGTTACTAAAGCATGAATTTGGGGAAATTCATTTAAGTCATTCTCTTAGGGTTTCTATTACTGTGAAGAGATACCATGGCCACAGCAAACTCTTTTTTATTTTTTAATGCTTAGACACATTTTTTATTGGTTATTTTGTTTATTTACATTTCAAATGTTATCCACCTTCTCAGTTTCCTCTGCACAAGTCCATCATTCCCTCCTCCCTCCCCCTTCCCCTATAAGGGTGCTCCCCCACCTGCCCACCCACTCCTGCCTCTAAGCCCTAACCAACCAGACCCCCCCAAACTCCCAGGGACTCAACCACCAGCCAAAGAGTATACAGGGAGTACCCAGGCTCCAGCTGGATATGTAGTAGAGGATTGTCTTATCTGGCATTACTGAAAGGGGAGCCCTTTGGTCCAGTGGAGGCTTGATGACAAAGCAAACTCTTACAAAGGAAAACATTTAATTGGAGGCTTTCCTACAGTTCTGAGGTTTATTCCACTATAATCATGGCAGGAAGCATGGTGTAATGTAGGAAGACATGGTGCTGGAGAGGTAGCTGAGAGTTCTATATCCAGATCAACAGGCAGCAGGAAGAGAGAGACACTGGGCCTGGCTTCTGAGACTCAAATCCCACCTCTAGTAACAGACTTCCTCCAACAAAGCCACACCTCCCAATAGTGCCAGTCCCTATAAGCCTATGGTTCTATTTTCATTCAAACAACGATCATTATTGAAACAATCTATTGAGGTTGAAAAATATAAATAAGTATTTTTTCCATTGCCATGGAAGAGTCTTATTTGTAAAAATTTCCTGAAGTGATTCTGACGTACAGACAGAAGTGAGCCTTACTTGTAAACAGTTGCCCATCACAAAAGCAGAAAATAGATGGCTTGCATTATTGATATAATAATATTCTTATTGAGGTAATATTATATATTATATGCTCACTGGAGAAGTATATTATGTAAGTCTTGTGTATGGTCATTTCTCATTCATTCACAAACAAAAGAAGAAATTAATAACTATTTATTGAATCCATGCTTTGTACCACATCTTTATAAATTATCCAATGAAATCCAGGTTCTTCTTCCACCGGCTCAAGATCAAGACAGAAAAACAAACAAACAAAACATGAATCGTTAGTACACAGTTAAGTCTCATTTGAAACAAGAGCAGTAGGAAATATGAGAATAGTGCTCATTCATCCCCCTTACAGGATGGATGGGACATGTTTAGGTAGGAAATTTCAGAACATAAGATGAGCATGGTGTAGGCAAGCAAGGCACAGCCTGGAGCCAAGGGAGAGAGAGATCCCAGGAAAACAGCAACCACTATGTCCCCAGTGACCTGAGAGAATCCATACACAAGAGAAAAAGCAAGCAGGGGCGGGGGGGGTGGGAGGGAGAGGAGAGGAAAGCAAGGATGAGGGAGGGGAATTAAAAGGACAGAAGAGAACTAAAGGTAAAGACCTGGAGTGATTCTAAGCTTACTAGAGGTAACTGGGAAGCCTTTGGAATGATCCCAAAAGTCTCATACTTTGGTAGAGACCGGCCTGCTGAAGGTCTTACCTAGTGTGTAAATGGGCTGAAAATCTCTGCAAAAATTCTAAAGCCAAATGAATGACACAAAAAATTGGCTATTGTTTCTATATTGTCTGTGTGTTTCCCAGCCCTTCCAATAAAGGCGATTGATCTCAAACTCGTTTATATAATTGTTGCTTCCATTCTGCTGTCTATAATTTTTATCCATTATGAAGAGGCATTGGTTGAATAGTGTTCAGAAAAGTAAAAGGAAATCTCACTTTCTAAAAAAAAGATAAAAGAAAAGAAAAAAGAAAAGTCTGCATCAATTCCTAGGCAAAGAGAGATCAATTAACTCCTAGGAACTGGAATAGACTTACCACTCACTCCAGACTCCCAAGCAGGGTCCTCAGCAGGTATACTGTGAGGTTGGGAATAAAAGACTCAAGGGCAGACAGAAAGTATCCTAAACCCAGAAACCCTGCCACTAGCTGGCTACAGTGGCGGACAGGTCAGTCAACCAGCAGAGCCAATGTTATAAATGAAGGACAACAGCAAAGAGGGAAACAGTAACCATGTGCGCCAGTTTCTCCCTCTTCCTCAGAGGGGGCTGAGGCTCCGGCAGCCAAGAAAGAAGAAAAAAATGCTTCTATCATATACCCTGTTGCCTATTCCAAAGGCACTGCAACCCTGAAGGAGGCACTGGTTGTGGCCTTTTCAAATGCCTAGGAGGTATACATCTATAGTACAAATAAAGGAATCAACTTGAACAAATCCAAGCTGTGACCTTCATTTGGAACAATTAAGGTTTCAAATTGGAAATTAAAATCATTGAATTTGAAAGCCTGAAGGAATCTAAAAGGTCATACACGAAGTCTTCCATTAATATGCATGTTCATCAAATATTGATTGAATAAATGATAACCCATTGTCCATTCAAATATTTTCAATAACAGTTCTGTTTTTTACAAAAACAAAATTGCTCTGGGAGGTCAGGAAAAGGGAAAGACTTTTTTAAATCTAGTTTTTAGTTACTTCTTTTAGTTTTTGAGATAATTATATCATTTCCCCCTTCCCTTTCTTCTTTCCAAACCCTCCCATATGCTCCTTGTTCTCCATCAAATCTTTTGCTCATTAGTTGCTGTTACCTCCATCTATGTGTGCACACATATATTCCTTAATACAATCTGCTCTGCCTGTATAAAGTTATTCTTGTGTATGTTTTCAGGGCTGACGGTCTGGTATTGGATAAGCAATTGGTGCACTCTTCCCTGGAGAAGACTATTTCTCCAATTCTCAGAATACCTAAGTTACCTGTAGTCTTTGTGTAGGGTTGAGGGCTTGTGGGCTGTCTCCCATTCCCTTTGGCATTTCGGTTAGTGTCATCCTTGCTCACTTCGTGTTTAGGCAGCCTTTGACTAAACGATCCAGCCTCTAGTACCAGAATGATCTCTTCAATACAAATATGATCATGCCAGGCCTCTCCTTAGAAATTCTCCTGCAAGTTCTCATTATTTGAAGGAAGATCTGAAGCTTTCAAAGCCCTTAAGACTTTATACAGTCTGACCCCTTTGCTTCACTGTGAAGCTATGCTCCAGCTTTTCTCAGTTTCTGGGCTTCAATCTACTATGTCTTCTTGCCATCGATGACCCCAGGGCTTTCCCACATACTGTTTCTGTGGGATTTTTCTCTCTCTCCTTACTGTCTGACTCTTGCTTCTCAGAGGTATCTTGAGATGATACTTCATTAATTTTATTCTGCCTATTTTCTCTAGTTTGTAAGCTCTGTGATAATAAGAACCAAATTTGATTTTGCTTTTTATTGGACCTGAAAATTACATAAATGTATCTGTGTGAAAAAATGGATGCATCTTTTCAGAATTTGGCCTTCATTGCAGACTCTGGGATACAGTGAGGCCCTGCTTTGCTCTATTTTTATTCATTGAGTGATCTTAGAGATCCTGAGATGGAGTCAAAAGTGGCATCCTCAAGAGCACATTATGAGGCACATAGGTCAACAGCAGAGCAGATGGTCCTCCACATGTTTAAGATGTCCTTATACAGGGATGCTGACAGGTAAGTAAATCCTTCCCAGAATGTCCAGAAGCTTTGATGAAATCATGGGAGCCTAATATGATTGGGTGGTTTTTTTTTTCCAGTGACCCCCTAACTGAAATAAACATGAACCTTTTGGTTATTTTTTTTTCACTTGACTATTTTCAAAACCTATACTAGTAAAATGCAGAGCCTGTAATCATAGAGAGGCATAGCCTCATCCCTAAAATATTTACTGAGCAAGCATGGAGCTCCTGATGCTGTATCACACACTGAGCTGCAAAACAGTCAAAGCTGGATTCCTGTCCTCAAGATGAAAAATGAAAAATACAGTCTTAGTAACAGAGCAAGGAACAACGACTGGGAGAGCCCTGGGTGGGGGAGCACCTGCCTGGACCCTCAAGCAACAGCAAGAAGGCACATCTGACCGACTGAAGCATGGAAGTCGAGGGAGGGTGGAGGAGAGCTGCCCAGGGAGGTGAAGGCTCAGATTGCACAGGGTCTTGGAGGCTTCTGAGGTTTTAGCTCTTCCCATGAGTAATGAATTATTACAGAGAATAAGGTGATGGCTCAGAGCCAACTTCACCAAGGTTACACATGTTTATAACGGGAAAAATGCTACTTTCCTCCAATAAGGTGTTCTTAAGGATTCCTTTAAGATGGTTCAGGAAGGAAGATGACCATCCACAACAGTGATGCATCACACAAGTGTTCTTTGCTGTTAAGTAACTAAATATAACCAGTTTCTTTTTGTGGGAAGGGGATAGCTCATTGAGGACTTTCATGAGGACTCTGTAACCACAGGATGCGGCTAGTTCCCTGTCAAGAAAACCTTAGAAGGTTGTGGTTTTGTTGTCTTGCTTTATTTTGTTTTGTATTTTGAGACAGGGACTCACGGTGCAGTCCTAGCTGGTTGGAAACTCAATATGTAGAACAGCCTGGCCTCAAAATTCACGGAGATTCACCTGCTTCTGCTTCCCAACCCTGAGATTAAAGGTGTGGCCTATCACACCCAGCAGCTCAGAGATTTTGTAAATTCAGCTATCACACTCATATCAAGACACATCGCCTAACCTGGCAATGGTGCTATCCTTTGAGAAGATAAAGAATTATGGAGAACAAAGAGGGAAGAGAGGCTCTCTCCTTTTTTCTGTAACAACCACTCCTGTTAATTGTTACTTTTATTAAAGAGCTATCCAGAACTTGTGGGATTTTCTAGACCTTGGTGCTTCTGGAACACAGAGCCCTCCTTCCCACTAGTAGGAACCATAAGAGAACCAGGAGAAAGCACTGGAGAAGCGCAATGCCTTAGGGGAGGCAGATAATGCCATGGGGACTAACCATGAACTCCCACTCTGATTTCATGCCATATGAAATATTGAGACCTCTCTCTTCTCAAATATGCAGGCCCCTCACAGTCTACATTAGCTCTACAAGTCCTCATCCAACCTAGGTTGAATTGTTTACACTCCCAGAGTTGCGTTCAATCAGAGCAAAGTGTTTCCCTGTGAGCTATGAAAATACTCAGTTACGAACCAAGTCACCTGCGTCCTGCTTCCTGCTTCCCTCAAGCTGACTCTGTAAAGGCTCTGAAGGAAACAGCATTCATAACTACCATAACTTCCTGTGTCCCTCTCTGCCTTAGAAAACTCTGATACGTTACCAATGTCTCAACCTCAGCAATTCGTACTGAACATTCCATTTGTTTTTCCCACAAACTGGTGGCTAGAAATTAAGGCCCCTTTCCGGCACATTTCAAAGCCCAGGTGGAAAGGTCAGGCACTGCTTGGGACACACTGTTCTCATGGTAGAAGGAAAGAGCAAGAGAAGAGCCAACAAGAGCTGAGCAGGCTTCTCCTCTGACACATCAACCACGACCACTCACACTCACTGGCCAAGGCCCTTCTGGCCAAACTCAAAAGCAACTGGTTAGAGACCAAGACCCTTCCCACAGAAGGTACAGCAAGATGCAGAGCATGGGAGGCCTTCATAATGATCCTACAAGGAAGGAAATATCAAATCCGTTGGAATAACAACGATAGACCACTGTGCCTCTGACTCCGCCCAGTGTTTTGTCCAGATGTTGACTGGTAAAAGGCTTGATAGGATTTTGGTTTTCTTAGAATTCTCAGAACGCTCCAAGCAACAATTAGCAAATTCTTCTTCATATGCCACCATCCCTCCAGATGGCAATAGTAGTTGCACAATTAAAAATAATTCTGTGGTTGAATTATTTTGGCAAAGAATGGGTATTAACAATGTCCCTGAATACTCATAATTTCTCTTGAAATATTAAACGTTCTGAAAATCACTACTGCTGGCACCTATATAAGGCAGGATTGGCATCACAGAATCTTTTACTTTTTTTGTAGTGACCCTACAACTAATGTCTCATGAGACTTTAGTGGCGAGTACTAATTCTCAAAGGATTGTGGGAAAATCAATCAGACAGATTACTAGTATCTGTTCATTTCTGTGCATCTAGACTGAAGAACATCTAATGATGTTGAAAAGAGTGACACACGAGGCCAACAGGTCTACACAGGTCTCTAAATAAAGTATTCATTCTTTGTGAGACTCCACTCTATACAGGAACCTAGAAATGCTATTGGATACGTTATAAATACCTGAAACTGGCTTTTCTGTCTCTGGTTTTCTCTAACCGTTGTATTTTGCATTCTGTTTTGTGCCAAATGCAGTACCAGACACTAGGTATATAACGAGAGCAAAACAGACACAACCCCACCCTCACAGCTTTGTTTAAAATAAAAGAAACCAGTCCCAAGGAAAATACATGGGTAGTCGCCAATCACACCACTTCCTAGCCCCTCTTCCTCCTTTACTGCTTCCCATGTTTAGAGTCCCAGACTTCAGTCATCCTTTGCAGATCTCCATAGGCCCCTCCTTGTCGATTCCCTTTAATGGCTCTTACTCCACTATGGAGCTTCTAGAGTACCCAGAGCTCCTGCTGGGCTTCTCTGATTCTTCCTGAGTGATCTCATTCATTCTTGCAGCATTAAATTTCACAGATGTGTTCATGGCTCATGAACTTATATTTCCAATGTAAAACTCTCTTCTAAGGATAGCGATATCCGACAGCACCACATAAGTACCTGCCGGCCTCGGATTAGTTCAGGTGTTTTCTCTCATGCCGTGATTGCTTAGCTATTTCCTTCATCTGCCCTCCCCCTCCCCGATTTATAAACCCCTCTAGGCAGGCTGCCTTGGTCCATCTTCAGTTTCTATCATGCATTACTAGTAAGCCCATAATATATGAGTATTGAGTTCACTGTCTGAACTGAATTTGTGCTTTAGAGATCACTTGAGGCACAGGCAACACACATGAGGATGTTTTATTTAAAGAAATAACACCCCATTCCTTTGTTTTTCTAAATGAACAATCTCAAATGAGAGAACACATTGGCACAAGGTGAGTACTTGAGTTTAAAATGCTAAGCTGAGCTAGCATCATCCCTTGTAGGTGTGGAAAGTGCTGCAAAGCTTTTGTAAACCACCCACGTCCCTGCACCCCAGTTGGTGTGCTGGTATGGAACGGCAAACATGACTCAATTCTTGCAACAGTCCACTCAGATCTACCCTCTCCTCCAAAGCAAAAGGCAAAGGTAAACAGCCCTGGCTTTCTTAAGACTCTCCTGCTTCAGCAGAGCAGCGATTCAATTCAACCACACAAAGCTACTTCTTGATTCAGATCGGGGGCCACAGAAAAAGCCAAAAAGAAAAACTCCCTGGACCAGTAATGATGTCTCCCAGATGTTCTAATAACTACACATGGCAACCTCACTTCCTCTGAATTCTGATCCCAGTCTGGCTCATGCCTGCTTGTATTAACTAATCAGTTAGTTCTCCTATACCCCAAGAGCCCAGGTTCTACTGGATTGTCTAACTACAAACTGAGAACGTCTTTGTGCTTGATCTTCCTGTATGAACCAAGGTCCCTGATTGTCCACTGGGAAAGCCTTGGTTCATGTGTCCTTTTGAACAGCTACCATGTTATGTGCAAAGGCTAGTTCTTTCCCCTTTGGTTGCCATAAAGAAGGTTTACCATAAGCCTCCATGTGTTAGAAGCTTGGGATTTAATCTCTATTAGTGTAGAGGACATTTGTCTGATTGCATCACTATTGCAAAAATAAATGTTTCTCGGCTGAAATAGCATTTTGAATTTTATTTTTTTCTCCTGTGCCCTTTCTGTACCTAGCCCTAGATAACAGTTTATGCTATAATATTTATTTATTTATTTATTTATGTATACGTAAATATTTATAAGGAGTCCTCTGGACTAACAGTGGTGTTGTGATGGGCCTTTGGTACACTGCCCAGAAGACATCCCCAGCTATACTGTAGGTCAACTCAGTCACAGCACATTCTTAAATCAAGGCAACAGTCACACTGGCATGCTAGAATCGTGATTCTCAGTTCAACCTCTGGGTCACTAATCTGGAAATCAAGCTGGTAAGTTTTAAAGTAAGGTATTCTGAAAGAAACTCTTCTCATTCAAGTCTTACAAAAGTCCTGCTTCTCTGGGCCTTTCTGGTCTGTCTCCTTGGCGTGTGTCATTCCCTGTGCAGCCCCCATTTCCACTATAGCCTGGCCACTGCCAACGGATAGACTGTTGCTGTGTGCCTTGTCGTGGACTGTGACTCCCCTCACAATGCTGCTGGGTGCCAGGGTTGTTCATCATGGAAAGGCAATCATGAGGGATTTCCTTTGCCACCTTCTGGTAGCTTCCCAAGTTACAGTCACTACTCAGTCAAGTACACAGACTGACTCTCAAACTCCTTTGCAATTAAAGCCCTGCCAAAAGGACAGTTTGTATTCCCATTCAATAATCTTTTCATTCACTCATACTGAGTGTTCATTACACAGCTCAATGTTAAGAGCCCTTTAACTTGTCATATACATGATGTATGTAACAGCACATGCATTCAAAACTAGGTGCTAGATCAGCAGTTCAGTGGTAATTATAAAACAACCACTCTTAGAGATGACGCCTCCAATTTGTTGAATGTTACCAAGAATTGTATACACCTGTCATTGTCCCTGTACTTGTCTCTACCTACCATCAAAATTCCCTACCCATCCCACAGACTCTGCCAGAGTGCCTGAGGTACACAGTTCATGGCAATGGAACAGGAGCAGGTGCAGAGTGAGTAAGGCTCTTGGAACATGACAAGGACACTGGGTTTTGATGATCTAAGCTGCTGCAATACAAGTTGTCATTTGAATACCAAATGTCCCACTTCCTTGGTTTTGAATCTCTTCATTCAGCCCGAAGGCTACCCCAAAGGCACCATTTTATTTATTGTATTGCACATCTGCCTCCATGGAAGTCTCCATGGGGATTTCATGGTTCTCTCCCATTATTTCCTCAGGTAGCTCTAACTCTATGTTATCATTCTTTCCGTCTCATTCCTTCCAATCTGTAATAAAACTAATTGAAAAATACTAGGTATAGTTAGCTCAGACAAAACCTAAGAGCTGGGCACGCTGAAGAACCATAAGTGGCTTTAAGTGGCTTTGTCAGTGGCTTTAAGAACCACTAGCATGAAGGGTCAGAACCACCAACACCTGTTCCCAGGAAAAGGAGACAAGTCCTTTCCACATCTGTCTTCCCAGTCTGACATCTGAAGCCCTACCCAGAGGCAGGCTCCCCCCATTCTCTCCCATTTGTGGCAAATGGTGCAAAGTCTTGCTCCCACAGGTTCCCACAGCTTTCTTTTCCATTGAAAAATTAAGAGTTGGTATTTGTTTCCCCATGGAAAATAAAGTTGGGTGTGGGGTTGTCCCTGGGGTTCTGAGAGAGCACAGCAGTGTCATCAGCCTGTGCTGGACAGGATAAGTAGAGGTAAAGGGTATAAGATCTACACAGCAAGATCTCAATGCCACAGCTGCATAATTCTATCTACAAAATGTGAGCTTCCTATAAGTACTAAAGCAGCCATGTTCTTCTGTAAACTAAGTTTCACCATCAACAGAGGGGGAAAGCATTCATTGCTGTGATGGTTGGTGTTGGTTGTCAACAGGACAGAATGATCTGGGAGTAGGGGTTCTGGGTGTGTCTGTGGGGGACTTATCTTGATTACATTCGTGAAAATGGGAAGACCCATCCACTATGGGCGGCACCATTCCCTAGGCAGGAGGCCCTAGACTGTATAAAATGGAGAAAGAGAACTGAGCGGCACCACACATGCATTCATCATTCTCTGCTTCCTGCACACGAATGGGAATGTGACCAGCTTTTTCAAGCTCCTGTTGCCTTAACTTCTCAACCTTGAGCCCTGACCTTTTCCTCATATGCAGAATACTTCAAAGAGAAAGGACCCATTCAAATTCTTTAAAAATAATTAGTCATACATTTCCACTCCAAGTTTTTACCAGCTTTACCTCTCTTTTAGGATATTATTAGACAGAAATACAAAATCACATGTTTTGTTTGTTTGTAATAACTGATCTTCAATCAATAAAAATTGATTTTTTTCATCTATCAGCAGCATGAACACTTTTATTGTTGTTTCTCTGGGTTCTGTCTGAAGTTCACTAGGTTCCTCAGGCTTCCGGCAAGCAGGAAAAACAAAGAGGACTTCCAACGCTAGAAAGAACTTCTCATTCCAGGCTGGGCAATTTCTCATTCCAGGCTCAGCTGCTAAGAGCACTGGCTGTTCTTGCAGAAGACCCAAGTTCAATTTCCAACATCCACATGGCACTCACAGCCGTGTGTAACACTAGTTCAAAGGAATCCAATGACCTCTTTGGGCTTCCATGGGCACTGCATACACATAGTGCACAGACATACCTATAGGCAAAACACCCACACACATAAAATGAAAATAAACATTTTTTTTAAAAAGAATTTCACTTTATATTCAAATGGCATAAAATTCACATCCTATGACATAAAATCTTCTCTGTGAAATAAATCCTAGGAAAGCAGAAAGTAATCTGCCAGCCTCTTAAAGGAAGTAGATACCTCCACGTATATATTTGTATGTGTATGTGTATATGTATATATGGTATATTATGTGTGTGTGTGTGTGTGTGTGTGTGTGTGTGTGTGTGTGAAATTTATTCAAATGATTTACAGGCTGCAGTCCAACTAATCCAGCAACCGCTATGAAAGGCAAATCTAAGAATCCAGTAGTTTCTCAGTCCCACAAGGCTTGGTGTCTCAGCTGCTCTTCTGTATATTTTGATATCCAGAAGAAACAGGCTCCAGTGCCACTGAAGGAATGGATATGCTAGCAAGGCGAGGGCAAGCAGGCAAAGAACAAAACCTTCTTTATTCTGCTGTCCTTATATAGGCCCAGGAAGGTATGGCCCAAGATACAGGTGTGTCTTTCTGCCTCCAGATCTGGATCACATCTGTGCCCTCTATTTCTGGATTGTAGTTCATTCCAGAGAGAGTCAAGTTGACAACCAAGAATAGCCATCACATTCCGAGCACCAAACACATCACTCTTTATGGCAAATGTTCTTGGATAACAATGGACACTACAGTAAAAGGGGTTGCAAGGCAGAAAACAGATTGGAAGGGAGGGACAAAGAAAGGGAGGGTTACAGTGAAGGAGGTTGTGGGGCACAAAGTTGAAAGTTGACTACTTCTCTGGCTATGTCTGCTGGGCTGTGGACTGTTTCATCTCTCACAGCTTTGTGTTGTCCACTGGCAAGCATCAGCTAAAGGGAAAATGGGCTTCCCTGGCTGAACTCTAACACTCAGAAAATAGCTTTGTAGGACCAAATTTAGATGTGGAAGGCCAGGGCAGGATTAGGAGAAAGAACTAAGAACATGGACTTAACCTAGTAAGGTCAGGATATACTCAGTTACTTGGAAAAGAGCAAACAACCACGACTGTCCAGCACTATTGTGGAAGCTCAGGAAGACAGATTGGTGCTGACCTAAACACTTGCCTCATGCCTTCTGTTTGAAAGAGGTCAGCAGTGAGCCACCAGCAAGCAGATGCCTTACTGGGAATTCATATTGTTCTGGAGAAAAAAACAGAACCTGATGGCCTGTGATCCCCACAGTGGCCTTCCTGGTCACAGGGGGCACTTTTGACTTATCCCCTAGGCTCAGCAGTGTAATAAGCATTCTCTGTCCACAGTTCAGCCTTGGCTTAGTTACACTGGAATTATCGGTAATGATTTTTTATTTACATTGTTGGTTTTAGAATTTCTATGTGACCACTGTACTCATATCATTTCTACCCTCCCCTCTCCACCTCTAACCCCTTCTGTGTCCCTCTCACTCTTTCTCAAATCCATGAACTCCTCCTTAATTTTTATTGTTACATATGCATATATGTATGTTCGTATACATGTGCATACACACACACACACACACACACACACACACACACACACCTCCATTTTATGCTAGGCATCCATCTTGGTACCCACTAGGCATTTGCCTCTGACTCCAGTCCTTGGAAGGTAAATTCCCAGTGACCCTGATTCAGTGATCCCCACCCAGAAATGTACAGTAGGGATCACCTACTTCTCATGATGCGACTAACTGCCTTTTAGCATCTATAACTTGCTTATGCTGACCTTCTAGTCATCCTGACTATCTAATCTTGGCAGAGCAGAGCAGCTTTGGTTTGCTTATGCAGATATTAGAGGTCTTCTTGTGGTTTTCACCTTTAAATTTTCTTCTCTTACCCTCTTCTCACAGTAGTTTTGAGTTTGGCTCGGAGATTGTTGTCCTGCTAGCAGAAATCAATAAGTCCTTTAATTATAATTGGATTGAGTCTATGGTTTTTCCCCCAGGGGTCAGGAACTCCATAACTGAGTACATTTAGTGTATATTTAGTGTCATTCATATGCATATGTACATGTGTTTAGGATTAAACACGTGGGGCTGAATAAGCTATCGGAGAGCTAGTCCCTGGAGAATGCTGATTCTCCCTCCCCCAGCAACCATGCTTGGCTATATCTCTTCCTCTAGGAATGGGACCTTGTGAAATTTTCCCCACACATATTGGAGTGTTAACTGGTCTCCTTTAGGCAACCATTTCGTTTACCATTTATGTTTCATGAGTGCAACTTAGGAAGGTATTTTTTAATATATTTTTAAACTTTTTTTGGTTATTTCATTCATTTACATTGTTAGCCCCCTTCCAGCTTTCCCCTTTGCAAATCCCCTATCTCATCCCCCCTTTTCCTGCTGCTTCTATGAGGGTGCTCCCCCACCCCACCCCACCCACTCCAGCCTCACCACCCTAGCATTCACCTACGCTAGGGTATCAAACCTTCACAGGACCTAGGGCCTCCCCTCCTATTGATGCTAGATAAGGCAATCCTCTGCTACATATGCAGCTGGAGCTATGGGTCCCTCCATGTGTGTTCTTTGGTTGGTGGTTTAGTCCCTGAGAGCTCTCGGGGGGTCTGGTTGGTTGATATTGTTGTTCTTCCTATGGAATTGCAAGCTCCTTCAGTCCTTCCCCTAACTCTTCCATTGGGGTCCCCATACTCAGTTAGGGAAGGTATTTTTAATATGTATTTTTATTTTTAAAGAGAGAGAGTATATCAGGTATGTGCAGTTCCCACAGAGGCCAGAAGAGAGAGTCAGATCCCCTAGAGTTGGAGATTCAAATGACTGTGAGAGACCCCCCAGGTGGGTGCTAAGAACTGAACTCATGTCCTTTGGAAGAACAGAAAATGCTCTAACCATAGGACCATCTCGTCTGCCCCTGGAAGAAATTTTTTAAAATCTTGATTTCCAGAACCTGTCCCAGACTGACGAAGGAGATTCTAGAAAAGTAGCTCCCAGGTTTTAGTAACTCTTAAAATTCCCAGATATCCCAGTTTGGGCTCAAAGCATGCACGCTGTGTGCTAATGCCCAATGTGTGCTACCTGCCTCATCAGCTTCTCTCTGCTTTCCCACTGTTGTCCATCCTTCCCCAGTCCCTTCCCAGTCCAGTTCGTTCTGCGTTGCATTTAAAAGATACCTCTATAGCACTCTGCTAAGTCTTCTTGTGTTTTAAGTTTGATTTTCCTCCTTTAATCTCCATGCCTGTTCTGCTGATTCATCTTTCCATTATGCTTGTTTGGTTTTGTATTTTCTTTCTTTAGTCCATAACAACATTTATAGGGCACTTGATGTGGGCAGAATACTGTGGTAAGCACTTAGCTGCTGCTAAAAATGAATCTAATCTAATAATGTTCTCTGTTAAATTCCTTGCTACAGCTATGGATTAACGTCTGGTGAACAATTGGCATGTTGGCAAAAATCAATCTCTTTTCCAAGGAAACAGCTGCCTTGGTGTATAAATAATAAATCCAAAATAAATAGATAGATTGCAATAAAAAATAAAAGAAGCTCACACAAATAGAGACCAAAGAAGCAGTAATAGCAGTCAGAAACTAAATACCAACATCTCCACTAACAAATTCAGCCTTGCTCTATGAAGGAGATGCTACAATTTGCACCAGAAAGAAAAAAAGGCTCAGATCGTACAGCCAGTGAGGTTACTTCTGGGCACAGAATACCTACTGGTTAAGGCTGCTTTCTGTTCATTTATGTCATTTTTGTGATGGCTATTCTTGGTTGTCAAACTGACAACATCTAAAATTAAATAAGATCCAAATATGGAGGGCATAACTGTGGGAGATTTTTGCTTAATTTGAAGGAGAAAAATCTATTTCTCCTTTAATCTCTATCTCTTGAGCTGGGGAAAGACTCACCTTAAATCTGGATCTTCAGTTAGGAAGACATATTTTAAATCCAAATCATTAGAACTTGGAAAATCCATCTCTAACCTAGGACACACATTCTGCTGGAAGCCTATGGAAGGAAGGACAATGACAACTTGACATTGTTTTGAGTCACCTGGGAGACACATATCTGGGTTCTCTGAAGGCATTTCCAGAGAAGTTTAACTGAAAAAGGAAAATTCACTCTGAATATGGGCAGTACCATCATATGGGTTAAGGTCCCATACTAAAAAGCCAATTGAACACTTTCCAAAGACACCCTCTCTTCTCTGCAAACCCAAACACCCAGATATGAGCGAGTCCCTGCTGCCATGCCTTCCCAACTGTGATGAGCAATTCCCTCAAACTATAAGCCAAAACAATCTTCTTCCCTGAAGATGCTTCCTGTCAGGTATTCGGTTTGGTTTGGTTTGGTTTGGCTTTTGGTCAGACAAATAAGACAATCAACCTAACATAATGAGATCTGTAACATAATGTGGAGACATCATTCACAGCTGTTTATCTTGTCCATGTAGTCCATATGCCTTTGAAACTCGTTTCCATAAAGAATATGAAAGACTTTGGAGATGCAGGCCAAAAACACTCCAGAGTTCTGTCAACAGAGCTGAATGGGAGAGTCTGGTTAGGTTCAAAAGACTAGATAGGAGTGAATTCAATGGAACTTGGACTCTTGGCGTTTCTGTCGGAAAAGAGGCCCTGTTGGGAGATAGAAACCATTTGTATTCTCTGGAAAAACATGTGAAGATTGGCAAGAAAGTATTTCCTACCAGTTTCACAGGGATTATGACCCTGCTAACAACCTGACTGTAGATAATTAGACTCCAGAAATTAGACAAAATTTTCGGTCATTTTAAGCCATCTAGCTATAGAAACTACCACAGAGGGTATGGTGGTTTGAAAGAAAATGGCCCCATGGAGCAGGTATGTCACTGGGGGTGAAAGAAATGCTTTTCCTCCCCTCCTCCCCTCCCTAGAGATAAGGCCAACTGTCCAACTCAGGCTGTGACCAGAATCTGCCTCAAGAATGTATAAAAGGTGTGAGCTTTGAAAATTCGGGGTCAACTCTGCCTCATGTGCAAGACGACCCCAATGCATTGGAAATAATAAACCTCTTGATGATTGCATCGCTCTCGATCTCCGTGTCTTTGGGAGGGAGAACTACCGTAGTCACAACCTTCTGGTCCAACAGGGGTGGGTTTTAAGATCTTATATGCTCAAACTAGACCCAGTATGGCACTATCTCTTCCTGTTGTCTATAGATAAAGATGTATTCCTGTCATCTCTTTCTCTAGCACCATCTCTTGCCTACAAACCACCATGTCCCACCATGACAATTGTAGACTAAAGCTCTGTCTGACCTGTAAGCCAGCCCCAATTAAATGTTTCATGGTGTCTCCTCACAGTAATAGAACACTAAGTAACTTGGGGTGTAAGAAAGCAAACCAATGAGGTTGGAAAGATAGCTCAGTGGTCAAGTTCACTGGCTGCTCTTCCAGATGACTTGGGTTTAATCCCAGCACCCACATGGCAGTTCTCAAGCACGTGCCACTCCAATTCCAGGAGACTCAGGCCTCCAAGGACATCAGAGATGTATGTGTTACACAGATGTACATGCAGGCAAAACACTCATGCAAATAAAAATAATTATTTAAAAAGAAAGAAACAAAGAAACCAAAGAAAGATGGTGAAGTAACCCTGGACTGACAACACCCTTGGTGTGAAAAGCAGCAGGAAGGAGCCATCACCAAAACCAGCACCTGTAGGAGGGTCATGGAATCCAGTGGAAGAAAGCAGCCTCTGCTAACACCAGCCCTACAGAAAGGAATCTGGACATCACTGTTCTTTCCTTCTGCCTCCCACTGGCCAAACCAGAAGGAATGCCATGAAGCTAAGGAAGTGAATGACAGATGTCATTCATTAAGATGAATGTCTGCTGCTAAGAAGAGTGGATGACAGGCTCATTGCCTGCACCACAGTCACTTGCCCTCCCTCCTAGCCATACCCTGTCCTCCTCACCAAGCTCTCAAGATCTTTCTGCATCTGCTGAAAATTCACCACTGCTGCGATGAAGGAATCGGCTATGCAAATGTTTGAGTAACGATAGGTTCTGATGTTCAAACATAAGCACCCTGAGACAAGAGCCCATGCCTGTCATTCATTAGTGAATCCTCAGGGTGTGATACATAGTAGAATGCCAAGACTCATAGACCAGGAAGTAGGCAACCTGATGTGAAATAATCAAGTATTCAACCCAGAGAGGTTGCCTTTGGCAACTTCTAGAGAACTTTAGACAGTGAGCACCATTATGCCCTTCGTGTGAATGTTGATGGCATAATCTATAATAGCCATCACTGTTCTTCAGAACTTGTGGATAGAGTAGTACTGGGGCCAAGGGAAGGGCAATATAGTTGAATGAAATGAGCAACTACCCCAAGGGCAAGCAAATGTAAACATAAATATAAATGTCCTCTGCACAGGCTAGCCCCTGCGATACTTGAAAAGTGGTGAGAACTTACAAAGGTGTTTTCACCACTAAGGTGGGAATGTAGGTCCTGGATCCACCCAAGACATTGTGACATTCTTGCTGTTTTGGGGTTGGGGTTGGTTTGTTTCGTTTTGGGCACAGAACTCGATTCCAAGTTTCTCCTGCACTCTATTTCCTATTGTTAATTGACCTGTAAGGTGTCAAAGATTCTTATTTTCAATTTCTGAAGGATAAGCCAAACATTCCCCATCTTTTTAAATCTGTATAAATTTACTCTGCCATAAACTGGAATATAGTGGTAGTATCTAATTCTTTTTTGAGACTGTATTTTAATTACAACATTTCTCCCTTTCCTCCCTCCAAATCCTCCCACATGCCCCTCCCTCCCCACTTTCCTTCAAACTCACAGCCTCTCTTCCCATTCATTATTATCGTATTTACATATGTATTTGTATACACATAAATGTTACTTGTATGTATGTTTACAAAGCTGACTGTTAGGCAATGATCAGCCAATTGGTGCATCTAAAATTTTTACAATGTTTTGCCTAACTCAGCATAGGTGACTCTTCAGGAAGAAGAGGAGAAGAATGAGGAGGAGGAAGACAAGGAGGAAGACAAGGAGGAAAGAAAGAGGTAGAGGAAAAGGTGAAGGAGGAGGAGGAGCACAGATAAACCTAATAAAGACCAGGAGATGGCTCAAATTGGAAGCTGATGTTTTACTGGGTTGTTTCTTTAGACAAAGGTGAATCATCCTTGTCCAGCTTTGCCCAGAGGGAGTTGGCAGCAAACACAATAATCATTACAACATCCCGGCCCATGCACACTTATCGATCTCCTCCTTTGAGGTTTCTTTTGATTACATCTGAAATGCCAATGATTCTTCTCCTTTATATTAGCTGTTAACATCACAGCAGACTCCCTGACATGTACATCTAATTAAAAACAGGCTAACAACATCAAATTCTACTTCTAGAATTTGATGCCTTGCTAGCAACTCACCAGTCATATAAGCCACCTTGAGAGCACCTCTCAAGTGGCCTTAGTAGATCACATTGCAAACCTTGAAGTTGGTTTTATCATCTCATTAACAGGAGGCAGGCACTGCAAGCCTCCCATTCATGGAAGTAGAGTCCTCTGGGACAGAGCATGGTGGTGCACACCTGCAATCCCAGCCTTAAGAAGCTGAGACCAGAGAAATAAAACTTCAGTGTCACCCGGGTTACACAATGCTTGTCTGACAAAGGGGAAATGCTCCTATGGAATGGAGAATGGGACAACTGGAAACAGGAGGCAACATTCTCAAATGCAAGCATGTCACAGGACAAGTAGGGAGTGGAAGGAGAGCAGAGTCAGGAAGCTGAGCAAGTCCTGTGCAGAAAAGAAACTCCTTCCTTGTCCATCTCAGCTTCTTCTGCAGATCTATCAGATCCAGAACTTTAAAACTAAGCAAGGTTCTGCAACCAAAAGGCATCCAGTGTCTTCTCTCAGCTGGCTCAGCCTCAGTCCTCACTGGGTCCCTCTATACCTTGTCTATCAAGAATCACAGAAGATACTGTGCTGACATCTCATGACCAAGCAGTGACTGACTATGTTGGCAGTCAGGCACCCTGAGGAGCCCTCAGATACCCAATAGAAGGGAAAACTGTCATTAACTAGCACAATAAGACTAGATTGATACAGATTTCCATGCCGAGAAAACACCTGTGGCTCTGGTTCCAAGGACAATTTTCAAAATAAAACTGATGATCCCCTCCCCTGCCAGGCTCCAATATTATTGAGACATGAGAACGGTCTTCCTGTGCCTGCTCCAGGGTTGCTTCTGAGCAACTGAAAGACTGCTGAGATCGATGTAAACAGTAGTCCCATAAGATCGTGGCTTTCTTGAATAATGGTTTATTTGGGGATCAGTCATTCTTAACACGTCTGTACCTTTTTATTTGCTCAGAGAGACACCCGAGCTCTAAGGTCTCAGTCCAGTGTGTGACCGAGAGAGGAATAAATTGTGGCATTTACTCTAACAATGTTCTTGGAGCTTCACAAAACATTTCACTGCACACCCCAAATTCTAAGGCTATGATATAATTAAAAGGGCATTTCCTGAGGTACAGCTATGGATGGCGTACAGTTTCTCCTCACCATTTACCCCCTGACCCTGAGTGTACTAGGAGAGAGAGAGATTGGGGAAGTGAGAAGGAGCCTCTCTGCTCCTTCAGCTCCCAATAGTTAGTGTGCACTGTCATCTTGTCTAAAAACAAGGGTCTCCATCTCTAGCATCTGCATGACTTGATGACCACCAACTTTAGCCTTTTGCTCTCCCCTCCATCCCTGTCTCCTTGCTTCTTGCCTGTGTTTGTGACAACCCCACAAGGTCATTAGCAGCTTCACTTTACACGTGGGGATACTGAGCTTCATAGAGACTAGACACCTTACCTCAGAAGCAGACCCAGAAACTGGATCTGGCTTGCAGGATGGTTGTTCTTGTCCTGGGATATGGACTGTGGGATGATAAACTGAAGAAATATCTTAGCTGCCTAAAGAATGGCTAAGATCAAGTGTGGAGTCCTGTCATCTTTGCTGGATTCCTTGGCCAGTCTCCAGAGGGATCGGAGATGAGTATGTAAGTCTTGCTACTGCTCCATCTTCCTTCCCTACTTTAAAAGACCATTTGCAATTTCATCACACAAGGTATTCCTTCAGGATGCCCTACTCTCACCAAGGACCACTCTACCCCATCTGTCCTGCCTTTCTCCCAGGCCAAAGCATGAGTAATGACCTCACATGCCTTTTTCTACTGATGCTTGTCAAAGGTAATATCTTTCTGAACTCTCTTGGATTCATTGGGTGTTTTGTTTTGTGTTTGTGTCTTGTTTTTGTTTGTTTATTTGTTTCTTTGTGTTTGTCTCCTTGGGGGCCTGGAATGTTGGTGGTGAATGAGGGTTTGGGACAGGACTCATGAGGGTGGGGTAAAATTCTATTCTAAATTCTGTCAAGTCCACCCATCTATATCCATGCACTGAGGCAAAATGTCCAGATTGTCTTCTTTTATTTTCATCCACTTATCACTTAGACAGAGGCAGCAAATGGGTTTACAGTCTGATAGCAATAGCTCTTACATTCAGAGATGAGGTCATGTGCTCAAAAGTACTGTAGTGGGAAAAACTGTGCAAAGAAGAGAAATAAGTTTCTGACCAGTCCTCTCTTGCTATGAGGCTGGTCATAAGCACACTGCAGTGTTTCAGGCATTGTGTGCTTGTTAACAAGGTGAGCAAACTCCAGGATGCTATTGACTGCAACGAGATTTTCTGAAGAGCTGACCGCCCAGCACTATCAAACCCCAGCTCCACAGATCTGAGAGGCCAGTCCTTACTCCTCCCTTGTTCCTTAGACACCAGCTGACAGCCATGTGAAACGGGAACGTGGTAAGGCTCCCCTTTTTGCCAGCACTTTTCATGATGCATCCCAGTACCCAAATCCTGTATCTTGGGCTATCAGAGAAAAGTTGAATGTTTGTATTTTATTTCATGAAGAAAGTCTGCACTTTCTCCCCAAACAGGCCTGCAAGAGCCTGCTATTGCATGATTAAACTTTATAATAACTTGTTTTCCTAAATAAAAGACCAGTGTTGAAAAGAGTGCATGTGTGAGTCCTAACAGCCTTGCATCTTACATCCCACATCATACCTACCTACCACCACCACAAAATGGGAACACTCCTCAAGAACATGGTACCTGCTAGAGGGTCTTTAAATTTTGTTAAGTAATATACACATGCATTTAGGAGTGCTAACAGCATTAGTAGCATGTAACAAATATGGAAAGGATGTCATAAAGACATGACCTAGAGATGCTCATGGGCTCTTGAAGCAGCCATCAGTCAGGGGGGCAGTGTGCTTGCCCAGCATGCCACACTCAATTGGGAAAATACTTGGTGACAGGACAAAGGAAAGTTAAGCCGAATGAAAGAGCCGTATGAATTAAACTAAGGTCAGAATCTCAGGTGCTGTGTTTGACTAATAAATCCAACAGTCTCACACTTCCTCTTTACCTGTATGCATACTATACAACAGAGAGGTTTAAATTATCCTTCCTCAGCTTAAGGGCAGAACCTCATGAGTATTTATAACTCTCAGAAACAAAAATGACAGTATAAATATATCACTAGGACAACAAATCATTACAAGAGAAAAATCAATTTGAACTATAGACTTTTGGAGATTAAAATTGCTTTCATAGAATGTAACAACATTCATTGGTTCATTCAATAACAATTTATTAAGTGCCTACTGTGTGCTGGGTATGTCTTTAAAGGTGCTGGGAATGTGGCTTTTAGAAGCTGAAGGAGTTGATATTTTCATGGAAATAAATGGTAAATTAAATTTAAAAGTAAATGTTATAGGGTGATAATGTCCACACAGAAGAATGAAGTGAGACAGGGAGAAGGAGATAGATAGATAGATAGATAGATAGATAGATAGATAGATAGATAGAAAGACAGGAAGGAAGGAAGAAAGAGGGTGGAGGGGAGATTCGGAGATGTTCCAACAGGCTGGTGAGACTGAAGTTTTCTACCACTTCTCAAAAAGGTTGTAATATAAAGGTGTCAACCTCAGCAAGGGCTTCCACATAGACGGCCTGACATTTGTCTGTCTTCTGAACCCCTCTTTCAAAAACAATCTTTTGTCCAGCTTAACAGCCTCTTTTCTGTAAGTCCTGGGAGCTGGGCTGCTCTTCCTTTTCTTGCTAAGTGTTCCTTCATAGTCATTGTCATTTCTCTAAGACTGAATGGTGAAATCTGATTAATTGGCACAAACTGTCAGGGGACAAGTGTGAGGGGCAGCATGGAAGAGGTCACAAGTTAGGACATGAGAAGGAAGAATTAAATTGCTAACAAGTGGGAAGTACATGGGCTGTGTAACAAGAGCCCTCTGCCTTGCCTCCCTTCCTCCTTACATGACCGTATTCTATGGCCTGACAAGTTCACCCTGTCTACCACAGAAGGAAAGGAAGCAGAGACTATGACATTCTTCCCTCCTTAGCCCCAAGCTGATTCTAGTCTCCCTGGGAAACAGCCTCTTCCTTTCCTGCATTTGCAGATCAATATCCTTCCCAGACTGCCTCAATAAACAGTGAAGCTGAAATCAAACATGCTGACCCCAGGGATGTTCTTAGATTTTTCTCCTCTCAAGGAAGTCAGGCACAGAGGGACCAGGGGAATGGACAGCTCTGGGAAAGCTCTGATGCCCTTTATGCTCCCTAGTCAGCCTAAGGTCCCAGAGCTTCTGAAACCACAGGCTCAGAGAAAACCCCGGAATTTGTTTCTATTTCTGCCTGTCATCGGTCAAGGCACCACTCACAGGCAAGTCAGCATCCACAGGGAAAGTGCCAAGAGCACTCAGCCTGTGCATGTAGTCACAGCTCTGTCACATCAAAGGCGTTCCCCCCTACATAAAGACTTCAGCTATGTTAAAATCAAATCTGGGGTTTAACCCTGAGTAGTTGGTAAAGGGGTAACTGCCCGGGTCTTCTAAAAAAGTAAATGAGGCTTCATGCAGTACATTATATGTTAGGACACAATGTTCCACACAGCAGCCAAAGTGTCACTGAAATCAAAGAGGTGGCCCCGGAGTCAAGGCCCTTGTGAGCAGGAAGAGTCAACCAAAAGCCTTCAGCATCCTAGACACCAAACTATGCTCTTGCCATACAGAGTGTTAGAAGTGAAAAAAGTTTAACCACCACCTAGCCCAGCCTCCCTACTAAGCTTGTAGAAAGTGGAAAACGAAGAATTCAGTGACCTTCCTGTCCCCACCTATCAGCTAATAGCCAAAAGGACCAAACTCTGGCTCAGAGCTTCCTCCATCAGATTCTGCCATCTGAGAACCACAAGAAAGCCTCTGTTCCCCCCTCCAACCCATGATTCCAATCCACATCCCTGCTAAGGAAGCCCTTTCTAATCAGCTGGAAAACCATTCTCCACCCAGCCAGGGTGAACCCCCCAACTAGTTCCTTCAAGGCTTGGAGAGTAAGAAGTTTCTTCTACTCTATGTAGTGAGAGTACAAAGCTCTCAATGAAGTCAGGGTGCTTGTCTAAAGCTCAGTCTGTGGTTTCTGACTCTTTCTGAAGAACCTCAAAACCCTAATCCTCCCCCCAATTTCTCTGCACTATCTAGTATCACACTGAGCACAAAAAGGTGAAAGAAGAAAAGCTGAGCTCCTCTCTCTCATATCAACCTAGGTAACCCCTGCCCCTCACAGAAGGGCTCTCCCTCACTCTGCTGAGGAATAAACAGATCAATGGCCAGAGCCTGCCAGGCAGCTTTTCCCTCACTTTCATTTAGAGACAAAGACTCTCCCATTTCTGTCTTTTTCAAAATAAAGGCAAGTTTCTTGTCTTAGTTAGGGTTTCTATGGCTGCCATGAAACATTAAGACCCAAAAGCAAGTTGGGGAGGAGAGGGTTTATTTGGCTTATACTTCCATATCACAGTTCATCATTGAAGGAGGTCAGAACAGGAACTTAAGCAGGCCAGGAACCTGGAGGAAGGAGCTGGTTCAAAGGCCATCGAGGGGTATTGCTTATTGGCTTGCTCAGCCTGCTTTCATATAGAACTCAGGACAACCAGCCAAGGGATGGCACCACCCACAATGGACTGGGTCCTCCCCCACCAATCACTAATTAAGAAAATGCCAGGCAGCTGGACCTTATGGAAGCTTTTTTTCTCAACTGAGGTTCCCTCATTTCAGATGACTCTAGCCACAAGCACACTAGCCAGCACATTACTAGGATGACAGTGTGGTCAAGAAAAAGCCAGGTTATTAAAAGTGTTTTTAAGAACAATGATGGTTCCTTTTCCTCAGCACTGGTCAGTCTTCCCTAGGTACACAGTCCTGGCCAATTTCTGAGTTATCTCAAGCGGGAGACAAAGAATTAGACAGGATTTAACTGATGCACAGGAAGAGTTGTTGAGGGCTGGGAAAGAAGCCACCATGACTTGACTTATTTCAGACCTGCCTTTGTCCCATGAGAAACTTAGCCTGTCACTTCTCCTCTCACACTCATTTGCAAGATGAGGAAGTTGGGCCTGATACTGAAAAGGTCTTTTCCAGTTCTCACCTTCTATGATCAGTCAGCCTCGTTTCCTATCAGTTGGAAAAAGGAAAACCATTTTTGACTTTCAACAGTATGAAGCTAAAAATAAAAATCCCTGTGAAGTGGAAATTCATTAGCCACTCCAGAGTTGCCAGTAATGAGGTTAATAACTCTGGCCTGCAGTCTCAGAGAACTTCTGTATAAAGTCATTGTGCGCTCCATTTGATGAGTCCTCTTAGCAACCGGTTGTTGTTATTACCTCTATTTCACAGATGAAACCAAAGCACGAGGAGGTTTGGGGAATGCCCAAGGCCACACCACTGAAAGCAGCTGACCCAGGACACAAGCACTGGTATCCTTCCTCCACATTGCTGTGCTACACAGCCTAAAAGTCTTCTTTTCTTGGTATGAATCAAAATATGGCTTGTTAATATGGAGTTGGTACTTTCTCAGAGAACTCTTGGACTTAGCAGACTCTATCAAAGAAACATGTGCTTGGAAGGCAGAAATGTCTCCCATTTAGCCCCTGTGATACTGGCAGCCTCCTGTGTATCTGTGGCATTTTCATGCCCTCAGCCTCCAGCACTTAGCATTTGCCTGAACTGACTGCTTTGTGGTGTTTCTCTGTAGTGATGCAGTAGTTGCCATCTTGAGATGATATGATGTGAGGTTGACCAGATGTTCAGTAAATCTCTTGGGGTGTAACTGTGAGAAATAATGGAAACTTTTATGGGTTTAATTTTGGATTCTTCTGTATAAACTAGTGTTACCAAGCTCTAGAAAGTCTACATGAATACATTTGCATACATAGTTCTTTGGGAATTATGGTTGTTTGATATAAAATAGCCCCATTGACTCATATATTTTAATGTTTTGTCCTCAGTTGGTAAAACTGTTTGGGAAAGATTAGGAGGTGTGGCCATGTTGGAAGAGGTGTGCCATTAGTAGTAGCTTTGATGTTTCAAAAGACACTTACCGTTCCGTGTGTGTGTGTGTGTGTGTGTGTGTGTGTGTGTGTGTGTGTTGTGAGCATGTGTGTTTCTGGAACAATGAACTTCAAATTAAATACTTTCTTTAGTAATTTGCCTTGGTCATGGTGTTTTGTCACAGCATTGAAAAAGTAACTAAGACAGGGAATATTAATCACTGAACATCCTGTATGAAAGAATGAAATGATATTTGTCATCACCAGGTAGAATGCTGACAATCTTGTATTTACAAACCAAGGAATTGAAACAGGAAGACTCAGCTGTGTAATATACGCTTATGCCTTGGAACCCAGAGAAACTACACGAGTTAAAGTTCCTCCAAAAGGCAGAGCAAAGTAAAATCTGCAATTATGTTCAGGAACACCTACCCCTCCTTGAGATTGTCTCTTGAGATTGAGTCTATCTCCATCATGGATATGAAAGGACAGTGTAAACCCCATTTGTCCCCATTTAAGGATCCCATTTGTCTCCATTTTGAAGACCAGGCCTGATTTCAAGAAAAGACTGCAAGGCACCAGCTTCAGGAATAGACCATAAGTCCCAGAAACTAGGTCATAAGACACTAGCTCTAGGAAGAGACCATAAAATCCAGAACAAGGTCATAAAACCATCTCCAAAAGAATAGCCTGGGAATAACCACAAAAATGGGAAAATATCTTATCTCAGAATGGGTCATCTGCATTGACAGCCCTATTTCATTACAAGATTGAATGCTCATGACATAGGAATGTAGACCACTGATCACCTATGACCCCTAGCACCCACCAATGAAAAGGCCTATGTGCCTTTATCTGGGGCCACCATTTCAAAGAATGGTCGACTCCCCTCATAATGTTTCTGCAGAATAAACACTCTTTGAATTGCGTACTATCTGAGTGCTTCGGTGATTTTAGAACCCTTACATTTATACTTGGACAACTTCCTTATTCTCTGAAGATATAACTTGCCCACTTTGCTCCTTTGATTTTTCTTGTCTTTTCCCCAATTCATAACTACCTCCAGAGCTGCCTGAGCCAAAGGAGAAAGAGCAGCTGGATGAGACATAAAGGTTCTATCTCTTCAGAGGTTCTACTGGCAAAAGGCCATACCTGCTCGGTAGACAGAAGGTCTCATACCTCCCTCTTAGATGGAGCTGGCTTCTCATTATAGTTGTCTTCTCCAGTCTTATAGGATACTGGAAGAAACCAACAAGGGCAAAAGGTGTGACCATGCCAAGACAAAAGACACAAGTTTCTCCCCGAGTCTCAGATAATTACCTCTGAGCTTTCCCATATTTGCAGATCCATGAAAGTGTCTTTGTTGTCCTAACAAAAAGTCTCATGTCACAATTTAAAAGACATGTTTTCTAATATATGCCAATACAGTACAGATAATTAAGTGATATATAAATACAAATGTGATAACCATTCACAAAAAATATTGACATGTGTTGAGATTAATTTTTTCATAATATGAATATTACTTGGAAAGTTGTCTTATTTATCTTAAATGAACATATTTAAGAATTTGGTTTATAAGTTGCATGTGTGTTTAAATAGTGATATTCACAACTCTTTACTAGTAGGTTGTTCAAATTCTCTAAGCCTTTAATCTACCCTTTGCCCATAAAATAGAAAGAATAAGTTCACAGGGTTATTCCAAGGAGCATCTGCCATGCACACCCCAAAGGTGCTCAACAACATTAGCATCCCTCAGTAAAGGAGTCTTACACAAAAAAACACCAAAGGATCTAGTCTGGGAGGGGCTCATTGTCAATAACTAATAGCATTTTCCAAGTTCAAATGTATTGCCATCATTCTTTTTCATAAAAATGACATATTAAGAATCTTCTTTCCAAAGACTAATTTAAATTAATTCCCTGTGCTGTTTATAGTAGAAATTCTAAAAGCCATGCCATCACTGGAGGGGTGAGTATGTCACCTTAATAAACACTGGTCCTTAAGGTCCCTTGTCTGTGCCAGTGAACATGTCTCTAGTTTACTAGAAGATAGTAAGAACAATTTTTCATAGAAACCATTTTCCTGCAGACTTGATCAGACATCTGGACAAGAGCCACATAAGGAATCCACATTTTTATAAAGGTTGGCCTTGCCCAGCTTTAGGAATGCTCTCATGAAGGGCTTCCCCCATGTTAGGAGCACAAAAGTCTTTGTACCCACAGATTACCAGGGAAACCAGGAATGTTAAATATGCAGAGTGTCTCCTCAATGGAGGAGATAAAATCAAACACCTGCATTCCATCCAGAAGGAGAGTGGGTCTTGATAATGACCTGGAGATCTTTTGCTATTTGTGGAACCAGACCTTACCCAAATCCCCCAGAATGATTATCCCGGAATCTCCCTCCCTAGACCTTTATTTTTATCTCCCAGTTAATAAAATCTATCCTTAGGGGGGATATCACTTCTACTGACCTCTATGCTATCTAGGTCAGAGACCATGCTAGATTCTAGACTTTTAGCTGTAAAACCCACCTTCTTGATCACATGTACTTTGAAAGGGAATTTCTGTGTAGTCACACCTTAAGCTTTTTTTGTGCACCTGGAAGTGGAATAATTGTTGCCTGGTAATCTGAAAGGGGAATGCTATTTTCCTGGAAATTTTGTCCCAGATTGTACTGTGTTTAAATATGCTGGCAATAAACTGCCTGCTGCTAGACTTTCTAGAAGTTTCATGCAGCCTAGGTCAGGGTGAACTGAGCTTCATTCTCTTCTCTCTGAGGATCATTTCCCTGCTTCCATGTCACCTGCAGGGACCCCCTCAGCCCAGGTCTTAGTTAATGTGCCCTTTTAAGAAGAGAGCTTTTCCTGTCCTTGAACGAAGGAAGGATGGCATTTTCTCATCCTGTTGTCCATGTTATCTACAGAAGGTTAGTTTTTATGCTACTACTTTGCCAAGAAAGCCAAGTTCTTCTAAATGACTCTCAAGGATAAATATGTTCATTCTTCCATTAAAGAACCACAGGAAACTGGTCCAGAAGAACTGGGGAAAGAGCCAGGGAATCAGAGTCACTGTCTTGCCAGAGAAATGCATGCTCTAATGGGAGACAATCGTGAAGGGTAGTGGTGCCAAATCGTGGGTCTGAGAGAAGTCACTTGAGACCTGAAGAAACTTCTACCTGCTAAAGGGGAGCTAAAAGCTCATGGGAAGTCAGAACTCACTTTGAACTTTCTGTGTGACTTTGGATAAGTCAGTTGAGCTCTTTGAGCTCTGATGGCATCTACACAATTGAGTTGATAGTTGATTATCTCTAGGACTCCTTCAGTGATAAGCTATGTCAGCATCTGCACAGAAAGAAGATTAGCTTATATGACAAAGAGGTTGACTTTGACAGACTCCCAAGATTTTGGGAAGCAAAGATCCCTGCCCTGCTGATTCCTTTATGTGACCCAATAAGAATATTTTTGAAAAAGAACTAAATAAAACACACTCATCATTAATCAAAGGCAATTGAAAGTCATTTGCCAGCCTCATACCTACCTTGCCTGGCCTCCTGCTCACCTCCCTTGGGACACCCCACCTCTTCTTTAATGCCTTGTCATGATTCTCAAAAACTGTGATCACTCAAGGTTGAAGCTTTTAATCTCCCATGTATAAAATGATATGCAAATAGAGTTCAGTTTCCTGTTGAGTCCCTGCCAAGGTCTTAGCCCGGCAATTCTGGGAAAGGGGCCAATGACCTCATATTTCTCAGCTGTTATTCCCCCTTCTCTGCCCAAATCAGCAGCTGGAGCTCCCGGCTGTGCTTTGTCTTTAGTCTTACCTTTTCCCAAGTCTTCTGTAGGAGTGTTTTAGCAATGTCTCTGAAAGGATGTAATAGACAGCTGGCTGCCAAGTAACCAGACAAAGCATTATCTGGTTATATTTGAGAATAGTGAATAAAACCAGAAAGTGTGTATTCATATGTTATGACCTCAAAATTCAATCTTATAAACTACTTGAGGTACTGATATCGATTAAGTCTGAGACTGGGATGGCAATACATTATCTGTATCACCATAATGAAGTCTTGCACTTGTATGGGGTGTAAAGAAAGCAAAGTATATAGGTACAATAACAGGCCCGCACATCTCTCAAAACAGAGGCTTGAAAACACAGGACACCTCACAGTGACTCTGATCCTGAAGTTCCACTAAACAACCAATGACCAGATGCATCATCCCATGTCTCCTGATTGAACACACAGGCATCCAGACCCAACTTTTCAATAGAACAGAGAACTCACTAATACTCCAGTGCTAATGTACACATCTCAAACTATATTAAGTATGAGCATGTATTAAGCATAAACTTTTCACTTTTTATGAAAATGCTATGACCTACTTGTATTGCTCAGAACTTCCCTTCTGAAGATAACTCCCATCAGGACCTTCTCATGAATTCTCAGTTCCATTATAAGTCCATTCTATTATAAGTTAACTTTTACAAGCTCTTCAAACATCTCTGTGGGGAGACTTCTTCTTTCATTTCTGTTATTATTCTAGGCAACCAAAACCCACTCACGACAGAACACCAGTAAAAAAAATTCTCTGTATACTATTGTTCCAAACCAAGTCATTCTTTAGTGTCTCCTTCAGCATTTATTCTTCCTCCCTCTCTCTCTCTCTCTCTCTCTCTCTCTCTCTCTCTCTCTCTCTCGTGTGTGTGTGTGTATGTGTGTGTGTTCTTGATCCACTGCCTTTATCTTTTACATTTAAGCCCTTCAGTAAACTCTACTCAGAGATACTGATACCCCACATTTCCACATCTCAGTTCTGCCTCCTAGTCTTCCAAAAAGGATCATCTCAGATTATTTACAAAACAGTTTCTTCTTCCCTTCTTACTTCTGGGATTTTTAGTTTGCTTTAGTTTGGCTGAAGGTATGTTGCTCTGGGGTTTGGGGGAGAGATCTTTCAGGTCCATTCTATCACATAGGCTGAAAGTTACATCCATCCCTTCACATCAGTGACCTGACCACAGCACAGCACTGGCTTGAGCTCCATCAACCTTACAATCCTTGGAAGTGCTGATTCAGAAAAATTCAAGAGCGTCTAACAATTCACAGGTCTGGCTACCATCATTATAATGTATCTTTAGAGAAAGTTGAGTCATTGAGCTAACTCTACTGTTAGGATCATGGTTGAATCTTAACTTGTAAGGTTTCTGCCATGCTCCAGAGCAAAGAGTTACTATGCTTGTTCTATGTACTTCAGAAAGACATGCAGATCACAGACCTTCAATGACAGAAGTGACTGACACTTTAGGCAGCTCACCTACCTGCTCCATGTTTGCTTTTCTAACCCCACAGGTCCTCTTCAACATATTGATAGTAGGTCTGGTCTAGTTGATAGTAACATAGAATAATAAGTCAGTCCCAGCTTGTGTTGATATGCAGACTCAATGTAAAATAAGTGAATCTGACACAGAGAAAACTATTTCTTTCTAATATAGAGAGTCCAAGAATGCTATACAAAGCAGATCTTTAAACACCCTAAAACTGCTATATATATTGCAGTTCCTATACATTATTTCTGAAAGATGGCGATGAATTGAGATCCTCTCCTCTGTGTTCTAATCATCTCATCTGTCAGTGCAGATTGACATGGAGGAGAAATGCTTTGAGACCAAAGCACACTAAAAACATCACAAGGAAAACTTGAAGAAGAAAAAGAAAGCTTTTTTTCTACTCTCACTTTTTCTCAAGATTGCTTGCCAGCAGGGTTGAGGATAGTTCTGCCATAGTCTTCAACCTCCACACCTCATGCCATCTGGTCTCCATCACATCTGGAAGAAGGATCTCCTTGTTCAGCATTGTGAATGTCATCACCCTACATCCAATGGTCAGACCTGACTCTGCAGCTTGGCTAATGGACCTGGGAAAGGCTGTGTTCCAAGAAAACATGGGAAGGTGATGGGATGCATGGGGCCCGAGTGCTGGGAAATGGCTCACATCAGCTGCTGACTTGGTCTTCTCTCCAGCTCTTTAATCCAGCAGATGCAGCTTCCTTATGAGGCACCAGAGGCCCAGGATGCTCACATCCTGCGGTTCTTGGTACCCCTAAAACCCCACATTTGAGTTCCTTTCCAGTTCAGAGAACCAGAGCTGCTGGCATCAAGCCAATCAACAACAGATGTGAGCCATAACCACCAACTACCCAAGATACATCCACAGAGACAGGCATGAGAATCGGCGTCCCAGAAATTCTCATAATTATGGTCCTTTCAATCATTTAATACCTGCTCAGAGAGAGAGGAGGGGCTAGTAGACTTTCTCCTGATGTTTAATTCATTCTGTTGGGAATTAAGATGCTTGAAATATTTCAGAGACATAAAAAGACTTAGACAGAGGTGAGGAAGTTACTGGAAAGTCGGTGCTATACTTTTACTTGAACTGCTTGGAAATCTGCAAATCTATCCTGACATAATGCCCCTATATCACTGATATTTCCCCCTTGATTTTTGAGTCCCATATAGTGGCCATACACTAGATGGACATTCAAAGCCACAAGCACCAGAATTTTGTCCCTCTGAATACAGAACAATGAAGATGAGGATTCTGGTGATCAAAGTAATATTTTCTGCATGTGACAGGTCTTGTGAGGGTGTCCTTGACTTCCAGTTGTCTGTAAGGAACTATACCCTGGCTGTCAGTACATCGTTTAAAATATACTTTCCTCTCCCCAAAAAAATTAGCCCTCATTGTGCCATCTACTTAGTAAAAATGAAGTCAATAAGGAGGAAAGGGACAAAGTACAAAGGGAGAAACAAAAATATTAATGCCAGGAAATGCCATTGTTCAGAGTATTTATCATTTGTGTTAACATTAATCAGACCTCCCCCAGAAAATGTCAAGGTCCATATTACAATGTATATTTTCTTATGGGCTATGAAAAAAAAAAAACATAAAGACTTCCAAGAGTGCTACTGCCCTCCGAGGAAGGCAGGCAAGGAAGAGAGAAGAGAAGGAGAGAATAGCTATGATGGAGTGGAATGCTTAATTGTGGTATAAATAATCTAAAGAATTAGCCCTGGTTAGGAGAGGGCTGGCGGTGGCTGGTGCCCGTGAGCTTGTCATCTGTGGTTCTCCTTTTCTTGCTGTGTCCTTTCTCTGGGCCTACCCCCACCCCCACCATATCCCTTGTGTATTTTCACTTTATTCACACTAAAACCCAGCTTCAAGAAGGGTCTGGAAACTGGTTTACACTAATATTTGACTAAAACCAAAGATAATAAATAAATATTGGGGTTGGGTAGAAAGCCATCTCAGTGGTGAAGAGCACTTGCTGCTCTTGCAAAGGACCTGGGTCAGTTCCCAGAAGCCAAATGGCAACTTAAAACCATCTGTAGCTCCAGCTCCAGATAATTTGATGTCCTCTTCTGACCTCAGCAGACACTGCCCATATGTGGTACATATACATACATGCAGACAAATTCATACACATAAAAATAAATTTTTTAATAAGGAAAGGTTTTGACTTTTCTAATACTTGAGGGGAAATAAGGAAATATTACATTTTAAAGGAGCTTATAAACTAAAGACTGGAGGAACTGTGGCGGTATTTTCAAAGACTGAGAAATGCTTCCCAAAAAGAAAGACAGAAGACTGTACTGTGTTTGGAGTCTCCGTGTAAAGAAGTGGAGGGTGGACTTACCTTCACATGTCCAAGAAAAGACAAAATTGAGCACCGAGCCAAAGACAACATTGACCTGACCAAAGAGAGGGGCAAAGGAGCAGAGAGCAGAGTTGGAGTCAATGGGTAAAGGTAAGCAGGTGCCAGGGAAAGACTAGGAGCAGGAATAGTTTGTAATCGTCCAGCGGGGCAGCATGCATCCTTGTCTATGAGATCTATAAATGGTCACACAGGAAATATCACTCAACCTTTGCCGAAAGCTAAACTCAATCACTGAGCTCTTTCCCCCTAAAGTGCTTCATAAAACTCACCCCGCCTGACCTTCCTTCCCCCTTCTCAGCTGTTCCCTTCATCCTCCCACATAGTCCCCTTCTAGTCCCGGGTCTTTTTTTTTTTTTTTTTTTTAACTGTATGTATGGGACAGAGGATGAACATGTAGGTACAGGTGCCCTCAGAGGCCAGAGGAGGGCATCAGGTCCCTGGGCTAGAGTTAGAGATGTTGGTGAGAAGGGTGGTGGGAACTGAACACGGGTCCTCTGCAAAAGCAGTGTACAACACTGAACATGAAGTCACGTCCCAGTCCCTTCCTCATTGTCTGTTCCTAAATCTAAATTCCACATATGAGACAAAATATGTCTTCCTAAAACTAGTTTGCTTTGCTTGACATGATTATCTCCAGTTCCATTCATCTCCCTGAAAATGGAATAATTTTGTTTCTTTTTAGCTGAAGAAAGTTTCATTGACAATACCAATTTTCATAACTATCTCCATAACACTAAAATTATTGTTTTAGATTGATCTTATAAGCAAGTATTCCTGATCTCCACAGGAAAACATTTTTAAAGACTTATTTAACCAGTATCAAACATTGAATAATTACTACATTACTGTCCTATTTTTACTAACTCCATCAGCTGGCAGCCATAAGCAGCCAAGAACAAGCACTGATTGTGAGATCATCTAAGATGTCTATACTCAACTCTATTTCACCGTTGAAAGAACAAAAATTGAGTATACATATTGTATTATTATTGGTTTTGTTATCTTTGAATGAATCAAATATAAGCAGCTCCTTTGAATTTTGATATCTGCCTTCCAATAAAAAAAATAGAACAGTTTATGTTGTCACTAACATGTCTTCCTAGCATGTAAAGGCAGCACCTTTATTAGAAAAAGCATTGGTTAATTATCAGTCCAAAGCACTGGTTAATGACTTATTTACATGTTCATTGCTAGTGGGTTATAATATTTTTCCAAGTTTGCTGAGTAACTTTGCTCATTTTTCTACTGTCCATCTCCCTTTTTTAAGCTTTTAGTACTTAACTTACTAGTATGATGATATTTTTGTGCACCTGAGTTTTAAGACTCCAAACTGCAACAGCTTTGGTGGAAGATTCTAGGAGCAGAAGGGATGGCAGAGGGTGGAGATGGCAAAATGCCAAGGAAAGAAATAAAGGGTGTTTTTGTACAGCTGTGTTTCACTGTGCTGGCGTATCACACAGGTTGAAGTACCTTAAACCTCTGTTCAGAAACACTCAGCTGTGTCTCCCTGTATAAGTCTCGGCACTGCAAAGAGTCCATTGAGTGCTGTGGGAAAATATGTAAGCTTTATTGTCCCCTTGCCTTCTTTGACTCTTTTTGTTGTTGTTGTATATTTAATCTGTATTGTTACTGCAAGAATTTCAGAATAGAAAAGAGTATCACCGATGTCTACAGTGATAAAAATCCTAACCACACCCCTCAATATTTAGCCAGCAGACTGACAGTGAGTGAACACCATATGTCTAGGTCATACGGTGTATGTAAGAAACCAAAGGCTGAATCCAAATCTGCATAATTTATATAATTCCTTCTTCCAAAGAGCTCAAGCCTTGTGCATAACAAAGCAAGTGCTCAGAAAAACAGTTGTGAAATTATTTCTATACTGGAGTAAGACATGTTTGCTAAATCTCAGCTTTTTACAATGATATATTTCCAAATCCCATGACTGGATGTGAATCTCTGGGAAGAAATTCTCATATTGAATTCCCAGATCCTAACAGAGCATGTGCCTCGTTCTGATGAGCAGACTGCCAAATGAGGAGATAGTGGAGCAAGAAGGTTGCACAGAATCAATGTCCTGTGTGATGAAAAATGTAGACTTTGCCCAGGGAAAACCTGAGTCACTGGGAAATAAAGAAATGTGTGATGGAAAGGATATTTTGTTGGGTCAAGACAGCTAGAGGAGCTTTTGAAAATGAACCTTAATTGGTCCTTGCAGACGGCATGACCCTGCACCACTGCGGATTTCAAAGTCAAATCTCCCCCTCTCAGGGATTCACCAGAAGTTCCCTCCTTGCATAGTAAAGACACAGCTCCTCTCCACACACTTGAGCTTACTTAGGTTTCAGTGAGATGTTTCCTGGGAACTAAGCAATATTTCTGTTCTCTTCAGAATCACCAATGCTAAGAGCATAGATGTGAGAGTTTTCCGGTCTTAGACTCTTCTCCATCCTGTTCCTGATCCCGCTTGAGTAGATCCAGAGGCACAAATATGAATCTCTTCACAGAATGACAATCTCCAATTAGAACGCCATGTTGGTTTCCTATGTTTTCAATCTAGGAAAGCAAATTCCATGCACAAGGAAAAACTGTGCCAAGGGCTCCTTTCTGTCCTGCTGAAAATAACGGGTGTATAGTTCCAGTGATCGAAATAGCAACCCAATCAAAATAAAATCAAAGAAACTCATTGTCAGAGAATATGAGCAATTCACGATGATAACACTTTTAATGAAATTATCTTTTTTTCATACAGAAATAGATTGCTTATTTGATAAAAGTGCAAACTCATAGATATTAACTTTTGAAGAGAGTAATGGTTTGTAATTGCTTTCTTATAGCAGGCTGTAGACATTCATAGTTCCAGAAAGAAATGTGATGAGCTTTCTGTCTCACCCAGACAAACCATACCAGAAAGCATATGGCATGCAGAGATAGAAGGTTTTTCATTCAACAGTCTCAGGATTCTTGCTGGCTGTAATGGGAATGGTTAACCTTATAGAATAGCAGATCTGTCTGTTACTATGCTATCTGGGCTCTCCCGGTCAAGCCATTATGTCCATCTTGGCATGATTCCAAACTCTGCACATGACCTTCACAGTGTTCTTAATAGAAATTAAAAAGTCACGTAAGGAAAGTATACAATCACAAGTGGTAGAACTGTGTTTTTCTGTAGAGGCATATAAATAAACAATAATGGTCAATTGTAGTGAGTAACATAAAGCAAACTCCTAGCTCCTGCATGTCAGAGAAACACAAAAGCACATTCCAAGCCCAAGCCCATGCTTCCAGGAAACCAGGAAAACCCGGTCCCAGAGAATCAACTAAAGAGGGCTCACAGACAACAGTGTCAACGGGCCTGACCCCTCGATGCTCCTGGAGACTGGATCACCAACCAAAAAATACACATGGAGGGACACATGGTGCTGGCCACATATTTGGCAGAGGAGGGTCTTGTTAGCCATCGGGGGAGGAGAGACCCTTGGGCCAGAGGGTGTTAGATGCCCCAACATCTAGGAGAATGTCAAGGAGGGAAGATGAGAGTGGGTGGGTGGGTGGGTGGGGGAATACCCCCATAGAGGCAAGAGGACAGGGAGGGAATTCCGAAGGGGAGATCTGGAAAGGGGGAAGCATTTGAAATGTAAATAAAGTATCAAAAAAAATAAAATATACTGCTATGGAAAAAAAAAAAAAAAAAGAGGGCTCACAGAGCCTGAAGCAGCAGCCACAGAGCCTGCATGGATCTGCACTAGGTCTTCTGTATACATGTTATGGTTATTAGCTTGGTGTTCTTGTGGGATTTGGAACACTGGGGCTGGGGTTGTCTCTGACTTTCTCTGAGCTTGGGACCCTTTTCCTCCTACTCGGTTGCCTTTTCTAGTCCTGATATGAGTGTCTGTGCCTAGTCTTACTGTAACTTGTTATGCTGTGTTAAGTTGATATTTCTTGAAGACCTGCTCTTTTCTGAAGGGAAATGGGGGAGGAATGAATCTGGATGAGAGGGGAGATATGCTAAAGAAACTGGAGGAGTGGAGTGAGGGGCAACTGCAGGCAGGATGTATTATATAAGATAAGAAATGAAACAATAAATAAATAACAAGGGGGAAACTGCAGGTATTTTATGAAAGAAGAAATAGCAAATGCATAAACAAACAAACAAATAAATAAATAAAAACAACTGAGGTCCCAAAAACAAAAAGTTAAGTCCAATCTAATCTCCCATTCTAATGAGAAACAAGGAAGCAAGAAGAACCAGCTACATGATTTCACAAAGGAAGAACTAAACAAATCCAGACAGTGAGTCTTATGGTTTGGGTTGGTTCTGAGTGTGTCCCCTAAAGGCTCAGGTATTCACGCTATCGGGAAGCCCGGTAGAGTCTAAGAAGTGGAGCCTTGTGGGATGGTAAGAAAGCTGCCGAAGCACCTGTGTTTAGAAGTAATTGATGAGGTTCTCAGGCCCCAGACAATTTTTGGCTTTAAAAAAAAAAAAAGATTTGCTTTTATTCTATTTATTTTATATGCTTTGCCTGCAAATATGTACCACATATATGCATTGTGGTGCCCAGAAGAGGATGTTAGATCCCTGGAACTGACCTTGTGGGATAGGTGTGAGCTTACATATGGATGTTGGAAACCAAACCTGGGTCTTCTGCAAGAGCAGCAAACACTATTAAACACTGAAAGAGAACTAAGCCTGCAAAATAACAAGGTCTCTCTGGGGTCTCTCAAGCCTGGTCTGTTGCTGATGCTGCCTGACACTGTTCACCATGGTGTGACATGGGGAACTCATAGACTCCATATCCTATTATTTGAATTTCTTGATTCCAAAGACATAAGTAAATAAACCTCTTACTTTGTAAAGTACTCAGCCTGAGTATTTCATTGCAGTAAAGGAGAATGGACTGACACGGTGAGATGTTCTATAGAATAGCAGGGCCATGACCAATGACATGAGAAAAGAGAGTGGGAAAGGCACAGGGAAGGGAAACAGTGGGTGAGAACTGTTAAAGGACTTAAAGGGGGTCGATGGGACATAGAAACTGTAACCACTTTGACCAAATGAACTCTAGTGCCTTTAAATAGATCATCTTTTTAATCTGTTAAAAATGGGGGATTGAACAAATATGACCACAGAGATGCTATTAAATTATTTGAGGAAATTACTATTGACTTTGGTAGATGGGAATAGGATTGTGATAGTGTAGAAAAACAGTCTTCTTGGTTAATGTATAATAAAGACAATCACAGTAGCTCCACCCACGATCCCAAACTGAATAGGCTAAGTTGCCCAGATTGCTGCCATTTTAAAAACAATGTGGTCTACATAGTAAATTCCAGGTCAGTCTGTGCTGCAGAATAAACCCTGCCTCAAAAGGCCACATAAAGTTAATATATGTTGAAGTATGCAGAAATGAGCTGTCATATTTGTGATGTATTTTTTTAATTTTTGAACAAAATAAGTAGAAAATATAGTCAATGTTAACACTTGTTAAGGCTAGATGACACATCTATGATACTCTCCTAGTCTCCTTTGAAATATTCAAAAACTTTTAATAGGATGTCTTTTTTAAATTGGTCAATAAATCTACAGCAGATTTAAACAAATGAAAACATGAAATGTGATATTGTTTTGAAAATTCACATATTTCAATTAGAGTTTTGCCTGAATCTATAGGGGTCAGAACCAATTAAGACTCTGTACTCACACATATGCTGTAAGTAAATTCACTTTTCTTGGGAAAGTGAATAAGTTCCTACTCACCCTCTATAGGGTACCAACAAAGGCCAAAGAAACCAATTCAATGCCAATGTAGCCTGGCAAAAACAGTGAGTATGGACGGTCAGGGAGAGTTACTTACAGGACCACTAGCAATTTATGAGCAGCTATACCACTAAAAAAAAATGTCTCGCCAGGCAGTGGTGGTACACACCTTCAATCCCAGCACTCGGGAGGCAGAAGCAGGCAGATTTCTGAGTTCTAGGCCAGCCTGGTCTACAGAGTGAGTTCCAGGACAGCCAGGGCGACACAGAGAAACTCTGTCTCGAAAAACCAAAAAAAAGAAAAGAAAAGAAAGGAAGAAAAGAAAAGAAAAAGAAAAATGTCTTTCCATCAACTGTTAACATATCCTTGAGGAGGAATAGAACCTTTTGAGACCTTCCCCCAGCAACTGTTAGCTACCTATACACTCTTAGAGAGCAATGTCCCCCACCATGAGGGCAAGTCCATGGCCCCAATAATGTACAGGTCTCCTCCATGTAGTAACAATTCAAGATGGCAACGGCCAGGCCATACCCAGATGACAGCTAAACAAAATCATGATATATTTCTCACATAACAATTAATCCTGTCTGTAACTATATACATATCAAGTAACTAAGAAAGCCATTAATAATTATGTGTCCATTTTGGAATTTTATTGTTTCCTTTCTCAACCCAGTGCAGTCAGCTATTTTGTCATAGCAGCAATACAAGTGACTAACACAGCAAAATTTAAACATTTTAAAGCCATGGATGAGTCTCATCCAAAGACCTGGCTCGTTTTTATTCCTGTCTAGTTGCTAAATTGACCAATTGTCCCTACAAGCCGTGGCAGTCCATTCTTCCCCTTCATGGTTTTGTAAAACTGCATTATCAGTTCCAAGTATCAGCTATATAAATAAATGAACATTTATTTTAATGAAAATACTGAATTATTGCCCAAAAAATACAGTATGTATATCAATGATATGCAGTCAAACTCTTAGATAGCTGTTGGACCTTCCTATGTCAACAAAGGTGTCACCTAAGTAAGTGGATACTTACATGTAATGAATATACTACGTATATTAAATATAATGCAGTCAGACTCTCAGGTCATCACTGAGTCCTCCTATATCACCAAACAGTCACCATGGTCCAGCATCTGACCTCCAGAGAACTACCAGAAAAAAGAATTTAATAGTAAGCAACATAGAGATTCATGGTCCTTCATTCTAAAGATCCCAACCAACATGTTCAGGTCAAATCTACCCTATCTACAACCTAGAAATCTGTCACTCAAAATGGTTTCTGACCATTGCTCATTGATTTCTCAAAACACGTGCTGTGAGTAATCCACAACCACTAGCGAGCAGGCAGTAAGGTGAAGCAGTAGAGAAAAGCTGGAGTCTCTTGCTGCTGTTGCAGCTTTGACAGTACAGCCAACAGAGAACTGGAGTAAGCTTCTCAAACTACAGCTCTGTCGAGGCCTGTCCCCAGGACTTGCTCAAAGAGCCCCTGAGAATCAGATCTATTTTCATAATGCTAGGACTGTATTTCTTCTCTCACCATGTTGGCATTTGCACAGATGGAGCAAAAGTAATGTTGGGTCAAACATCAAATGCCTTAACATGAGACAAGGGAATTACATCAATGTTCTAATAATAGTCCCTGTGTTCTTCACTGCCACATATTTACAAGGAAAAAAGTAACTTCAGATAAATATTTTATTGACTCGATCAGCTTTTGGGGGCTGTGTGTGCCTGTTTGCATGAACGTGTTCATGTATTAATGTATCGTGTAATTTCAAAACTCTGCTCAGGTTTCCATAAGTGAATATCATGGACTTAAACAACAGAAAGTAGTTTTCTCATAGTTCTTGAGACTAGAAGTCCAAGACCAAGGACTGGCAGGGTTGGTTTATTCTTAAACCTCATGCATGATGGATAGCTTATTGCCATATTTTCACATTGTCTTTCTTCTGTGAAAATTCCTCTTTTATAAGGACATCAGCTGGGTGTGCAGACAATTTAAGTATGACATCTATCATGCCATTGATCAGAATATTTATTCAGTTGGTCCAGTTGGGTACTTGATTATCTGTTTCCTTCACTCTGGTAATTCCATGTATATCCCATTCAAAACAATGCTCTTGATAGAAAAAAGACAACCTTACCCAACAGAGGAAGACCATATTTAGGTCAAGGGTATATGAGCAGCTGGTATGCTCCCAAGCTAGAACCTGCAAACAAACCTGCAAGGCTATCAATTATGTCTCGCCCAGACAGCTTCACTTCCAAGAACAATCTTGTTCTGAAGTTAGAGCGTGTTATGGAATTCTGTCTTTGGGGCATCACAAAGATACTTCTAGCTTGAAGTCTGAACATATATGAATTCCTGCAGGGGACCCATTGACAGAGTGGGCACCCCTAGAGCTCACTTGCATCTGCTGTATGACTTGCAGCAGATGTTTGCTGTTTATGAAATCTCATGGAGGAGCTTTGTAAACTATGAGTTTCCTGTGCCTTCTAAGTTAGTTGTCTTCCAGAATCTTCTGATTCTCACCCCATGAGAGTGTTTCAGTTCAGTAAAAATAACAACATATCATCAGTTACAGAAAACTAATAACTGAAGGCTTGGATGGCCCAGCAGTTCACGTGGCTGCTGTGCACATGTGAGGACTGGAACTTGCATCTGAAGTACCCGTGTAAACATTGGGTGGTCATGTCAGTCACCTATAATTCCAGCATTGGACGAAAGAGTCAGGATCCTCTGAAAAAGCTGGCTGGCAAGACTAGCCATGTCAGTGAGCTTTGAGAAGCCCTGCTTCAATCAGAGATTGAAGAGAAATTAAGGATAACTCTGGACCATAATAACCCCATCCCTCTACCTACATAGACAGGAATGTACACCAATACACCCACACACATGCAAACCATGCATACACACATACATACCACATACACATAAAAATAGAAAAGATACTGAGGGTGGCTAACTTAACTGCTCTGATATTTTTATATTACATAGCATAGTTTAATAAACTTCCAGCAGCTGCTTTACCTAGTGAATCAGTTACTTTTTTGATGAATGATGGATGATGTTACAAAGCCATTTTTGGATAGAAGTTTCAGTCAAACTGCAGAAGGCTCATCATTTAAATATAACATAATAAGTTCACCAAAATGGCTTCAGACTCCAGATTCTAACATTCAAGAGACTATCTCCTGCCACATTTTGGTCGTATTACTATTTGGTTGTATAGTATTGTTGCCACAGACCAGGCATGGTGACTCATACCTGTCATCCCAATACTATGAAGGTTAAGGCAGCAGGAAGACCATAGACTTAAGTCTAGCCTGGGCTACAAAGTGACTTCCATTTTGGGCTACATGGTGAGACCCTGTCTCTAAAATACAAGTAAACAATATCAACACACACATACACACACACACACAAAACAACCTATAGTCATGGTTTCTTAAAGGGTATTTAATGTGCCCTCTTGAAAACCTACCATCATTTTGCTAGCTAGACAGTGTCTGGCTCCTTTAAATACTTATCCTTAAACCCATAGTGCCAAACTCCTCCAGGAAGGAAGAAGCCCCAGACCCCAATGGGACCTTGTGTGTCAAAGAAAGAAGCCTAGGTGCCAGCCAGCTGTCCCTGAGATACAGAAGGGGCAAGGGAGGCATTCTGGGAAAGATAGAAGGCAATGGTCGGTAGGTCACAGCAAAAATATAATGAGAGAAGGGAAGAGTGTGGAGAGGCAGAGCAGGAGGAAGCCCTGATGCTGTTTGATCAGGAGGGGGCTCATCTGCTGAATCAGGATCCAGGAGAATTGGGTTTGGAAGCTGGGGCTAGTAAAACATGACATACAGATTAGAGAAACAGGGCATGAGAAGGGAGTGGAGATTATAAGAGACTTGAGGACAGGGAACCTTTATCTCCTGCTTCCCTGGAGGAGTTTTGCTGAGGTCCTGAAGGTGAAGGGTTCAAACATGCCATATTTAAGCCAGACGTTTGGTTGTCAAGGGAATTATTGGGGCCAGCTCAAGATCTGACTTGAAGGCTGTTTGAATCTTTTAGAGCACAAGCCAAAGGACTGTCTTTGGGAATAAAGGGGCTACTGCCAGTGTTTGTAGGTGTACAAAGGACCAGGGTTAGCTTGTGTCACCACCACCACCAGCACCACCACTACCACCACCCCCAGAAATTGACATTTCTCTAGAAGGGAATTTCTGGGTAAGCACAGAGAACAGACTCTGGGGGCCTGAAACAGCGGAAGGCCTAGGTCACCACTGGGAACTGACTGAGCCCTTACCCACTTGTGTGCTAAGCAGGGGAGTGGCCTGTGTTGCAGATAGTTCTGAGAGTTGTAAAGATGACCCTCTCAGGTGCTGGAGATCCAGTTAGATAAGACAGTGAACTTACCACTATTGCCAATAAGAGTTAAGACAAATCTCTGGCTACATAACGACAATGAGGGAGCTAGAAACTATGGCCCCAGATAGGTTGGGGTCCAAGGGTGGCATACTGGCTGGCTGCCATTCAGCCTTTGCTTTGAGAGTGGAGTGACTCTTTGAAGGAAAGATGAGAAACCAGAGCTGAGGTAGAAGATAAAAGCCCTGTGAAAAGGGGGGCCTGGTGGGGTGTAACCATCGGAGAAGCCCTTCTTGGGTTTTGACATCAATGTGTAGAAATTTATATGTAAGAATTAAATTTGTAGGAAGAAATGGTGAGTTTAGATGGCCTCAAACAGCTAGAGCAGCTTTAGTTAATGCCAGAGAGGCCATGATGATTGGGAAACAAGACCTGAAACACAATGACCAGAATTCTAAAGAATGCAGATTCTGTGCTTGAAACTAGGGTGAGGTAGGGAAAGAGGAGGAGGGTTTCCTTAGCGGCAGCGTGGGGATGTGGGTTGATTTCTCGGATAAACTGTGCTTGGAATGGCAGTTTGTTTTCTCCTTTTACATGGCTGGTGTCTGAGGTCAGGGTCAGCTGCTTTTCTTCTGCAGTATCTAAATGACTGGCCTCTTGGGACTTTGAGCTTAGTGTAGAGGCTTGGCTTTTGGGTAGAAGTCCCTTACTCCCCTTCTGTGGTAGTCAGCTATTTCTGTTGTGACTATATTCTGCAACAAATAGCACTAAATTTTGAGTCTAATGTCTTATTTTTGGAGCAGGATTTGGTTTCAAGATGTGGGTTGTATTCAAGTCTATTCCACAAGATATAAAAGGACCCAGGCAGAAGAAGCATGACTTCCTAGGGCATATTCTTTATATCACAGAAGGTTTGAGGACGCTGGTAGAAATTCATGATGAGGAGTGAACTGAAACACATATTTGGAACTGAAACACATATTTGCACCAAAAATGAGTAGAGGTTTACCTTGCCTATTGTACATCATGTGGTAGCGAATCTGTGTCTACATGGCTGGAAATGGGGGGGAAGAGGGGGATGAAGAACTGGAAGCTATAGTAGCCGAATCCCAGTTAGGATATCCAGCTTTCTCTTTTCTGCAATAGTGTCTCTCAGAGCAGTTTCTCCTGACCGCTTCTTGGGAAATCTTGAACACCAGTACTAGGGTGGAAGTCTGTGAGCAACATATGAGTTAACCAGGAGTTTGATTATTTCTTCAGCACAGTGACCATCCACCTCTAGACATTTCAAAGACTAACACCCAACAGGAGCATAGTCAAGGGTCAGAGTTACAATTTTTACTCTCCTCTGGACCTCTGCGTGAGGTCATTACATCTAGGTGGGAAGGAGTCAGCAGAAATACCACAAGTGAAATAATAGCATCCGTGTTAAGCCATGGAAGCCTCTTAAGATCCCCAGGAGTGAATACTAACATTTCACTCAATCCTACTCCCTCTTGATAAACAAGAAGCACCAAACTCATACACTCCCATTAATATTCAACATGTAACAGGCTCCCTTTAGATGAACCTATTGTTTTCACAGTGGTGCTCTGGATGATCAAGAGCAAACAAGATTAGTATTTGAGAACATGATTCAAGGACATGACTCAGCCCAAAACCAGAAGTCAAAGATCTATATAACTAAGATGTATCTGTTGCGTTTAGGCAGAGTTACTGTCTCTTTTTGATCTGGTTGTGCCCTGACCAAGGTCACTTGGCCAAAAGAAGCAGCTGGAGTGTGGGAGGCCCTAGTACCAGGCAACATCAGAAGTCAGCATGGAGACATGGATACCTGTTATCAAGCTCACAGAAGAGAATTCTGTTTACCAAGCTGGAACCCATGCTGCTGCCTCCGCAAGCCCAGCAGGTCGTCATTTCTCTCACAAAACACCATATGGGCTACGGGCTCCAAATTAAGCAACTGAGAGGTCAGTGGAGAGGGTAAAATTTTAAATTTACCTGAAAGCCTTTTACAGACTTTATAACACTATCCGTCAGGCAGAGGAGGTTCTGAGGCTTGGTGGGAAAGAGGAAAAACTACATTGACCACAAACATTTTCTGCCTAACCCACAGCGTGTAGCATGCACAGGAGACTTTCAGCTATCTAACACAGTCTCCGATGGGAAACTATCTAAGAGAAGATGGGCCAAAGAGTACGGATTGATAGGGGTGGACATTATATTTTCTAAGAGTCCACTCTGACCCCAGAGCAGAGCCAGCCAGCAGAGCAGCAAGAATTAAGCAGTAGTACCCAGGCAAGTCGGGCCTGAACTAACTGCCAAACCCTTTGATCTTCTGTGGCTTTACATGCAGAAAACACCTGGCTGGGGGTTCTCAGACATGTGATACAAAGCCCAGGGAAGGTTTTTGTAAAGCTCTGTAGCACCGTGATTGGAGGTATACGAGCACGGTGATTCAAACCCCATAGGGACCTGTACAAAAACTGCAGGGTGAAGAACCATCTCCCAGGGAAGTGTCCTGCCTGAGCCAGCCGCCCACAATGGAGGATGAACACAATGGGGCAGCCTGCCCTTGTCTGGAAGTCTGGAGAAAAGTCAGGAAGTTGACTGGACAAGAGATGACCCCACCTGCTGGCCTAGTCTCACATCTGTTTCCTGGGTAAAACTGTTCCTTTGTCATTTACTTACAGAGCACACAAGGAATACAAAAGGCTTTCACTAAAAGGATATCCAGCTCCTGTGTTGGGACTACAACACTTACAGAGCTAAATGAGATGTTCCATGTGGAATTTGTGAAGTCAGGTCCCTAGAGAAACTCGCCTGAGTTCTTTCCTTTTGCAGCTTGGAAGGTGGGCTTGACAGAAAGTTGATTTGTTCGTGGCCAATTCACTAGCCACACTTAGCAGTTTTGACATTTTTCTACCTGGAACTAACCGGCACTTCAGACCACCTTTTCCCTCTCCCTGCTGTCCTACATATTCTCTGACCCTTAAGGCCATGTGACACATGTAAAAGCCTTAACTGGAATAGTCATGAATCCAAGACCTGATAGTGCTGGCTTTCTGAGACAAAAAGCTATGTGTGGATCTACATTTAAAACAACAGAAAGCACTGCTAAAAGAATTTCATATGTGTACTGTACCGGAAAGGTTTATTGTGGAATATGCTGCTTCCACATGCTGCTCAAACATCAACCTTCTATAACCTAACCCATCCTTGTACATGTTGTTAAGTCGTGATGAGATAGCTGGATGAGTAACGCATGATGTCTTTAAAGTATAGAAGCGTGAAAATCCTCCACCCATGACATCAAAGCAAGAAGATGATGGGAAACATCTATCGAGGTTTTTGGAATGGCCTTAGTAGCTGTGCTACCGACAAACTCATCTTTGGACAAGGAACCCAGGTGATTGTGGAACCAAGTAAGTCGTTTATTTGTCTGGATTGGGGGCTAAGGGCTCTTCTTCCTAAGGAGATTGGAAGTATGGGGAAATGTGAAAGAATTAATATCCACATCCCTGGTGATCCAGTTGTGTTAAGAAAGATGCCCGGGAAGAGGTGGACTCAGGTTAGCTCCTCCATAGGAGTAGGGGTTGTCTATTTTAAAAGTAGATTGGGGGGATTTGAAAAAAAGACATGCATCTCAGAAGAACCTGAGAGAATTGTGCCTGCTCCACGGAATCAAGTCAAACTGTAGAAATGACAGAGCGGGACAGCTCAGCAGAGTCAGAATGAATGTGTGCCCAGGTGATCACTCCTATAGCAGTGGCTCCAGTTTTAAATAATGCTGACCTTCCATAGGCCAGATGTCTGCTCCTGGGACAGCACAGAATGAAATCAGTGTCCTAGATATGGAGCTAGAATAAGTAAACATTCACTACAAGTGTGCCACCACAGTCCTCCATGGAAGGAAGGTGTCTCAACACTTGTGTCTATTTGGTCAGAGTGCAGATAGAAACTGTTACCAGAGAGAAATAAGGATGGAGCAGTGTGGTTCCCAGTGAGACCAGATCCAGGGATAAGAATTAATGAGAATGTGGGCCTTCTAACCAAGAGACACTGAAAAGTGCGGGAGCTCCCAAGGACTTTCGGAATCCACGTTCCTAGCTACTCTAAGGCAGTCACACTAACGGTGTTGAAGAGTGTATTCTACACAAAATGTGTCAGTTGCACTAAAGGTGCTGAGTGTACTCTAGACAAAATGTGTCTTCTAATATCATTTAAGTTGCCATCTGAATTCAACAGTTTCTGGCTATTGAAAAGGATGGTGTTTCCACTTGGTAGAAGCTGCCAGTTATTGTAATCAGTTAGTGGATATGGACCCTAAGCCAAGGGTCTATTAAACTCCGCTGCAAATTAGTGATAAGCTCCGGTGCTCACAAATCACCAGCCCAGCTTCTAGGAGAGCAACAAGGCTCTCTCCCTCATGCTGCTCTGACTTATAGCTTGTTTTCCAAGGTTTAGAGAAAGCCTACAATCTTAAAATTAAGAGGTCAAGAGGGTCCTGAGTGTGAGAAGTGAAGTAAGCAAGGGTTTTGGAGCCAGGAAGGGAGATCCAAGTCTGGGGACATCTTCAGACCCCCTATGAGAGGGAAAGACAGACCTGAAGCTAAAGTAAAGTAGGGAATCTCAAGTTTGCCATTGTTTGGAAGAGTTTGTAAAGTCAAGCAACTCACACTTTTGCCTTTAAATTTCTTTGACTTTGAAAGATCTCACTAAAATAACAGCATGTCCTCACTCCCCATGAGGTAGTGACCAATTTCCCTAATCTCCCTTTGTTCATGCCGCTCTTCCTAATGAGTTAACTTTCTCTCATCTACTGGGCCAAAGTCCCCCCAAGTGTAGAAGAGCAGAAATCACTCCTCAAATCCATATGGCTTAAAGTTTCCTTTTAATTATATTTAACTTCAAAAGTGTGTGAACTTAAGGAAAATGATTTGGCAAACTGCAGCAAGTAGATATGACCCTCTTCCCCCTCCAAAGAAAGAGATGTGATTAATTGAAGTTTGCCAGACACCCAGCAGGGACATTACATTATTCTTTGAGCTAGAAAAGCTAAGGAGCATCTAGGGGGTAGGACCCAGAATAGTTTTAAATAGCACCTTCCTTTTTAACCAACCAGTGCTGAACTAATGAGCTACAGCTGCAAACAGGGCCTTTGTCTTATCTGAAGCCAACTTTTTTTTTGATTCTTTCTTTGGGAGGCTCTTTCAAGCTCTGACTTGCAAGGTTCCCAGGAAGCCCCAGACTCACCAATCAGATCTACACACAGCAGCAGATCCCGCTGGGTAGTCTAGCCCACTGTGGAAAGTAAACCTGGGGACACCATGCAATGAGGCACCACCATGTAACACTGCAGGACAGTGTGCAGGGCATGAGTTCACAGGAGGGTCATGGTCCTCAGGAACATCATCCTAAATGAAGGTGGCTGTAAGATGTCTCACAGTGCTCTCTGTTATTAAATACCAGCTTACATCACAATATTGCTTACCTTGCATCAGTTCTTTTCTTCGATCTCACAATGATCTTGTGAAATTAGTTATCACTTTGTGCTTTTGCAAACCAGGAAAATGAAGCCAGGAGGGGGTTGCCCAAGATCACACAGCTTAGCCAAACCCTAACTTGAATCACCTGTGTGGTTCCAGCATCTGTGCTTAGAAGATCCCTGCTGTTCTGTCAAGCTGTATCTGCACACGTGCAGGGTTCATCCTACTCAGAACAGCCACCCCTTTAGGACTCTCTGCTGTTTCCTTTCCAGTTCCCATTTCCAACACCTCCCTCACCAAGAAAGGGCTCCTACCCCCATATCCACACCAGCTCTCTCACGAAGCAGAGGACAGGCTCGTCAGAGTTCCTAACACAGAAAGGCCCAGACAATTAGTCAGAATATCTGCCTGCCCTCCCCCTTTCTTTCTCATAAGCATCTCCGGGAACAGCGTCTTTATGCATTCAGTTCTCTACTTAGAGCCATTTTCCCACCAGGGACTGGTATAGCTGCTTAGAAATGTGAGGCCTTCCCAACCCACCCACAAACCCCTTTTTTCACTCTATTATTTATAGTCCTTTTGTCCGTCTAAAACTGTCTGTGGATTTATTGTCTATCTCTCTTGGTCCATGGAGATAAACATGTTAAGATTTACTTTCTACAAAGACATTTAAGACACTGACTGTATTTTGTTACATAAATGATTCAGTCCATCAGAGGACACCTCTGTTGTGGTATACCAAAATGGAAGTATGCTAGCAAACTGCACCCACCAAAGCAGAGCCCTGATCCGTAGCCTAGGGCACGGCACTGTCACCTGGACCAAGCACTATTTTAGGTCAGCAAAAACAGAGCAGATTAAAATTTTTAACGAGCCAAGATCCAAGAAGTAGGATAAAAGGCAAGTGTAGAGAGGACCGGCATGTAATTTTAAACAGAGGAGTCTCATTGGAAAGGTGGCATTCAACATGGCTGAGTAAACCCTTCAGCTTCCCAGAGGAATAGGACTTCCAGGCAAAGGGGCCATAGTGCTTTCTGGGGTGTGTGAAGAACGATCAAGAGGCTATGTGTCCGAATGAAAAGGAGTCCTAGGGAACGCACTTGAAAGGGAGACTGAAGAGATGGTTTAGTTGGCAAAGTGCTTACCATGCAAGTACAAGGACTTGAGTGCAGATCTCTAGAACCCATGTAAAAAGCCTGGCATAGTGGCCCTTGCCTGCAATCCTAGGCAAAGACAGAAGGATCCCTGGATCTCACTGGCCAGATAGTCTTGCCTAATCAATGAGTTCTGGGTTCCATGAAAGATTCTGGCTCAAAAAAAAAAAGTAGAAAATGATAGAGAAAGGAACCTATCTTTTGTTTACACATGCATGAGTGTGTGTATGCATGTGTGTGTGTGTGGTTGCGCTCACGTGCACAACCACACACACACAAAGAACACACATTCATACATCATGCAGGATGGGGCTAAGACCGAGACACAGAGACAGAGAAACTGAGCTGGTCATGAAGGTGGGGGAAGGGTGGCGTACAAGCTACTGTCTGGAGTTGTACTCTGATGTGAGAGGGAAGCCTAGAGAGTGGAATGGAGATAGAACTGACTCAGAGAATGGTCAAGGCAGACAGAAACCTACATCGCAGTCTTCAACTGTAACCCTGGGAAGGGAGCACCTTCCTCAGGTCAAAGGACACCAAGAGTGAGATTTCTGCTCCCTCTGCAACTGCTCCTAGCACTCCTCCCGAGGCTGAACTTTGGTCTTACTGAAATTACATCTCCCCTGCTTCAATTAAGTTCCTCTTCCCTCAGTTTAGAGCTGATAAAACTCTAAGAACTGCATCGGTGCGTGTAGCTTACAGAGTGCTGTACACTTACTCTCCTGTTATTCTACAACCTACCAATAGACAGGCAGTTCTCACTTTAAAAGGAAGCGGGCAGCGCTCCCCACACTGCAGAGCAATCATAATCACCAAGGGACTGAGTCAAACCGAGATTCTGGGCTTTCTGACATCTCATTCGCCACAGCTAAGAACCACTCTCTTTTTCAGTGATTCTTGGAGTATTTCAGTCTTCCGTGGGTTCTAAACTGGTTTGAAAATGTATGGTCCCTCCTTGGGTTTTTTAACTAGCATGCAAGCAATCTCAAGTAGAAATGTTCTACATATAATAGAGTTAATTTAACTATCAAGTCTATGCATAAGTATGGCATTAAAGTTTGCTTAAAATGTGGTGTTCATGAACATGTAACTCCCACGGATGGGGGCTCTGACATTGTTATGCACTAGGAAGTACAGTTGCTGCACACTCTTGGTAATGACACTGTGCTCTGACTGCACTGATGCAGAATTTGTAAAAGGTCAGGCTGAGTGACATCCTGGGGGAGCTTTGCCAAACCTTCATGTTGCCCGAAGCTTAAGAACCACAGCCCTAAGACCAGCATTCTACTGGATGCTACCACTGAATAAATGATGGTGATGATGGTGGTGATGACAATGATGATGATGATACCTCCTTGCCAGTCTGCATTCCTTGTCTCTCCATCAGAGAGGAGACATATAATTTTGTTAAAATATAACACAGGGAAAGCTTGGATTTCTACATGACACAAAAATTCCCTTCTGTTTGTCTTGAAGGACAGTCCCTAGGAGAAATGAGGCTAGTGTGGCAGAAAATCCTGTCTAGTGGATCGCACATAGTTTGGCATCTGAAGCTAGGGTTGCTGTACGAAAGAAAAGCAAATTTGTTCTGGATTAGGTTTACCAGCTGAGGAGAAACATTGATTCTTCCCATAGGGCCTTGTCTATCTAGAGGTCCAGTCATGTAACCAGTTTTTTTCTTCTTTGACCACTGTGTTTAGGCAATATCTTTGTCACCTATTTTCCTCAGTCACCAGATTGGATGTCTCAAATTACTGAAAACTTCCTGCAGGGGAGGAAGTGGGGGAGATTACTCAAGGCTTGATTTGAGGATCAGGGACTGTATTTCTGATAAAACAGAGGGTGGGTTTGAGCTTCCGCTAGCCTTCTGGATCACATGTTCCTCCTGGCAAGACTTCATTGTTCTCCAGAAAAATTGCTCAATGCCTATGCTTTCACCACATACTGCTGCACACCATGGTTGCTGTCCTCATAGACAGTGGTCATGAGCTGGGATGAGGAATTTTGGTTCCTTCTCTTTGGCTACTCTATGATATCACTGAACCCTAATTTCTTATGGTTACCTGAAAGAGCTCCAGGAAACCTTCTGGGTGGTACACCACATGACACTCACAACATTCCAATTAATTCTTAGACTAAATTTGACAGGAAATTCAGGAAAGTCCAATGTTGTGACTAGCTTGTGACCAATCGAAATTCTGTGATTTTGTGAAAAATAGCATGCAAAAAGACTCAAATTTGTGTGTCTATCAGCCTGCATATGATCACAGAGGTTCACACAAATGACTGATAATGCTACTTCCAGTCCTATCACCCATTTCCCTGGCTCAGCAAATGGAAGCTGGGCTCTTGAGGGCTTAGGAAAGAGGCCCAGCCACATTTGTCTTTACCTTCTGTGACAGCATCCGTAGAATGGACCTAATAATACCAGTTCATGACATTGTTTATTATCTTCTAAAATAATATAGAGACCAGTATTTGTTAACTACTATAAAGTTTTGTTATGAATGGTAATTTTACATAGTTACTATGAACTCTGGGACAGACCCATCTCTCTTGTTAGGAACTCTTGGACAGACCCTACTCTCCTGAGTTAGTGCCCCTTGCCCAAGAGCACTTTGCCCTTCCTTGTCCAGCTGATCCATGACCTGGTGGTCGTTATCTAACTTGAGTCTTCTATAAGTATTTCTGCTCATGGTAGCCATTTAGCATTTCAGCAAAACCAATGCAATTTGTTTCTCTTAGGGAAAATGAGATCATTAGCAAAATCTAAGGATAAGAAATGGCAGATTGAGGAGCTAGTAGCTAAAAGCCTAGGGGTGTCCCTAAATGTCAACATTCAGAAGATAAAAAGAAGTTAAATAGGCTGCAAAATATAACCCTTAGCTCTGAGAAGCTTTCACAAGATTCTTCTCTTCGAGCCACCCTCATCCTAATCCACCAACCCTATCCAAACAGACGAGGCAGACTGAAAGAGGTAAAGAGCAAAGAATTCAAGTGATGCCTAAGCTAGTGTTATGACAGTGTAGCTTAGCTACAGAAGTGGGGACCCGCTCATAACAAAACCTTAGAGCAGCAATTCTCAACTTATGGGTCATGATCCCTTTGGGGATCAAATGGCCCTTTCGTAGGAGGTGCATATCAGATATCCTGCATATCAGATATTTACTTATGATTCATAACCACAGAATAATTACAGTTATGAAGTAGCAATGATATAATTTTATGGTTGGGGGAGTCCCACAAAATGAAGAACTGTATGAAAGGGTTGCAGCATTAGGAAAGTTGAGAGCCACTGCCTTAGAGTCAGTAATACAGTGGAGATAAATGAAGCTTCTCAGGAAATTGGCGGTGGGCCTAAATTTGACACTTGTTATTTGTTGCAATGAATTAGAATAAAATTTTAGGACAAATGGATTAGGTCTTTCTTAATAAAATACTCTATGTATGTGTGATTGAAAACTCTATCCTGAAGTTTAATAAGAATAAATTTTCTACAACTATCTTGAAAAGCCATAGGATAGGTTTCTGGTTCTGGCCATCTGGTCAGGAACTAGAACCACAGAAGCTCCAGATAAGAAGAGTCTCTCAGAGTAAGAATTGTGATCGTGGTGTAAGAAGGGAGGTTAGAAACAAGGAAAAGACATGAAAGAAGGCATTAAATGTACTCTATCCATCTGTCCATCTATCTATCTATCTATCTACCTATCTCATCTTGGTCTCTTTTCTTTCTTTCATATTTCATTAAGAAGTTGCTTTAAACCAGCAAGGCTGACCTCAGATTAACTGATCCCCAAGATCCCATACTAGCCAGGGTAACACTTACCTCTCTTGTTAAGCCCTGAATCTGAAGACTCTGTACAAAGCATCTCAGAGAAACACAGACACTGCCTCCCAGAACAACTGGGAACTGATGGTGTTCTCCTGAAAGCATTATCCACTGGTAACCTGATCTAGTGCTTGAATCGAGGGTCTATGTTCAGTGGTTTGGCTACCAGCAGTGAAGCACTGGAGCCAAGTCAGAGACCAACAGTCTTTCTAATGGCTCCAAAATTCCAAGTCCATTGGGGAAGCTATTAGGTCTTACCTGGTGACACGTGAGTTTTTCTCATTCTACAGGAAATAAAGAAGTGGGAAAGGTACGTGAAAATGGAAACCCTGGCAGTCCTAAGTGACTAGTACTGTCAGCTTGGTCTCTGTCTCTCAGAGGATAATAAAAACTTGCAAAGGTTCTTCATTGCCTATTGCTTCCAGGGAAACAGTGGGGTTTGTTAAATTTTCTTATTTTTTTTTCCTACTTTATTTACATTTCAAATGTTTCCCCCTTTCCAGATATCCCCTTTGGAACCTCCCCATTCCCTCCCCCTCCCCCTGCCACTATGGGGGTATTCCCCCACTCACCCACCCACTCTCGTCTTTCCTCCTTGGGATTCTCTTATACTGGGGGATCTAACACCCTCAGGCCCAAGGGCCTCTGCTCCCCCTGATGCCTAACAAGACCCTCCTCTGCCACATATGTGGCTAGCACCATGGGTCCCTCCATGTGTATTCTTTGGTGGGTGATTCAGTCTCCTGGAGTATCGAGGGGTCAGGCCAGTTGAGATGGCTCAGCTGTTAAAGGCTAGGCTCACAACCAAAATTTTCTTATTTCTAAGGAAACAAACACCAGAGCAACGAAGAGAAAGAGGGAAGCAGAATTATGCTATAGCCGATTGCATTCTGATTGATGTTTGGTAAATTGCATCTGAGCAAAAAGCACTATTTTTCATTTCCTCTTTAAACCATTTCCACTTGAAATTCAGAATTATCTTCTGTGTTAAGAGTCAAATCTTTAAGGCTGAGCCTTTGGGAGTCTTGGGGGAAAGGAGATTGAAGTAATAAATCTTTCCTATCTGTTAGGACACTGACCACACTTCCGGGCGATCTTGTACTTTCTTCTCTGGTTTCTACCTGCAGTAATAGAAGTCAATATGATATGTGAAGCTCAGGCACAGAAAGTGAGAATTTCAAACCAAGTCTTCAATTCTGGAAGCTTCAATTTCCAATGATGGTCCTCCATGACTGTCATTCCCTTTTCCATGGTTCTAGCTCTAATCCTTGAGTTTGGTGGTGGTTTGGTGTGGTCCACACAGTCATAGTGAGTACTATGCATTCCTCAGACTTGTATCTGGCTCCAGGATCTGCAGAAACTATAAAATGAAAGTAAATGAGGACCACACAAGGATTGGCCTGTCTGATCTACAGGCATGGTACAGCACCAATGGGGTCTTGCCAACCACAACTATTTGTTATTCAACCTTCAGGTCCTTGGCTCTCTTCTAGGCTCAGGAATTAGAAAGCAAACTCATTACTAGCATGAAACTCATTCTGAGTGATGAAGGAAAATAGGACTCAAATCAAAATACACTGTCCGTGGTTCAAGAGAAGGGAGCTAGAGTATGAGGAGACGATGTTTCTAAGGCTCCTCGCCCTGCCTTTCAGTCCGTAAGGAATCTAGTAATCTATCTCGGTATCCAGCTACTGTGTTTTTCTTAAAAGAGTTGAAATTTAACTCTCAATAAGTTGGGAGTTAAATTTTTCGTCTTGAAGTCAGCTGTCTGTCACCCTCTCTTGCTTTGCTTCAGGCTTGTCCCCTCATCTCTTAGATGGAGACTTTGTGCTTGCTTTCCTATCCAAGCATTCAGCTACTATCAGCTTCAAAAGAAAAGGACATGCTGTGAACTTGGCCTCTTGTCTCATCAAGGGCAACTTCGCAATTCTCTGAACTGTAGCTTCTATAGGCTGGGTTGCAGGCTGAGAAGCAAGACACAGATGTTCAAGCCCAGGCCCAGGGCTAGTCCCAGACTGGTTATCTGTAAAGCAAGATTATAATGTGCTCCTGGGACACCCGACAGATGTTTTTTGGAACTGGCATAAAGCTCTTTGTAGAGCCCCGTAAGTTGATTTTTTTTCTATATTTCTATGGTTAATTTGAATCCTGGAACTAGAGCTACCATCCATCTTATATTACAAATTATAACTAGTATATTCACTTACATCTCAAAGTTAGAGTGGGCCAGGGTGAAGATGCTGAATTTCTAACATGCTTCTGTTACTACTTTTATTTTTAAATATATAGATATTAAAGCTCTAGTCCTTATTTATATCTTAAATCTTAGATCAAGTTAGAAAATATAAAGAAAATCTTTTTAAAATTATACTAATAAAATGTATCACTTAAGGGGAAGGGAGGCAGTCATAGGGAATGCTTAGGCTCAAACTCCCCAGGAGATTGTTGCTTCCTGCACATACCTTTGACTAAGTTAACTAGTCTGCATGCCTCCTGATAGAGCACAAATATACTACAGCTTACAGAGCACAAATATCCTATAGCTCGGAAGGCTTCCGAGACAGGTGGTCAGCCAAGTCAGAACGACCGCATAGAATGAACTTCGGGGCTTAAGTGCAATTCCATACTGGCAAAGAGCCTTGAAATTCAGGGTGACATTCACTATAGATGTCCTAATTCAGGGTGACATTCACTATAGATGTCCTAACTCTTAGAGAAGCAGTAGGATGCTCTGTATGATTATACAATGGCTAATATCTAAGTTTGTAAGTCATAAAGAGCTAAGAAAGGATGTTGTCTTCTCTTTGTGTTGTTTCCCAGCAGGTAATTTTAGCATTGTATGAGTGCTCATAAGAGGGGAATGTCTGAGAACTAAATGGTATTGGCCAAGCAAATATACCTGGAAAAGCATTCAAATATAGTGTTATATTTGTGGAATAACAAGAGACTGTTCTCAAAAGATAAACATTGAAATTTTTCACTTAAATCTTATTTTCAAATATTTGTTTAAATCAAATACAGAATAGACTAAGTTCCGTGGAGTATATTCTCCTTATTTAAAAAGGAAGGACCAACTTAAGCCAGATATCTGTTTTCTTTAGTTACCATGGCAACCAAATGCCAATGAATTGATTGGATAAACTTTCTTTTCAATTTTTTAAACATATGGATCTTAACTTAGAAAGAGAGACTGAGAAAACGTTTTACTAAATCAAGGCACTATGTTCAATTTGAAAACCTGACTAACGCTTTCAAGGCTCAGCATGTACACGCACGAACCTCCCCAAACATCCGTCTTTCCAGCTATATTATAATATTCATATTATTCAGAAATGATCTCCCTAACCCAAAATGATTACTGATGATAGCTTCTTAATGGGTTTAGGTTTTAAAATCCACACAAGCACCTGGGCCCACACACCCTGTACTATTGGCACTCAGGAAGCTGAGGCAGGAGGATTGATTGAGAGTGTGAAGTTAGTTTTAACTACTTAGTGAGACCCTGTCTCAACAAAAATCCAAGCAAGCCTTTAGTGTCCAACTTGTTCAGATTGGATCATACTCTTGAGTATTGATAAGGTAGGCTTTTGAGTTTTGATTAGTTTGGTGGGTTTGTTTTGTTTTGTTTTAACAAATTTCTAACTCCTAACACTCTTGAAAAATCAACCACAATACATCTCCAGCCACAAACAGGATAATGAACAAGAGATACCAGGCTTCTGAAAGAAGAGGCAGGTAATGAAGTCTTGTGGTTTCCAGCCGTTAATGCTGGGGTTATCAGTTTTGCTGTCAGCAACTTCAGTGTGTAAGAAAACTAAACAGCTAAAGTTTTCTCAGGAGGGTTGAGAGCAGATAATTCTAAGAAACCCTTTGGAAAAAAAAAAAGAAAGAAAAGAAAGTCAATCTTGTCTAGAGCCAAAGCCAAAATAGTCAGAATCTTAGGAATTAGTCTTCTGCCCTGAGAGCCAGAACAGATCCCAATCTTTATCTGAGCTTCTTGGTGGAGGAAAAAAACTGAAGAATTACAATGTACTCATGAGGAAGCCTTCCCTGAACAGCTTGTTCTCTTAGGATATCCCTGGTCGCCCTTGATCCAGTTCTACTGTGGAGAGCAGCAGGCACCTTCTCATCAACAGTCACTCCTCTCAACCAATCTGGCCAACTGATTTGATTATAGTTTCACTACCATGGACCCCATCACTAAAATTCAAACCCAGGTGCTGGATAGAACATTGAAAATGTCAATATGTTTCTACTTGAACATGCATTACCAAGCTTTTCTGTTGAGGAAGACCTGCGCCCTTGACCATAACCCATAAGAGATAAAAGTGCATTGTAATTCAGCACAGTTTCCATTTGATACCAACAACCTCAACTCTTTTTTGTAAATACTGAGGTCCATTTTCACAAGAAAAGTTATTATTGAAAGTCAGGAATAAAACATATGATTAGAAATATGTTCACCGGTCAGTTGTCATTCCTTCTTGTATGTAAAACAAGGCTCCTTCCTTTGCAGTTATTTTAAGATAATACAGAAGCAATGTCTCTCAGAATACAAAATGTATCACAAATCAGGAACTTCAATCAGGCAGTTGTCTTTCACAAAGCATCAAGATGTCCAGTTTTAAGGAAATGGGGAGAAGGTGCATAGCTGGCTTAGCGGTAGGTTCTATTCAAAGCAAGGTATGAAAGGAGGCAGGTAGAGGAGGAGCCAATTCTGGGGCAAGCATTCATTCCATAGCCCTTAGAATAAAACAAGAAATGGGCTATGCTGGTTTTATATCTACAAGCACTTTCTGAGAATAGTAGTTGTTATCCTCTGATGGTGTGTGCCTACAATGCTAGCTAGCACTCAGGAGATGAAAACAGAAGAATCACATGTTCAAGGTCATCCTTGTCTATATAGCAAGTTCAAAGCCAATTCTGGGATGCATGAGACCCTGTCTCAAAAGAAATGACTCAAGGAAGAGAGCAAAAATCTGTAAGCTCAGCACTTAGGAGACTGAGACAAAAGGATTGAGAGTTTGAGTATAGAAGCTGGAGAGATGGTTCAGTGGTTAAGGGCACTGACTGCTCTTCCAGAGGTCCTGAGTTCAATTCCCAGCAACCACATGGTGGTTCACAACCATCTGTAATGGGATCTGATGCCCTCTTCTGATGTATCTGAAGATAGTTACAATGTACACAAAATAAATAATTCTTTTTTTAAAAAAAAAAAAGTTTGAATACAGCCTGGAATATATATAAAGATTATCTCAAACAAATATAAACTTAAAAATTACTCAAATTAAATTGTAGTCCGACCCTTAAAAAGAATCAGGTCTACCATTTACTTTCAGTGGGATCTCTTCCAGTCTACAAAACAGGGGAAACACCCTATAATAACTTCAAGTTTGAATTGATTATGCAGACCTTTTTAGAAGTCTGTGCTCTTAATTGAAATAATGCAAAATAGGAGCACATTGAAGCCAAAGGACAAAATTGAATATTATCCTCAGAAATACTGTCTACTTTATAGAAGACACAGTCTCTCTCCTTGGCTTGGCCTTTGCATTCACCAACGAGGCTAGACAGGCAGCCCAGCAGGTCCTGAGGATCTCCTGTCTCAGAAGATGCCTCCCTGATGCTGAGATTACAAGGACATGCCACCATGCACAGCACTTTTATGTGGCTTTTGGAAATTAAACTCAGGTCCTCATGCTTATGGAGCAAGCATTTTACCAGCTGAGCTATCCTCCCAGCCTTTTGAGGGTGTTACTTTTGATTTTTATTTAGTTTGGTTTGGTTTGAGACAGGGTTTCATGTAGCCGAGACTGGACTGGTCCTCACGGATAACCTAGAACTCTTCATCCTCCTGCCTCTACCTCCTTTCTGGAACGTGTGGTATATAACACTATGGTGGGTTTATGCAGTGTCAGGGATCACGCCCAGGCCCGTACTAGATCCTCAGTTCTAGAAACTTCTCTGTAGTTGTTATACTCCATTCCTCCTCCAACCTTATTTCATTTCAGCTCCTTATTAGAAGTCAAACTAACTGTCCCTTGTTTCTTCTCACCATGTCCACACTTCCATGAAACGCTATCATGGGTACAATACTACTAACAAGATATAGAATGTTCTAGATTCTAGCCAACGCCGGTTTAATTCTCATTGGGCTGAAAACTATCATCTCAGTTGACTATATTTTCAGAAAGCCAGCCTCCTGCCAAGCCATCTGTTTTCATCATGAAAAATGGAACAAATGTTGCTTGTCTGGTGAAGGATTTCTACCCCAAAGATGTGAATATAAGTCTCAGATCATCCAAGAAGATAGCAGAATTCGACCCTGCTATAGTCATCTCCCCCAGCGGGAAGTACAGTGCGGTCAAGCTTGGTCAGTATGGAGATTCAAATTCAGTGACATGTTCAGTTCAGCACAACAGTGAAACTGTTCACTCAACTGACTTTGAACCATATGCAAATTCTTTTGGTAAGTATCTAGCTTAAAGAACTAAAGCTAAGATGGGAAAGCAGGAGGAAAGAGGAGCAAGCGATATGAACTCGGGGTGGATTTCTTTTGATTTAGCATTGTGCTGGTAAAAATAATAAGGTGCTCATCTCTGGCTGAGAAGGAAATGCTTTGAATATCTCCTCTTGTTTAATCTCCATCCCTCATCTTCTCCATCCACTGTCCTTTGCATACAAATGTCTAGCACCAAGGGTATCATTTAGTCCCACACAAAGCCCAAAATTCCACAAGGGTGGCTGTCTCATCGTGGGATTAAAAATCCTTGTCCTGCCTACAAATTAGAGAGCATCTTAATGCTGTACTGAAGATACCAAAAAGGTCCCAAATGGAAGAAATTCTGTCTGAATAAACAGCTGTATTTGTCCTCAGTTTACCAACCTAGACACTCCTCCTTTGGCTTCTTGGTTGTCAATATCCTATTGACCACTGTTGTTTCTTCCAGATAATATTAAACCACAAGAACCTGAAAACGACCCAACGATTTCAGACCCTTGTCATGTCCCAAGAGGTTAGTTCAAATCAAGTGGTTAAAACAAATTCTGTTGTCACCTGGGACCTAAAAGCATCAAATTCAAGAGAAAAAAGAATACACACACACACACACACACACACACACACACACACACACACACACTGAGCCCAGCTGGTTCCCTTGGCTTCATCCCAGAAGAATTGCCAGGCTATGAGCCAATGTTTTCCAGACTGGCCTGTCTGGGTGGGTACAGGAGCCTGAGGGCTCTGAGTGCTGTCTGGGACCACACTGGGAGTGCAGGCCAGGAAGACCCATGGTGATTTGGAGCAAACTGGTGACAGTTGTTGACACTGTAGAAATTTGGTCTCCCCTGACTCCACTGTCCTTCCTTTTATTCAGTCACAGTTCACACCAAGAAGGTAAACATGATGTCCCTCACAGTTCTGGGGCTCCGACTGCTGTTTGCCAAAACTGTTGCCATCAATATTCTCTTGACTGCCAAGTTATTCTTTTAAGGTAAGAATTGGTCACTTCATATTCCCAGCTCCACCCTAATTATTCTATAAACTGTAAAGGAGGTTAAAATGGTAATAAATAAGGCAAGTGTGGAGGGACACTCCTATAATTCTAGCAGTTGGGAAGCTGAGGCAAGAAGATGTGAGTTCAAGACCAGCCTGGGCTATATCATACCAAGCCAGCCAGGGCTACATAACAAGATATTATTTCAAGAACAAGAAAAGAAAGGGAATGGAGGAAGGAAGGGAAGAAGGAAAGGAGAGAGGGGTGGACCTAGGCTTGCCTATAAAGCTCTTCTTCCTGTAGGCTGGAGAGATGGCTCAGTGGCTAAGAGCATTGGCTGCTCTTCCAGAGAACCAGAGTTCAATTCAAAATTCACAACTATCTGTAACTCAAGTTCCAGGAATCTAACAACCTCTTCTGGTCTCCAAAACCACTACAAACCCTTTGTTCACAGACATACATGCAGACTAAACACCCATGAGCATAAATAAAATAAAATACTCCTCTCTCTTACCTTCTCTAGTACGGGCAAATGTTCATCAATTCATGTTTGAGGAATGAGCCTACATTTTAAGGGTTGGATTGATCTATTAAGTATAGCCACTCATTCCTAAATGGGTATCTAGCCCTGCCTGTTAACTTTACTAGCAGTTCAGAGGTCACAGGCAGCACAGCAGTACGAAGAATTTTACCCTAAGTGTCAGAAGACCAAGTTTTATTCCTGACCTTGTGACTAGCTCCTGGATACCTCAGCCAGTTTGCTTACCCTCTCTGGGCTTGGGTTTAAGAATGACTGCAAGAAAGCAAACATGTTTGATTACTAAACCAACCAACAGAACCCCTGCCATGTTAGCAGGGGCGTGTTCTGCAATTGATTAATGATGTCTGTAATGGTAGCGCACAGTAGACACCAACCTTCCCAAAATGATATCACTACTATAACTCTTTCCAGTCTCTGTGATTCTATAACAACTTTCCTTTACTTACAGGTGGGCTGGTATGAGAAGACTACAGTTCCTGAAAGAGATCAAAAGCTTAGAAAGATGCTGTATCCAAGGCTTCCAACTTCTCAGTGCTTCAAACTGACCGTTCACCACAACATTTAAATAGCTGCTATCAAAACCAGCTTTTCTGTGACAGTAACAAGCCTAGCTAATCCTCCAGCCTAGAAAAAAAGCAAAAGCCCTCGGGAGTGGAGTGTGCCCTGGCTTTACACACTGCTTTATAAAGGCATGGGAAGCTATGAAAACAGATACACTTTATTTTGCCCCTATAACTGGTGTATACTTTGAAAATGGTATTTCGTCCTTCTTTATTTACCCAGAACTAGAAAGTGGAGACCAGTAAATCACCAGCTTCGTTATCCAGGAGGAAAGTGCTCTTGGGAGAGAGAGAGAGAGAGAGAGAACCCGCATCTTTTTAGCTGAACATGGAAAGCTCAACTCATCCCTAGCAGAGCCCCCTCCTCCTCTCTTGAGGCATGTATGGCCCACCCTCTGTATTTGCTCCAACAGCCATGCTGGAGAGTTCTCCTGGCAGCATGAGGGTGAGAACAATTTTAGCACCTCTGTTTCTCCTAATACTTTACAAACAAAATCACATTTGGCTTCCTTAATGCTCTCCAAGCAGACAATAAAGCTTCTAAAATAGCATCTAATTATTCTCCACTCTATTACCAAAGATGAAAATAAAATACAGGAAGGAAGGACACTCTTTCTGTGAACTGACTTTGTGTGTACAAACAGGCTGAGTCCTAGGCACAATAGAGAGTACAGAATTAATACCTGTGCCCGGCCTGCAAACGACTCATTGTGCAAGTGTTTGGGAAGCAGGAATAGTAATCTGACCTCCTTCTCTTCCTGTGAAAACAGTACTTTCATTGTCTTTGCCTGCCAGTCTGTGCCCAGGCTTTTGACATCACTGGGCACAGATCCTTTCCCCTCAGTGTTTGATGCTGATGCCCTTCTGCCTTTCTTCTCGGGCCTGCCTCTCTTGCATTTATTAAGCTGCTCACCTCTGGCTTCACTCACTGTGAAGTGACTACCAAGGGAGGAAGATGCTCAGAGCTATTAGTCTTCTGGAAGCCAGGCTGAGCGTGTCAGTCACACTTCAGCTTCCTGTGCTTCAGGCCTTCTGTCTAGGGAACTGGGCCCTGGTTTCCTGCTGCTATTACAGCAGCAGCAGCAACACCTTCCTTCAGCATGGTGTTCAGCTCTGTTAATCCCAACTCAACAAGGCCACAGCTTTATTGACATACCCACTAAGGGTAACCGTCCCTAACCACTCAATACCTCAGTTCCTATGAGCAGTATAAAGTGGGGGTCATGGTGTGACATGTGAAAGAGTAATTAACACTGGTAATTCCCTAGCTACCATCAACTACAGCCTCCAAGGTAATGATGCTGTGCGTCACTGGGTTCAGGTAAATCTAGATGGATAAGCCATGTCTACCCAGGGTAAAGCAACCTAGCACTCCACCCTTTACCTGGTATGTATGAAGAATGCCTAGTGCCAAAGCACTCACTTCTGCTACCTTGCTATGACATCAGAATGCTATTCTGAAGTTGTTAGAAAAGATCACATTCTCTTTTTCCAAGCAGAACAAAACTATTTGCCCAGCCTGCCTTCCCCCCCCACCTGAAAAAGAAATATTTTGTACTTTGTCAAAAGTCATTCAGTGAGGCAGAGATATGGCTGGAAGCGGAACCAAGGTCTCAAGACTGACAACCCAAAGTTACTGTCCCAGGGGCTCACTGTATCACCAAAATGAGGACAATGTATCAATCTAAATGTCATGACATTGAGCTTCAGAACTACCTATTGTCAGCAACAAATGAGACATCTCTGACCTGCCATGCCAGGAAAAATAAAATATTAGCATAGCACAGGATTATGATTCCTCCCACCAAAATGAGCCTCTGAAAACTTTAACTTAATATTTTAGTTAGTATAAGAATAACGAGTTTGATGGTAAGATTTTCCTACTGGTATGTCATTATATCTTGTTCAGATCCACCACCGCCATTACTCTCATGTTCCTACTCCCTCCTCCCCCTGGTCCTCTTCATCCCTGAAATTGTTCTCTCTCTTTCTCTCTCTCTCTCTGTCTCTCTCTCTGTCTCTCTCTCTGTCTCTCTCTGTCTCTCTCTCTGTCTCTGTCTCTCTCTCTCTGTCTCTGTCTCTCTCTGTCTCTGTCTTTCTCTGTCTCTCTCTGTCTCTCTGTCTCTCTCTGTCTCTCTGTCTCTGTCTCTCTGTCTCTCTGTCTCTCTCTGTGTCTGTCTCTGTCTCTGTCTTTCTCTGTCTCTCTCTGTCTCTCTCTCTCTCTCTCTCTCTCTCTCTCTCTCTCTCTCTGTGTGGACAGAAGGCAGGAGCCAGGAACCACATCCTGTGGGGCTCCCTCACCTCACCCTCTGTTGCTCCACACTGAGGCTACTTTTCGCCTACTGTGTCTGAAGTGCATGCAAACACCCACCCCAATTCAGTTTGACAACACCTCCTAGCATGTAGCTGCAACAGAGTGCTAGAAGTATAGCATTCATTCCTAGCTGTCACGAACCAGCTGTGAGATAAGGAGACTATTTCTCACATCTGCTCATCCATCCCTGGGTCTGTATCTAAGAACTCTGATGGTACATCTAAGATGCAGATGTTAACAGAAGTGAAGAAAGGTGAGCCCAAGTCTCAGAGGCTGAAGGGGCATCTGTTTCAACATCACATGGCCAATTTCTCCCAGAGAAAATGGTCTTCTCTGAGGACACCATTGAGCTCTACACTCAGCACCTTAGAAAGCATCATTCTTGGTTCTTAGACAATTGGTCAGGCATGTTCTCTCACAAAATGATCTTCAGGGAGAAATGCTGCACCGGCACCATCCTGATATCCTCACAGTGAACAGCACAGACTTGAGGACACAGATACGGTATTTCCTCAAGCTGTAGTTCTCCATAGCCAACCACAAGTGACTCAGGTGACAAAGGCCCATTGAACCCAGAGAGAGAGATGCTGCGCTCCTTAGAAGCCAGAGTCTTCCCTGGCTGTGGCCAGGCCTTTTATTCCTAGTCACTTGGGAGCACCACCAAAGGCCAGATACCTGACAACCTGGCATGTGACTTTCTGTGGAAGGGGGGGGGAGGGAGGCGCTCCTAAACTGTGCTCCAGTGGTTTGGGTACAGGTTCCCTGGGCACCTGCATCACAGTGGGACCCCAAGGCACAGTAATAAGTAGCGCTGTCTTCAGGTCTCACTGGAGAGATCACCAGGTGGAAGGTTCTATAGGCCTTACTGTGCTTCACAGAAAATCGACCTTGAACAAAATCTGCATCATGGGACCTAGTGTCATCCCTATAAAGGATGAACTGGAAGGACCCACCTGGCCTTTTGCGATACCAAAATAAATCTGGGTTTAGAAAATCCTCATAGTAAGTGCAGAGCAGCGTTATTTCGCTGCCACTTGCCACTGTCTGGTCAGGGGAGTTCTGGGTCAACGTGATGCCGCGCACATCTGTGAAGAGCAAATGAGACAACAGTAGCGTCTGCATCCCAGACACTGACCAGCTCAGAGGAACTCAACAGAGGGTAGGAATGAAAGTCACAGGCAGAGAATAACTGAAACCTAAGCATTAAGAAAAAGAGAGCAAGCTTCCGAAGGTCAGAGAGAGGGAAGCAGGGTGCAGTGTGAGAGAAATAAGCCTCTTACAGGCAAACAAAAGGCTAAGGGTCGTGGCAAGAATCACCCTTTCAGACGGTGCAGGGGCACAGGGGCACAGCATGGAGGAGGGCTGCTCGGTCTCCTCAACCATCATATGGCTTTGTGTAGCGAGGAGATAGGAGGGAAAGGGGGAGGCAGGCAGCCCCTCACATGACTGTCATGTGACTGGATTAACTTTAACTGTGGGATAAATACCTCTACCAAGGAACTGTTGTGGTTTTACAGAAATGTCGGTCTTCAAACCCATCTAGAACTGATACTTCTAACGATGAAAATGAATTACTTTTAAAAAGTAAAAGTGGGGCGGGATAGAGGGAAAGAGAGAGTGAAGCTGGGAAAGAGGGATTAGGGAAGGAAACGGTGATCCCCACGATGGCATGCTTTGCATATCTGATGTATAAAGTATCCTCCACGCTCATAATCGCTCAGGAATTCTCAGGAATCAGCTTATGAATCACACTTCAGGTAGCCCTGTCTCGGGGCACTGGACATTTGTGTATTCACTTTGTAGAACTCAATAAGTGGAATGAATAAATAAATAAATACTATTCAATATGGAAAATAAATTAACAAGTCCATCTGTATAAGGATGGAAAGATGGTCAGGAAAGACCCTAGAAGTCTTTGCTTTTGAAGCTGGAGGTGGTGCTTGCTGATCCTGGCAGCGTGCACTGCACTGCACTAGAGGGCTTCCTGTCTCTTGGAACTGTCTACAGCCTACTCTTAGCAGTTACTGCCCCAAAGAGAGCTTGCTGGCAGGTAAACTGCAATGAGTGAGCTACAAGCTTGCTGGGCTACTGTTATGAGAAGCCTCATATGCCTGGGATGGCTGGAGCCCCTGCGCCATCCCCTCCCATTCACTTGCCCCAACAATAATATGGTTCTCTATTTAAGCCATGACACTATATTTAGGAATCAGAAGCACTAACTCACTACAGCCCCCACACGTATCTGCGAAGGTTCCTTTTCTTCCTTTTCCCTACACCTGCGTCGTCAATAAGACCTGTTCACACCTCTAAGCATGAGTTCATCTGCTTCTCCCATCCCAGCTCAAGCAAACATTGCCATCTCCTACAGGGACCACTGCAGCTAGTCCTGATTTGTCCCTTTGCTTCTGCTTTTGTCCAGGACCATCCATTCTCTGGGTCTTTAGAATGCTAACTGCTCCTCTTTGTCAGGGTCTTTAAGACCCCGCAAAGCTCTGACTCTTGCCTCTTGCCCAGCGTCAGGAACATTGCTTGCTCCCTCAATCTGCCTTGGTTGTAATAGCCTTCCGTGTAGTTCTCCATCTGCCTCGATGTTCTAGCTATCTAAAACTCTGACCTCGATCTTCATCAACCTCAGCTCAGCTCAGTGTCCCTGGCCACTTCGATTAGTTACTTATTCATTGCCACCCTTGATTACAGCTCTGTTGAAAATTTCCCTCATGAGCTGGGCAGTGGTGGTGCACACCTTTAATCCCAGCAATTGGGAGGCAGAGGCAGGCGGATTTCTGAGTTCAAGAAATCCGCCTGGTCTACAGAGTGAGTTCCAGGACAGCCAGGGCTACACAGAGAAACCCGGTCTCAAAAAATCATAATAAAATAATAATAATTAATTAAAAATTAATATATATTACTTCTTTTTCCATCTCAACACATATTCACACACACACACACACACGTACACACACACACATACACATGCTCCACAAACTAATGACAACATTCATCTTTTCAGTAATCCTGATGTATCCCAACTCTCAGCTTGTCTTTCAGTAAATAGATGTGCAGTAAAAGAACACTGCTTCACTGCAGAGTTCACCAGTGGGACTCGGTGGTAGAGTGCTTACCTAGCATACGTGAGGCTCTGGGCTCCATCTGCAGGGGGAAAGAAAAAGAGAGAGAGAAAGAAGGAGAATGAGGAGTAACAAATAAAAATACAAGAGAGTGGTCAATGATTATCTCAATGAGTGATAGCTAAAAAGCTTTATTAATGTCTGGACATGCCATATTTGGGACATCATTATACATTTTTTTAAAAAAAAAAAATTCATTGTTTCTCTGGAATTCAATTTTCACTTGACTTCCTGAATTGTATCTCCATGCAACCATGGGCATGGAGAGTTCTCAAGAGAAATACCACCTGGGACAGCAACCCACTGTAAGCATCCATAAGGATGATGCCCTGGAAGATTCAAAGCAAAAGGGCTGCCGACCTTCTCAGAGGCTACCGCTTGGAAGAATCCTTGCACACACCCAGCCCCTTCTGAGGAGGTCACACGGCAAACCAGCTAGGCTTCTGCAGACACCCTGCTGGACTATAACACCTCCAACACCTACTTATCAAACACACAGATTTATATAGCCCTAAGGGCATTGTTCTCAAAACTATTCAGAGAGAAAATGCTAATTAAATATGAAAAATGGCTGCTAAATTTAGCTAAAGACTTGTCCTATCAATCAGTGGTTTAAAAAAATTCTAAAGACAGTATCTTTTCACATTTTCAAAGGGGTGTGTGTGTATGCTCACAAACCATATCTTTTTCACGTTTTTAAAGGTGTGTGTGTGTATGTGTGTGTGTGTGTGTGAACATACTAGCATGTATTGTTCACAAACCACAATATACATGTGAGGTCAGAGGACAACTTGCAGCATTCTGTTGTCTCCTACCTTGTGGACCTGGGGATAGAACTCTGGTCATCAGGCTTGGTAGCAGGGGGCTTTACGTGCTGAGTTATCTCACTCGTCCAAAACTTCTTATCTTTCTGCTGTCAGTGCTGCAAACTCATTGTCATAGAGTACTGTGCTCCCTTGAGATTTCAGCCAACTATGTTCTTCCCAAAACCCAAATAATCTGAGGAACATGCAAACCTAGTATTTATGCCCATTGTTCTTAGGCCTTCCAGAGGTTGCAACTTTTATATGATGGAGTGAGCCCAAAGTTCTGTCAAGATTTTGTAGCCCACTGCTGACTCAAGAGCTCTAACCATCTCCCTAGTACATTGCTATCTGAAGCCTGAGCAGTTCTCAGGGCACTGGACATTTTCAGTCACCATCAGCAACCTAAAAACCAGGATTGACTTTCATTAGCCTTAAACCACCACGAAAGAGGGGTAAACAAACCTCCTTTATCCTTTGGTCTGAGTCTTGATAACCGCTGTTACTGAAATAGTTAGAAAGAATGCAAGAACCAGAAGACAGAGAGAAGGGCTGTAAGATACTCTCTTCTGACTGTGACACGGCCATTGTAATCAGGGTGTAGGCAGCTGCAGTTGCCTGCACTGGGCCTGCCCAAGCCTGGACCTAACAACAGCCAATCTGGGATAAGGAAGGAGTTCCTGGGACCCTACCTCGGCTGAACTATTGGACTGGGGGGATGGTTATCTTCGTGTGTACCTACTAGATTCCACTGGATAGCTCCATACCCATAGTCATACAGATGGCCCTGGCTTTACTCAGAGGAACACCAAATGAAACACAAAGTCATAAGCATGGGAAGGGGACCTAGAAGGCAGAAGGGTGGTGGCTGGAGGAGAGGAAAGATAGAGAAGGCAGGGTGAAGGAAATCAGAATGCTTTAAAGACATGTATGAAATTCTCAAAGAACAAATGTGGTTAATAAAATGGGAGAGATGTTCTTCCTTCCAGTGTCCTTTGAGCTGGGTGGCTTTGGTTTTTATTACCTTGCAGCGCCCCCTACTGCTCTAACTAGCCCATCTCCATAAACATGTCATACTGGAGCTCAAAAAAAAAAAAAAAAAAATAGGTCAAAGAAAGAAAACACTCTCTTTTCATAGCTGATCTCAAATTTGCGCTCTATCTCCATCCCCCTGTCATCGCATAGACTGACACCTGCTTCTGTATTGGTCCTATGGACCCATTCTTCATCAGTCACTAAAAGAGGGCAGGCTTCAAGGATAAGAGATAGTACTCTAAGAAACCCAGAGAAGTGGATGTTTTGCCTACAAATGCTTTATGCCATAGCCAAGAAGAGGGAAGTTTATTTTGATGGATACAGGACGCTAGCTATATTGTGGAATACTCATATATGTGGCTAAAAGGGAAATCTCAGAAGCATCTGGCACGTGTGACTGTGGGCTAAGTGTCCAGAAAAGAGCTTTGACGTCACTGTCTTCCTGTGGCACCTTCCATTCCAAGATGCCTGGGGACAACCTGGCCTGGTGGATACCAAGAAGTACACCCATGAAAGACAAGAACCAGCACATCTCCAGGCAGAGATGATGCACAGACTCCTGCTTTGAAGAAAGACCTTGTGGATTTGGGCAAGCGTAAGGATGAAGAACTCTACCACGATGTTTCCCTAGAGCCACCCTCTAGAAAGCTTTTTTAAAACACTCTGAGGACTATGGGATATTCTACTATGTCACTGATGCCACCTCTGGAGCAGCCTGTGGGAAGAACATCCCTGGTCCAACCAAGTCAGTGATTCCTTTTATGATGGGACTATAACTGACTCCTGAGGTCAGAATTCTCAGCTATCTGTGGGATCTATTCCACAGTTGTTCTTCTGATCAGCAAGACCCAACAGGTTGCATCTCAGTTACCAAGAGCTGGCAATTGGTTGTGGCTCCCTGGAGCACACTGGTAAGAAGCATTCTTGGGTCCCATCTACTCTCAGAGGGAAAGAGAGCTCTTCTATTCACACTATAGGGATGAAAGGAAGAAGCAGGACCACACTATTATGTATTTACCTTCTAGGCATGAGATGTTCGTCCCTCTAATATGTCCTGCAGAGAGACTAATCAGAGCCAACTCTCTGTTGTCTTATCCTCTTGTTAAAGGGCAAATTTTTTCATCTCTGTCTTTTCTTTGGCTTCCCTAGGTTTCCCACAGGCCATTTCCCTTGCTATCAATTGCTATTGCTTTTGGCATTGGAAATAAATGAATTGTTTTATCTCTCATTTGCCATGTCCTTCTTTATGGTGCCATATCCACTATTTTAGAGGGAGAATCATTCCCTGGGCCAGCCAACAGCTCCTGTAGGGATAGATTGCCCAGGAAAAGTCCTGCTCTCTTATGGCACATGCAGAGAGAAGCAGAAAGCAGTACTAGGACCCCAAAGTCCTGAATTCTAGTCGTAGCTATGACTCAAACCTATTTACATGACCTTGAGTAAATTTGTCTTTACTTTCCCAGTGAGCAATTTGCACTTGGCAATCCCTTTCCAGGTCTCTCACTTCAGAGTCCCACTATATAGAACAGTGGTGCTCACCCAAGACTTAAGAGTTTATGTCACCGAGTGCATGTTGCTTGAATTCTCCCATTGCCCAGCAAGAGGAGAAAGAAAGGCATGTTTCTCTATTGGAGAGTAACAGAATGTCTTGGGTTAATGTGTGCAACTCATTGGAGCCTGGAGGTCCACGTCCAGATGCCAACTTGAAATCCAGTTATTATTGCATCTGGAGAGAGAGGGGAGTACTGAAAACAGCCTTTGGCAAAGCCATCAATTCGGAAGTGAAAAAACTGCCTGGTGTGATACAATTTTTGAAATCGTATCTATCATCTTTATCCTAAAATGAACTCTTCTCCCCCCACACACACACACCTCTTCTCCTCCAAAAGAGGAAAGGAAGGCAGTCCCTTCTCAGGGAAGACGAGCCTCTCTGAGGAACACAGGGTACCTCTTTCTAGTGAGGAAAAAGCAAAGTCATTGCCTTTGAACCACACTGACAGGGCGGGTTTTTGTAAAGGTGTTCGCTCCTGTGGGTACAGAATTAATAGGAAATTGGCATTTTTGGAGCCATGACTGGAAGACTCATGAAACTCAGCAAGTAATGTCTGACAGAATTCCTTTTTTTCCACCTGAACATTGTTGGAGAGAGATGGAAGTGTTCCTTAAGGAATAGTAACAAAATATGGATATTTAATACAATTCTACTTGACAAATACTTATTAACAACCTACCGTTTTTCCACGGGTCATCCAGACCGATTTCTAAGAAGACATTGTCAATGTCCTAAGAGAAACAAAGGTTTTGTCAATGGGCCAGGGATGTGGATGAACAGTGGCGGACTTTGTTGTGAGCCCAATAGTTAACAGTGGCCCTGAGTGACGTGGCTTCAGAAAGGAAAAATGTGCACCACATGGGTAACCTTCAACACCAGGTAATTAACAGTGTTCTTTCTGACTGGCTCTAGCATGTGTTTACTTACTTTGTAGGTAGAGTTATCTCCCTGGCTGCATGTTTTCCTAAGCTGAAGTCCACAGAGAGAAAGTGTCTGGAGAATGGTATTTCTGATGTGAGCTCCTGGTACCCAAGGAAGTACTCTGTGTCTTTGTGTAGTGGAAAGAAAAGCCTGACCTGCCTCATACACTTTATGGCCCCCAGGGCTCTCCTTCTTTGCTCTGGGTCAGCGGTAAGGCACCTAGAGTTGCCTTCTTATCATCTGTACAACAGAATGGGCAAGAAATCGCCTAGAAAGATTTCCAGAAATAGACTATCCAATCCTTGTGAAACCAGAGACAAAATCTGGAGCATCCTGACATGCTTAGCCTGTCCTTCTCATGGCCTGCATCTTGGCCTGCACTAGTAAAGAGAGAGAGTCTCAAATGACAGCGCAAGATGCTGCCTCTCACTCCTGCTTAATCTCACTGGAGACTTGGGTGGAGTCTGAAAGGCAAGTGTCCCTGCCCCACTCTAAGGATCAGGACCCAGCACTCTGTAAGAAACACTAAGGAGCTCTACATTAGAAAGGATCTTAGTAGCTCTTCAGCCCATTGAACCTTGCTCCAAGGAGCCCCAGCAGACCTCAGTAGGAGCACCTGGGGCCTGGAGCCCCGGAGCACATGGCACAGTGAATTGCCCTATCCAATGGGAAGAAGCTGGGAGGTCAGGTTGGGATTCAAGGACAGACAGCAGGTCCTACTAAAAAGGAAGAGATAAGTTTGCAACTGGAGGATATGAAGCTCAGGAAGAACCGTGTTTAAACCAAAGGTGTCGGTTTATTTGCTAGGTTTGAATTATCTGGATTCCTTTTAGAAAATATACCTCTCCCTCGGGATTTGGTTCCAAAATTCTGACTTTAGACTTCTAAGGAGATCAAACACGCAGGCAGATGGTAGGGTTGGAAACACCATTTCCCAGTATGCTAAGGAGAGACCTACTTTTCCTTTTTTTTTTTTTTTACTTTTTGTTTGATTTTGTTTAGGAGATGAGGAGAATTAGATGAGCCAGGGGGTAAAAAAGGCACAGCATTTTTTTTTTTAATAAATTAAATCCAGGAATGCAAACGAAAAACTCAACAGCTTAGAAAGTCCTTAATGATCTCCTAATGCTTTAATTTTGCAAATAAGGACAGTGAAACTCAGAGACATAGTGAAATTAGTTGCTCACAGTCACACAGCTGAAACCAATACCAAAGTCCAGGACAAAGCCAAAATGCCTCATAACTCTGACCTGCCCGGAGTCAATGGAGGTAAACAATGCGAGCCTCCAAATGGCTGCTACTTGTATACATTTAAGCAAATGTCAGCCAAAATAAAATGTCAGGTTCCAAAAAGAGATAAGACTACTGTGTGCTGGTCAGGGGTGGGAGAAGCTACGGAAACAGAGAGAATAACTGACCCTGGGACAGCAAGTGATCTGGATAACAGAAGAAAGGAGCAGCCTTGCCTTCAGATACGAACCAGAACTATCAAACACTGCCATTGACCCTGCAAAGCTGACTTGTTTCAGAGGAACTTACATTAGGTGAGATTGCATGATGCAATAGCTTTGGACCATGGATGGTGTATATAGAATTGGCTTGCAAAGCCTTCCAGCATCTACAAGTAAAAATCGCATCTCTGGACACTGGCTCGGCCCTAGCACCCCCGGATACCTAAAAGAATGGTATCACTTATTCCTATTCTGAAACTCATACAGTAGAGGAAATTTCTAGTCCTTGGGGGCTCTGCAAAGCTGTGCTCATTAAGTTGATGCCACCGGTTTTTGCAAAGCCCTTCACCACAGTGTGCAGCAAGGCACTGGGTCTAAGCTGTCATTTGGGAAAGGGACAAAGCTCATCGTGAGTCTAGGTAAGTGTGAGACTAACCATCTTTCTAAATGTGACGTGAGGAAATTTTTTTTTCTTTTATACCAACTGATGGGCATGTGGCTTCTTGCCCCCATGTCCGCCAAAATTCATGTCCAGTCAGGCTAAAAAGGAAGTACCTGATCCATCTGCAAGTGGATAAAGCATTATCCAAGTTCTCACAGAATCACTTAAACTATCCTCCTATCCCATAAAACTGTCGGCAGCTCCTCTGTGCTTTTAACGCAGTTCTGATTTTCAAGTAAGATATGGGCTTATAATTCCACAGTCTTACACGGATTTACAAGCTTTTAGGTCTTTAAGAAAGAGAATGTGCAATGCACCTGACTTGGAAGAAAATAATAGCGGGGGTTTGTTTGCTTCCTATACATTATCCACTGAAGTTCAAGGCCAGCCTGGTGTTTGCTTCCTATACATTATCCACTGAAGTTCAAGACCAGCTTGGTGTTTGCTTCCTATACATTATCCACTGAAGTTCAAGACCAGCCTGGTGTTTGCTTCCTATACATTATACACTGAAGTTCAAGACAAGCCTGGTCTAGATTGTTAGCTCCAGGGAGCCAGAGCTATATAGGGAGACCCAGAAAAAAATGAACCCTAAAAGAATAAAATTAAATTTTTTTAAAAAAACGAAGGAAAGAAGAAAATAGGAAGGAAGGAAGGAAGGAAGGACAGACTTGAAACTTAGTTTATTACATTCAAATACCTGAGATAAGTGCTTACTAGTGGAAAGGTTATGTCTGGGGGGAAAGCCACTGGCACTTTGCTCTCTGTAGTTATAAAAACCAGTGCTACAGAAGTGTGTCTCACAGACAGCCCAGGACTGACCAGACAGACCACTGCCACCCAGTCATAAACTTCTAATCCCTATAGCAGCATTGACAAGCTGTTGCCATTCTCCCAGTTTACAGATGGGCAAACTGAGGTTAAAGCACTTACCCATGGTTTCAAACTCAAGTCTCTGATCCCAGAGCCTTGAGCAACTTCAAATTAACTGTAACCACCAACCAAGTGGCTTGATTACTTCCCTAATTAATAGAGCAGCCATCTAATAGATTCTTGGGTAAAAGAGCCATCAAATATTTTCCATTGTTCCGATCGGGAATAGCTGTACAACTGCACAACTGCACAGCACCGTGATTTGACCTTTGTCCTTTCCCTGGGAGACTTGCTGGGGCTCTGGTTCCCAGCAGTTAGCAGAAGGATCTGACAGTATTTGTAAGGCAGCGTGTGGGTGTGTGAATCAAGGGGGATCTGAGAAGCTCATCTTTGGGAAGGGGACAAAACTGACAGTGAGCTTAGGTAAGTTGTTTTTCCTGGTTTCTTTTTTACTCTTTATTAATTTATTTTATTTAAGTTTTAACTTTTAATATTCCAAGTTTCACCCTGGGACCCTGATATGCAAATTTTCTATTCTGTCTTACAACCCAAGTCCATACCACAGTAGTCTCATCAAGTGATTCCAATCCAAACAATGGCTGGAATATTCCTGCAACATACAGGGCACTGCCATTGACCCCACATGCGATTTACCTGTGAGGCATGACGAGAATAACACGGGACCATTGTACTAGGAGTCCGGCCACTATAGGTGTGATTTTTTTTTTAATATTACAATTGGTGGGATTTTCCATGGAACTAAAAGAAAATCAACTGGCTCTGCGGGCTTCTGTTTTTCTTTCTTATAAAATGGTAGAGAGTGAAGAGGAGTCTGGACACGTGTGTTGCAAGGCAGGCAGCAGGAGGGGATGGATGCTAACATGATCCTAGAAAAATGACCCTAACCTCAAGGAAAAGGGAGACCTCAGATGGTTCACAAATCCCACCACCACTCCTCCTTATGTAATGCTGGCTTCATCGGGGAGGTTTCTGGACCAACAAGTAAACATTGAAGCTTCAGGGGAAGTTTAGACAACTGAGTTTTTGTAGAGTCAGGTGTCATTGTGTGATTACTGGGAATAATAATAAGCTGACATTTGGGAAAGGAACGACTCTGAGCATTACACCAGGTACGCTTGATGACAGTTACTTGTTTTTAAACATAAACCATCACCTTTAAAGTTTCAATGAGGAACAACTGCGTTGCCCACTTATTAGCATCTTTCACTGTGTTTCTATCTGGTCACGATGGCACTGTGGGAAGCCCCAACAAGAAAGCCTTAAGACTGTTGCCAATACTTTCAGGCACTTGGAAATGTTAAGTCTGCTTCTGTTAATGGCATTGTGTCTGACTAATGGCTGCTGGATCGAAACTTTCATAGTAAGGGGCAAAATGCATCTGAAATGGAAGGAGAGGGAGGAGAATCAGACTGGACCCAAGGTGATGGTGGTCAGAGCATGAGAAACCTGACCCAAGAGGAGACAGCAAGGTGCATCCTGGTCACTGAATGACCACCTTCCTCTTACCTCCTTGACTAGCCAAGGCTTCCATGTGGGCACAATTAGAAAATTAACTATCTGCACTCTATAATGAAAACTCTTGGAACAGAGCTAGTTAGGTAAAGTTTTGTAAGATCCGTTGGTATTGACAGTGATGAAAAGCTGATATTTAAGGTAGTGACAACATTCAAAGCAAATTTCAAGTGAGTCAGAAAGACCACGAGCTTCTGAAACTATGCCCTGATGACGCTCACTGCCAGGTTCTACCTGGGTCCTCCCAGAATGTTTGCACCCTTGCCTGGACTGACTTCCATGCATCAGAGGAGACCCTATTGGTACTCTCTCGCTCATGTACTCTTAGGACAAACTGGCCACTAAGCTTGCAAGTATGGAAAGGATTCTTAGGCCATGCATGTTAACAACCCTCCTCTTCATCCCACAAGGCCCAGAGGGATGTTTTGCATGTGCCCTCACCATTCTCAGAACAAACCTAATTTCAATTAACTTCAGTGTCACTGAAATTTCACTTTATGAGACAATTTCTATTTTCTACATGAATGGAAACCCACCCCTAACAATTATTTGGGGTTAACATTGCCTCACCATTCCAAAATACTAGCTACCCAACTGGGTATCGCAAAGTAAATCTACTTGCATGGCTGAATTATTATCTACATTAGAAAGGCCAGAATCAGAATGTCCTTATAACCAGTCTGTTGCCTCCATTTGACTTTCCTAAAGTTCCCCATGCTTAAAACAGTATCAAGCAGAAAACTATTTCTGTGCTGGCCTAGGTCTACAGGGGCTCAAGGTGCAGGCATGTCAGCTGCTACATTTCCAGACTGGTTTGGCTATTTAGAGCTTGCCAAACACTAAAGAAAAAAAACTATATATATATATATATATATATATATATATATATATATATATATATAATATAAAATTCTCATACTTCTCAAGGAACTGTTTTAAATTCTTTCTCAATAGTGTTACAGTCTCCTTTCTCTTGGTCCCTTTATTTGTGATGTATGTGAAGATGAAATATCCGTTGAGGTTCAAAAAACATTCCTGAGCTCTACCTTAATCTTTCCCTGCCAGAGGGGTTCAAAAAAACGATAGGAAACTGACATTTGAGAAGTAGATTAAAGAGGAAATCCAAATTAATCCCAAGAAATGATTCTCTGTAGATAGCTCCTTAGACATAGCCTGTCAATTCCACAAGCCTCATTGCCCAGTTGTCTGGACTGCCTGAACAGTCATAATGATGTTCATCCCAGACCTGTCTTGAGCAGAAATGTCCATCTCTAGCCCCAAAAAGTCCTTGTGATTTGTTTTGTTTTGGTAGTTTGTCATTCTGCACAGTGTTCTGGAAGTAATAGAAAAGTGCATTAGCGAGCTCCTAAAATGGAAATGAAATGGAAATTTAGATTGTAAATATATAACCACAATAAATAGACAGCAAAGAAAATGACGGAGCCACTAGAGACTTAGTACATTTCTCTAACCTGAAGGGATGTTTCTATAAATAGTTTGAAACTATCAAAGAAGGACAGGAGGAGTGGGGGAGAGGCACAGGCAAACCAATTGTCTCCTAATCCTCGCATATTGTACAACTAGAAGCTGAGCGGAGAAGGATGCCCTTCTTTCAAGACTAGAGGGCATGTGGGAAGAGTCCTCTGGGATTGGTTTTGAGGATAGCTCCCTGTTAGTGGCAATCCTAACAATGGCCTGGCTATGGGTTTTGGGGGGAGGGGGATGAGAGATGTTGAGAAATAAATCCACCTAAGCACAGAGGGGGAAGAGGATTTCTGGCAATGGGCTTCTTCCTGGCTTTTCCGTGAACCTTTTAACCTTTCCTGTCTTAGAGTGGTGTACTGGATCCCTGAAGGTGAGACCCAAGAGTCAGTCCAAAAACTTTCAGTAGGAAGCCAGCTTAACCTCACTGTGGAGACTTTTAAGTGTAAAGATTCTTTTAATCCAGCTGTTTTATGGAAAGCTCTGTAAAGGCTGGATGAAGGGTGAGAGGAAAAAAGTTAAAATCTGTGAAAGGAAAGAAATAAAGACGTTAAATGTCTGACAAAGAAACCAAAATTTCTGGTGTATGTCTGCAACTGGTAAAGTGGACTTTGTAATGGACAGATGAGCACAGCCGAGCAGATGTAGCCACAGCCCTCTCTGGTTTGGGAGGCTCCCGCCATTCCCCACAGCAGACCTGGCTGCCAGGAACCTGCTCAGACTCCTTCAACAGAGAGGAAAGAGGCTTGGCTGTGCAGTTTGTATACAAGCTTTGTAAAGCTGTCTGACGTATCACAGCTCCTGGCGTGGCTTCTAGAAGCTGGTGTTTGGGCAAGGGACAGGCTGACCGGGTCAATATGGAGGCCAAAGGTGCTCGTAGATCTTCACAGCCATGGTTCTAGCCATCTATGTCCTCCAAACTGTGCTGGAGAGGCACATACATGGTTTGCCTACTCCTCCAGAGAAGCAGACCGGGAAGGGTGGAGAAAGCTCCCAACCTCATATCACATATGTGTCCCTGATTCTCTTTCTCTTTTGAAATCCGTTTCTCTGGGACCAGAAACCAGGGAGTTGATTATATGTGATTTCAATAAACAGCAGAGAAATGTGAGCCCAAAAGTACAATAAACTAGAAAGAAACTGCATTAACACCAAGCAAAAGAAAACAATTAGGAAGGAAACAGCGAAATGGCGTACCAAAATGAAGAAGGCAGCTTAGTCATAAAAAGAGCAATAAGAAATGTATTTAAGACTAAAGCTATCGATTCAGATATAGATATTTCAAGTTTGTATATCACTGCCTTCCATTGGCCTGTAGAAGCCCAGGTCTAGCCTGCTGTGCTTCTCCCAACCTTAGCCTCAAAAAACCTGTAAACTTGGAGCTTGGTGCAAAGAGGAGAACAGCCAGGGCCCTACTGCAGAACAGCCCTAGGTCCTGTTTTTGTAAAGCCTCCCCAGGCTGTGGGAAGGTTGGAGGCAGCAGCTACAGACTGGCATTTGGGAAAGGAACTCTCTTAACTGTGAATCCATGTAAGTATTACGGGAACAGCAGAGGGGCACATTCAGATACTTCTCATTCCAAGTATCGCCCCTCCAAAGTATCCCAGCTTACCTTCTAAATCTGAGCGGATTTATTACAGAGAGGTGGTCCCCAATGCCTCGGTACAAAGACTAAATTGCCTCTAGCCAACGATATCCCCATCATTCATCTTAAATGAAATCTTTGGTACAGGGAGGCAAATTGAATACAGGATACAGAGGGATGCAGCTTAGGCCAGAAAGGATTTTCCAGGAAGATTGAGGGGAAATTGGCATGTTGTGACTATGTAAATTTAGTGAATCAAAAAGAATGTAGATACTAAAACTTCCCCCAATGAGGAGGGACGCTGTAATTTCATTAACTAGTGATGAGAATTCTACAGTCTGATTTTTTTTTTTTTTTAACCTTCTGACTCTTTCTCTTAGAGGAACTGTTCTCAGTCCTTCTTGGAGTACTTGAGGTCTCTGCAGCAGAGACTAGATCACTGGGGCAGAGCTTATCTCCTTTTATCTTCTTGGTCACAAAATTAATGATTCGGTTTGAGACTGCATTTACCTGAGACTGGAGAGATCTGTCTTTCCTCTCAGCTGTGAGAGCAGAGCAGTCTCTGCTTCATATATAACCCTGCCCTCCCTAGTTAGGATGTGTGCAGGCTGAAACAGGTAAAATGTTTATAGAAAAGTCACTGTAGTTGCTATTGACACTTCTTTAAAAATCTGTTATATTGCTGGTGGATTTTGAGAATATACTTCAAGACTGGCCTGTTCTAAAATCCAGCTAAAGTAAAATTAGGAAAACTTGGAAGGGCACAAGTCTCCTTTCTGATATAAGCTCAGTGCCCAGGATGCTGCATAAAAGCCAGACTCCTGGTTTCATTTGTTCAGCGCTGTCTTCCGTGATCAAGGGAAGAGACACACTGGAGTGAGGTTGTTACGAAACAGGCCCAGGTAAAGCTCTTAAAAAGTCTGGTTCCAGGAGAGGGACACTAGTGAATGATTCAGGGTAAGATGTATTCATCCATGAGGACAGTGACTTTCTCTGGCACACAGCTTACAATGGTCTGAGATACACCCCGGCTGCAGAGAGCACACAGTGTGGTTGAAGAGCTGCTCAGCAGGAGCAGAATCAGCCCATCCATGGCTATAGAAACAAGGAACAAACATGGTGCTGTCAAACCTCAAGTATTCCAGTGCTTATCAAAGGAAGACACCTTGGTGAGCATAGAAGGCTGGGGACCAGGCAGTAGGTATTAACTTTTGCTGTCTTGCAAGAAATACATTAGGGCAGAATTATGGAATGAGTTTTCCAGGATAGAAAAGCTAAGACACCCTCTCAGCTCTTCATTGGCTTCTTTGGAGCCTGAGGGTTATAACAATCTCCACACTTTAAAGTGTTGGCAAACCAGTCTACTAATGCAAAGAAAACAGCTGTGGAAGGCAGGCATCCTCCAGGCACCCTGGACAGTAACTGCATGCAAGGTTCCTCCGTGCAATGGGCTTTTTCTTAGCCGTGACTTCAAGGCAAGGCTGGGGCCTAACAAACCTGTGGTGAAGTTCTGTTTCCTTCTGTGTACAGAACACAAATTATTGCCATAGCAGCGCTTAGGCATTTCGGCTAAGAGCAGTCATCCTATTTGACTTATGTTCTACAAGGCTAATGGAGAGGGTTCCAGACAGTAAATAGATAGGAAGAGCCGCACAAGTCCCCGACTGCTCTGTTCAAAGCAGATACATACTTCTCAGCCTCTTTGTCCACCTTCCTAATGACGGTGAGCAAGCTTTAACTCTTTGCTAATAAATAATTGCCAGAGAGGTAAGTAGGGCAACTACCATAAATTCAGATTTTTTTAAAAAAAAAGTTTAACAGCTTAAAAATCAAATTGAATTAAGGGACTAAAATATGCCATGTAATAAAACCACGTGAATTTTGCTCTCTGCAATTTTCTGTGACGTCCAGACACCAACAAACCCCCCAGATTCCCATGGCTACGACTATTAGCGCTTAGAACTTCATGTGTTCAAGGAATGAAATTTATGGCTCTCTCAAGTAACTCTACAGAAATGTTTCCTCGGGACATCTCTTATTGTCTCACTGTAGTGCCAGGCTTGCTTGGAAAGGTTACACACCTCTGCTGAGATTTCAGGATCCACAGATCTTTCCCGGATTGAGGGTTGTCCCAAAGCAGTTAATTATATTAACAGATAGTTCAGTGTAAGAATAAAACTCAGAGGTGAGCTTTCCTGCGAGCTGTTGCTTATGTTTTGTCAATTCAAGACAGACAGAAAGCTATGCTGTGTGGAGGCTCAGTTTAATGTGTCTGTCATTTCCTTCTCCTGCGCTGGGGCGAGAAGGGAGCTGAGAAGACAGTGTTTCTCAAGGTGGAGTCTAAACCTCATCTAATTCCAGTCAGTCTCCAAATGGTGGAACACTCTCCTTCCATCTCCTCGTAATCAATTCATTGTCATCAGAAATGTGTGACACCTCGAGGGGAGGGAAGGACATGCCTTGAAAACCAAATAGAGAAATTGTCCTGAAAATGATGCTGTAAAATGGAAATGAGACCTTTAGAGGAGAGACACTGAACAGGAGAAACCAGTAAGGCTCATTATGAAACCAGAGGACACAGCCACGGGCGGGCCCTGGGTGCAGCCCGTCAGTGTCTCTGAGCCAAATGTAGAAATGGTCTCCTGACCTTCAGAGACTTGTACTCAGCTTCATAGGCCCTGGCCTTTCTTGGTGAGTTTACTTTCCCTAAAATTAAAAGATGAAGGTGTCTGTGAGGCTCAGGGTTCCACCTGGTGTTTTTGTAAAGGACCCTGTTACAGTGCTAACACTAGAGCTAGCACTGGAAAGCTGACGTTTGGCCAAGGGACCATCCTTAGGGTCCTTCCAAGTAAGTGAGAAAGAACATGGCAGCATGATGGGAATTCTAAGGTGGAATCCCGGGCACCAGATTTAAGAGGATTTTATGATGTTTATGAGCCACGCTTTGCTTAAGTAAACTAATGTTCAAGGTCTGCAGTCTCCTTAGTGTTCTTCCCTTTGTCAGAATAAAGCTGATCTTGAAAAAGCCAGAATCTTTACGCTCTCAGAGCCTTCTCTGGGAGTGAGGCTCTAACTTTTAGGGGGAGGAGAAACCCTTGAAAAATGACTCCTGGGGATCCCATCTTATGTTTTCACAGCATCTTTGTGAGAAAGGTCTCCCTTACAGCAATCTTAGACTGTGCTTGGCACAGCAAAGGTCATCCCCACTGGTTCCCTCCACATGGAGGGAGATCATCAGAACAGGGCATGAATAGATGTGCCATACATATTCAGTTCGGAAGGGTTTTAAATGAAGCGGAGAAAGCCAAACAGAAATCTGGATGGGACTATAAGGTCTCATTTCAAATCCCTCCATGTTCCCCGCATGTATCCAACTTCATCTATAAATGCAAAACTACAAAAAGAGAGAAAGGATGGACAGAAAGAAGTGGCTGCTATGTCCATTCCCATCACTGAAACCACAGACAAAGGATTACAATTAATTCCAGAGTGTCCGATCCATGGCTTAAAACCTTTCTTCTCACGGTAACTTGTACCCTTGTCAATAATTAGAACAGATAGGAAGACTTGGCTCTGGTGTGTTTGCGTCTGGATCCTGCCGGGAAGAAAGGGAGATGTGACTATTTTTTAAGATGCATAAAATTTCTTCTGTCATCTGTTGTAAAAACCCCCCACTGCAGAGAGATATGAGACAGTGTAGCGAAGCCCATATATGGAAGGAGACAGAAGCTGAAGGAGCTCCACTCAATATCCCCGACATATCTTCATTCACTATCCCACTTCAGGGCTTTTAGATCTTCCTTGTAGGAATCCTAAGGGATATGAATTAAAGATAGCCTGGAGCTTGGAGAGTGTGGGTGTTCAGAAATAATTAATTCAGTGAGTGGCAAGCAGGGGAGGAAACAGTTAAAAAGCAGAAGTAGGCTTTTTGGTGAGGCTTGATAGGACTGACTCAGGAGGTGGGTATCAGAGAACTATCTAGGATCTCCACCAAGGACAGTGTCTTCTCACAGAGACATGTGGCCAGCCCTGTGCTGAACCAGCTACTCCTCTGCAGGCAGAGAGCATAGTACAGAGTCTTGGGTATGTGGAGGACTTACCTAACATCATGCTTTTTACCTGATCTTAGCAGCATAGAATCACACAAGGTGGGTGTGGAGCAAGGCTGTTAACAATACTGCTCTGAGGTTCAATGTGGGGCTGTTATAAATGTCGCAAATGTGAAAGGTATCTTCTAGCAAAGTCTGGTTCTATTGCGCAGAGTCCAGGTTGTACCAATATTGCTCATGTTGTTGTTAGCATTGTTGTTGTTGATGATGATGATGATGATGATGATGATGATGATGATGATGATGATGATATCAAGTTTCCCCAAGCCCAGGCATATGAGTGCCAACACTGAGAACTTGACATTTTAGCTCAGGATCCAATTGACTGAAATATGCCGAAGGGGTCTGAAAGGCCAAAGGTGTCCCCAGAGTGTGGCTTTTGTTGTTAGCTCTCTGGCAGTTGTCATTTCAGCAAAATGCATCCACTTAGAAAGGTCAGCTCTTCATTAGCCAGACAAATGAGAACAACATATTGACCAGAGGTAAGGGGCAGGGAGTCCAGACCTCGGCTCTGGAGAGCCTGGCATTTCTAGCCCTTCAATCACAATGTGCTGGTGAACCTATGCTGTCTGGTAGATCAATGAAGCCTGAGGACCTGGTGTCTCCAGGCTTGAAGATGGAAATGCTGTAGGGGCAGAGGGATCATAAAGCTGGGAGGAGACCAGGGAGCTCCATGGCACCTTTTAAACTTGCAGTATGCCAGAGAACTGTGTGCACCCAGCAGGTGTCCTGTTATTCCGGACAGAGTCTGTTTAAAATGTGTTCCCTACTCAGATCTCACAGGCTGAACAGGACCTGAGATGCCTTTTGAGGTTGTATCACGAAAACCTGGGATCTTGGCTTTGTAAGTCATCTACCAGTTTATGTAAAGGGTTGATTTGCTGTGGAACATCCTCCTCCTACAGCAAGCTGGTGTTTGGGCAGGGGACATCCTTATCAGTCATTCCAAGTAAGTTTGCATGCTGCCAGTGGGGCAGTGGTTCTCAACCTTGTTAATATTAGGACCCTTTAATACAGTTCTTCATGTCGTGGTGACCCCTAACAACAAAATTATTTGTATTGCTACTTTATAACTGTAATGTTGCTACTGTTGTGAATCATAATGTAAATATAACATGCAGGATATCTGATATGTGACCCCTGTGAAAGGGTCGTCCATTCCCCAAAGGGGTCGAGACCCACAGGTTAAGAACCACTGCTATGGAGTATGGTAGATTTATAGTCATGAACATGGTGCTCAGTGGCAGGGTTGGCGAAGACATAAAGCTGAAGAAACTGAGATCTACTAACTTTGACTGAAAAAAGAAGTCAATGAATAGCAAATACAGGTTTAGTCCTTTAGTGCCATGGAGGGTATGGGCCTTGAAAGTGGAAATGAAAAGGCCTTACCGGCGGTCTGCTTCCACATTCTCACCATAAATGGATGGGAGCTAAGTGAAGTGGAAGAGTTGATGTGGCTGAGCAATGAGGCAGGGTGGGGGACAGTGACGTGGTCCTAGCTTCAGTCTAGATGAACCTAGGGAGAATGAATTGTTCTAGAAGTTTAGTAAAGAAATAAAATCCTCCCAGAGTCAAGAGATTCCATAAGGAACCCTAGGTTTAAAATCATATGATCAACAGGAGAGAAATTAAGCCTTAAAAATAATACAAGAATCTAAATACTCAAGCCTAGAACACCTAAATCAGGCAGTAAGCCACAGCAAAGGCACGTGAGCCATCCTTCTAGTCCCTTCACCTTCCGACAACACAGGGCCACAGGTGCTTTAAGTCCTGGAACTTTCTCCCTCCAATACTCTTGCCAAGTGTCCTCACATGGAAAGTGACAGTCAGGCTGTCACTCCCCACTTGCCCACATGGGGGGCCCAGGTGTAGACTCTCGCTCTGTCTTCTGCCGGTTTTTGTTGAGGTTATTGTCACAGTGGAACACGGGGAACCAGAACATCTATTTTGGGAAAGGGACAAGTTTGACTGTCATTCCAAGTAAGTAAAAACAAAAACAAAAATTCTGTCACCATTATGTAGAATCCTGAACCTGCAGAAGGAGCTATCAAAAGTTTGCTGCTTGGTTCTCCTGATCCTAGGTAGAATGTTCTAGAACATTGCACTGGCCCCTTGCCTTCCCCTAAGGATGATCTATATCAGGACAAGTCCTCATTCCTATGGGGAGGGGGAAAGTGGATTTTTGCAGCAATCGCCTTCCATCTTGCTCACTTACCAAAACTGTGGTGACCAGAGACATCACCACAGTACACACCTTAGGAGCAGAGGGTGAAGGGGTGACGCAACTGAGGGAAGGGTGACAGAGGACGTATGAGTTGTGACAAGGGGAAACTTCACAAAAAACTGTAATCTGGTGATGTGTTGAAGTGTGAGAAGCATGGCAGGAGTCCCCAGCTTGTATCTGATCTTAGGCACAGGCACAGACAAAAAAGGGGATTTCTGTCCTCTCTAAAGACAAATTTAGCAGAGAGGCACATGCCAAGCTTTTCTGAGGACAGCCTGTTGTCTCAGTGGATGCAGTGGGCAGTGTTAGGAGAGAGTTTTTAATGTTGCCAAAGAATTGGAGGGAGTGGGCCCACAAGAAACTGGATGGGGAAAGAACATACATGGGCTGGACCTGGGCCTCCCCACACATATGTAGCAGATGTGCAGCTTGGTCTTCATGTGGATTCTGAACAACTGGAGCAGGGGTTGGGGGTTGGAAGGGGGTTATCCCAAAAGCTGTTGCCTGTATATGGGTTATGTTCTGGGCTGTCTTGTCTGGCCTCAATGGGAAAGGGTGCACCTAGCCTCCCACAGACTTGATGTGTCGGGGTACAAGGATACCCAGGGGGGCCCAACTCACTCAGAGGAGAAAGGGAAGGGGAAGGGGATGGTTGTGGGAGGGGGTGACCGGGAGGGGGGCAATGCATAGGATGTAAAGTGAATAAGTAAAATTAAAAAATAATAAAATAAAAAATAAGAAAGGGTGTAGGGTCTTGCAGGAAGTTTACAGAGCTGACACAGTGGATTTTGTAATGGCTTAGCACACTGTGCCAACTATGGAAATGAGAAAATGACTTTTGGGGCTGGAACCAGACTCACCATTAAACCCAGTAAGTATTTCATCCCTAATCAGGAAACCAGCCACTTAGATTTTAGGGAGCAAATGGGACTACAGCCTTAGGGAATTTCCATGTCCTTTGTCATTGCTGATAGAGAGAGATAGCAACCAAGGATTTGAGTTTTCTGGAGGAAACCCAGCCTTGAATATTTAATTCATAACTAGAAAATCTGATTCACAGTCCTGCTTTTTGCTGCTGGCATCATGTGCTAAGATGACAAGAGACGAGAACTTAGCATTCCTGCGTCTCCTCTTTTATCTTGTATGATGATTTTTACCTTTGGATGCTGTGGAAGTGTTTGGAGGGAACAGAAGGAACATAAGCTGTCAAGGAGACAAGTAGGAGGTGTAGAGGTTCCAACAGAGAACTCCTGGCAGAACAGTGCTGTAGAATCAATCTGGCATTGTGTCTCTTTTTGCAGACTGCAAAGATATTGGGAAGGTTGTGAACACAGATGCCCTGGGTGAGACAGGGGTACCCAAGGCAGAAAGAGAAGCACCAAACTGAAGAGGAAATAAATTTAAGGGAAATTCCAGGTCCTCCCCACCCCCAAATGGAGCCTGTCAGATGGCTTATCTCGCTGCCTTTGATAGCATGATACAAGCCAACACAGCAGTGGGGTTCACAGCTAGAAAACTGAGCTTAACCTTGGAAACAAACCCTTCTCTGTGGACTATGCTGCATAGTATTTGGTGTCTAGATGTGCAAAATTGGAATCTAGTGTTAACTACTGGAAATGCTAGAGATAAGAGATGAAGGTAATAGGCAGGTAGAAAGGCTGGGTGTGTGTACTCACAGACACAAAGGCAGGGTGTGTGTACTCACAGACACAAAGTCAGGGTGTGTGTACTCACAGACACAAAGTCAGGGTGTGTGTACTCACAGACACAAAGGTAGGGTGTGTGTACTCACAGACACAAAGGCAGGGTGTGTGTACTCACAGATGCAAAGGCAGGGTGTGTGTACTCACAGTTGCAAAGGCAGGGTGTGTGTACTCACAGATGCAAAGGCAGGGTGTGTGTACTCACAGATGCAAAGGCAGGGTGTGTGTCCACAGAGAAATGTGCAAACTTAATGCAGATAGAGTACTCCTACCTGCAGCTAAAAGCTGTAATGTTTAAATATGTTCACCATGCCACCAAAAGCATCACAGCACAGGAAGTCATACTGAAGGAGCAAGAACTACAGGGATGGAACCTCTCCAACATGGGATTTCCCAACTGTCCCAAACACTGTGATTCCTGGAGGAAATCTCTGTTTCTGCATTGGAAATCAGAAGCCTGAGTCTTGAGGATTTGTATGGCTCAGGCCCTTACAGGGAAACGTGTACTATCGATCACCTTTTAGCCAGGCTGGATATAGCACCATTTGAGATCAAGGGCTCTCTCTCTCTCTCTCTCTCTCTCTCTCTCTCTCTCTCTCTCTCTCTGGAAAATGGTCTCCTCACTCTGAATCTGGGGACAGGTGGCTCAGAGTTCTTAAGAGTGACCGTGACAGACCCAGTAATTGCCAGCCTGCTCCCTCCCTGATGCCACCAAACTAGCTAGAAACATTCAGAGAAACGTCTCAAGGTGAGATCATAGTACACCCAGGGGAAATACAATGGAAAACAACTCAGTAGAATGTTTTACCCAGAAGGGGACAAACCACCTCTAAGCCAGCTCCCAGCTCCAGATATTCAAACACCATGCTGAAGCTATAATGAGTTCACCCTCCATCAGACCTCCCAGAGGTTTTTAAGAGGAGGCAGTTACCATGGGTTTGGAGCTGGAGGACACCACGGCAGAGCAGAATAATTTAGAACAAGAAGATCTGATAGGATTAATGAGATGAAAGAAACTTCTGACTTAAGGGCAAGAAAAGTCCTGGAAGAAAGGGTCCACTGAAACGTGCGGTGGCAGCATTTATCCCAGGCCAAGCAGCAAAGAGCAAGCAGCAGCCAAATTCCAATACACAATTGACCATTTCACATTTGGAGGATTCTGTAATTAGTATAACGTCTTTAGCTCTCTGGCCAAATACCATCAGGTCCTAAATGTAAAGTAGGGGAGCCTCGTCTTCAGCACCCACATCCCTCACCCACTTACCCCACCCCCACTCCGCCCACACTCACTCCCAGGGGCAGTTTTTGTACAGGAGTTTGAGGCTGTGTGAGCTATGGAAACAAGCTGATCTTTGGCTTGGGAACCATTTTGAGAGTCAGGCCTTGTAAGTACCAAACACATTCTGATCTACCAGGATCCCAACCTGAGCTTCTCTGTATACTGAAGAGACTAACTTAGAAGAGTTCTAAGAAACAAACAAAGCTCCAGGTGCAGTACAGACAGATCACTAGTGTAGCTCACTTAAGAGTTTCCGCGCAGTGCCTTGGAGAGCAGGGCAAACACCAAATTCACTGGTGTGGCCCACAGCTTGAAAACTGAGTTTAAACTTGAAAAAAAAAAATTTTGCCATCTTTGCAGACCATTGTGCTTGCTGTTTGGTGTCTAGATTTGCAGAATGGAAACCTTGGACTGTGGTGTTGAGCTTAGAGACTTGTCCTTAGCCTGGGACCTGGGTGTGAGAAAAGATGCACACTGCTGGCTGGCAGGCATTCTGCAACAGCGTGAAGAAAAAGCCCAGACAGATATGTTGGTAAGAAGTGGCTAATGACAAGCACAAGCCCGTTTCTGTGCTGTTATTGGCGACAGTGAGAAAAAACAGCAGTGTAGACATGCTGGCTTTGGGGATGGGGATGAACTTGTAGTGAGCACAAAGTGAGGTCTTTTCTGTGCCTTTCTGTATTGTGTTTGCTCTAGACTGACATTCGACTGGTCCTCCTTTAGATTTCAATATACAAACCAGCATCACGTTGTGGTTGTCGTTGTCATTGTTGCTGCTGCTGCTGTTATTGTTATTGTTGTTGCTGTTGTTGTTCTTGCTTTATAGTCTCTTAAATACTTTTGGCTAAGGTCCTCCATGCTGCCTACCCCTTCCAGGTAGACAGAAACTTCCAGGGAGTCCATGGTGGACATGTCCAGAAAACATGGCCATTGATGCAGTCAGTACCTATATAGGGCTGCACTCTTCACCCCTATGCCTTGGTAAATATTTCATGTTGACAACAAGGCAGAGGAAGAAGTGACCAGAACCATAGGCCAGGGTTATGAGCTTGTGCTGCCATTTTTTAGTTCAGGATGTATGTTTCTGTCAGAGAGGTTTATGTCAAGGCTCGCCTCAGGGTGTGAATACAGGAAGTGCAAACAGGCTCACCTTTGGGAAAGGAACTCAGCTGATCATCCAGCCCTGTAAGTGCTTCTGCCTGGGAGATGGGAACCTAAATGGGAAGTAGATAGGGACGTTTCTAAATCCTACTTGCAAGCCTCTGGTACAACCGCTGCCGCCGATTCTGTTTTAAGTGTATAGAGGGTGTTGAGCCATGTAGATAAAGGAAGTCATGCAGTCCATACTTAGGAGGATTCTGGAGATTTGCCCCTTGTCAGGTATCTGACTACATGTCCATTGTGGTACTTTCTAGACTCCAGCAAACAAAAGACTGAGACATAAAGATACACTGGACACTTAGCTGGCAACATCTTTGCAATGGAAATTATTTTCACAGGAAGCTTTGCAATGGGTGTGCTCACAGAGTCTCAATATTTCTCCTTTTCTGTCTTTATGGCTTTGCTTTGTCTCGGCCTGACTTAGGACCTAAAGTAGAGCACTTATTAATCATTAGGTTTCTCGGCTACATCACTCATAAAAAATGACAAGACAGACACATTAGCATAAAACCCAGAAGAGAGAGGGCAAAAGGTTCAATTCCAGACATGTCCAGAGTTGAACTTGACAACTCCTTGGCTCTAATCAACTAGCTGGTGTCTATGACCAACTGAGGCCAAAGGGCAACTGACAGGATGTGGTCATCAAGCCATTATCTGACCAGAGCCCTCTGCTCTCACCAGAGATGATACTTCAGAGTTCAGGAAAGCTTTCCTGGACTGGCTGGCTGGAAAGGTCATGGGAGAACTCTGAGGCAGGCAGTGGAGACTGTCTGGGAAGTTCAGCACTGGGTTTCTGATATGGAGTGTCTCACAGTGTAACCACTGGCAGTGGCAGAAAACTCACTTTTGGGACTGGAACAAGACTTCAGGTCAACCTTGGTAGGTACTAGGAACCATGAAGTAACTTGACTTGGTATTCCTGTAAAAGAAGGCATCTTCTAGAGATGTCCTGGCTGGGTATAATCCCTCCTGCCTTCTGGTGGGAAGAGACCTCATGGAAGACAGCTGCCCTCAATTATTAGTCATGCCATCTTGATTTCTATCACTGAGCTTTTCCCTCCCATCTGTGAGGGCCACCTCTGCTCCTGGCTTCTCCAGGCTTCCTTGTACTGCCTGTTTTCCCTGGACAGTGGGCTTGGAAATTAATTTATCGCCAGGACTTTGTCACTTAGCAACAGGGTGAAAGTGCTCTCAAACAGAAAATAGCAAGTCACTCAGACAACTTCCCGAGGGTGATGAGTATAATGCGGGGAGACAGGCTACAGTGACCTATTAGTGGGCACTCTAGAGGGACCCTAGGGAAGCTTGCTTCCCTATGCGTGCGGCTTCCGGGAGGACTCACCTTGCTGGACTCTTGGTGGAGTAAAAGCAAAACCTTGAGAGCAGAATCAAATGACAAATCTTTCACTCCAAAGCACTGCCATGTCTCATCATTCCCCAGTTATGGAGTGACTGGTGGTGATTAGCATGAAGATAAAGGTGAGGTGTTTGGGTATTTTTAATCCAGGATTAATTAAGATGCAAATAGTAGAATTTTTAGAGCAAGCCACCAGGCAGTGGTGTGTACCTGAAGACAGCCTGTGTACCTGGGCATGCTTTCTTTCTATGTTGTTTTCTGTAGCGTTCAGGGACCTGTCTGAAAGCTAATTGCCTGTTGCTGAGTACCAATGTGAGTTCCAGCTAGGTGTGCTAACTACACTGACAAATATAGACACTCACAGTGCGGATGTGTAACAAACAGCCCTGGTTCTGGAGAGAGAGTAAGGCATGTCGGTTCCTCTGCTCCCTGTCCCTACCAGACTTGGGAGATAACTTTTTGTTAGAGTGTGTATTACTGTGGCAATAACAACAACGCCCCACGATTTGGAGCAGGAACCAGATTAACAGTAATACCAAGTAAGTAAAGGACTGAGCCCATCCCAAGGCCAACGTGAGTGTGGCTTTGCTGTTCTGTGCAGTTTAGGTGGGTACACGTCACTACCTCCACGGTCAGTGTACGTAACTTCCTAGGGACCTCTGTTAGCTAGTTGAAGTCTGGACATTCCAAGGATTTGCTGAAGAAGTAATTATTGTTACTGCTTTCTTTCTTCATTAGCTCAGAATATAAAGAAATGCTTCAAGGTGATTTATAAATGTCAGACTCGTGTTCATGTTAGATAAAATTAAAACCTAACAATTCAAAAATCAAGCTTTCCTCAATACAAAGACACACATACATACATACATACATACATACATACATACACACTCACTCACACACTAACACAATCGCATACAAACACATGCACACACTCACACACACTAGCACAAATCACATACACACACATGCACACACTAACACAATTGCATTCACACACACACACACACACACACACACACACACACACACTATGAGGGCAGTGCAACCGCATCTGGCTTCCTTCATGTAATGGTTGCTGTATTTACCTTACTTGAGATGTGTAGTCATATCAGTTGGTTAGTTGGTTGGTTAGTTGGTTGGTTAGTTGGTTGGTTAGTTGGTTGGTTTTTTGCTACTGCTAATTCTCCGTGAAAACCTTGCCTGTGAAGGAAGCATGGTGCCACCAGCCCTAAAGTTGCCACTCTCTGACCCCTACATTAACCACCTATACTCGACCTTTCTGTTACCCTCATAAGTCTTAAACAAGAGCAGTCCACTGTTGTGGCAACAAAACTAGTGGTTTTTGATCAAGCTCAGGCGTAGCTTCATGACCAGCTGTTATTTCTAAGAGAAGGCTCTAAGCTTTCCCAGACCCTGGAGACTAAGGCTGCAAAGAATAAGACTTCCACTAGAGGGGAAGATGATGTCACTTTTCTTGGTCTGCTTCTCAGTCCTTCCTGCCTGCTGGTTATTGTAAGGCCCCAAATTACTGTGAATTCTGGAGGAAACACTGCAAAGCTAACTTTTGGGAAAGGCACTAAACTCTCTGTTAAATCAAGTAAGTGTTAAAGATTCCAAAGATTCTACCCGACTAGCTAACTGACGTATAGCATAGAGGGAGTGAGGTATTCCCCCATCTAACTTCACCCACAAACCCTACAAAACTCCCCTTCTGGGTCTCAGTCCAGGTTAGCCCTTCCCTGTGCTGGATGTAAGTAGACTCTGGACTCCATAACTTCAGCGAGGCCCCCCTTCCCAGGATGGTACTTTCTCAGTGACTGTTTCGGTGATGTTTTTGTGGAAGAGGATGCTAAATGAGCCATGATCTGTGACTCTGGGTGGTTGGCTTTTAGATATTAGCTTCTAGAAGGGACCATGGGAGGAGACATGGCTGTTGTGATGAGGGAGTTGTTTCAAGAAGGATGCACTGTGAGTCTCAAACACTAGCTCCATGTTGGCAGAGGCACCTCATTATTGGTCACACCCAGTAAGTTCTTGTGGCTAACTAATTCTTCTTTCTGGAAAGAAATCCACGGGGGCCTGTTGTAACACAGCTAAATTTAATTGCTTCGTTTAGCTTGCAGTTGTTAACTATGTCGGATGTGTGAGCAAGATATGAATACATGTCTCCCCAGAGGCTGGATTTGGTTATCAGGTCTATGGCAGTTTGATGAATTGTACCTAATACTGCAATCAGTGTTTCTCTTGAAGGTCCACAAAGCACGTTGTGGCTTTGGGGGAAAGGCAGAGATAAGAAGAAAAGCTTTGCAATAGAGACAGAAACAAAGGAACGAAAGGCAGCCTGCCGAAGCAGCAGTGCGTAGCCAAGGAAGCATGTCCTCGGCAGATAAGTGATGAGGATCCAATCGGGTTTGTGCCATGACATCTAGGCAGAACTGAAAATTAAGGCAAGTGGACTGAGAATGGGGCAGGGGAGCGTAGAGGATGGCCAGACTTCCAAGCTATCTCATTCTGAGCAAATGGCCAAACCATGGAACTTTCTCTAGACAGAGGACAGCCCCAGCTTTGTCACGTCGATGGTCTTGTCCTTTGGACAGCACTACTCTTCATCCTAGGAAAATGTCACTGCAGTACATCATTGGCTCAGGTGGCCCTGTGAGAGAGACTGAGGATTCCATAGCTTAGACAGCTTCCCACCTCTACAGGATTACCTGTGATGAAGCAGTAGACTTATGTGAGTTGTGAGTTGTCGGGGTAAGGGTTATAGAGGTAGGTACATCGAAGTAATATGGACGATTTGCAGGCTACCCACCCTTCTAGGGTTTTGTAGGGTTTCTGTTCATTGGTTTTCTTTTTCTAGTAGAATTCTAGAAGCTCCTTCTCCTTCTGTGCAGACATACTTTTTACAGAAGTGGCTGCCACTTTGTGTGTCTGTAATATTTCATCAATTATCTCCAGTGTGTGGGACCAGAACGTGATAGGATTCTGTGTTGATGGCAGCAGTTATACATTTTGGTGAGTGGCCAGTCAAAGTGGTCTACACTTTCTCGTGTAATATCACTGACCCTTTCCTCTTGTGAAAGGACCCTCAAGGGACATAGCCTTTTCTCCCTATAGCAATCATGATGGTTTATCCTTGGAAAGCAGATTTCACTATTGTTAATAATCAGACAGTTTTCAGAAAAAGGCATCAATCGAGAAGAGACTCTAGCTAACTGTCAATACTGTTTGGAATCTAAAATGAAGTATATCTATAAAATGATGTCATCAGTTTGTTTTGTGGTTCATAAACTGACTCTCAGAGAGAATCCTAAGGAGAATATTTTTGCAGAGTTCAAGCAATTGCTTAGATGTTTGAGTTCTAGGACATTTACTAAATCAGCATCTTGATGAGCACATGGGAGAGTAGCATGAAATTGAGGGAATTTTGCAAACTCAAACCCAACATAAAAACAAAGGCTTTCTATATAGACCGAGATATGACACCAACCAAATTCCTTTTGGAAAAAACATGACATTGAGTCCTCTCAGTGAAGAAAGTGCCTACCATATGCTAGTGCTTGATATTAAGTTTGAACAATGGCAGCCTCATCTTGGTTTATGTAGAGACACAGAACACTGTGGTTAATACAGGAAACTACAAATACGTCTTTGGAGCAGGTACCAGACTGAAGGTCCTAACACGTAAGTAGTACAAGCAAGACAGATTTGATTTTTAAATTGCTGATGTTCATACGTGAGGGACAGGTTAAACAGAAAGAATATTGATCAAGATGACAGAGGCTAAAATTCCTGCTCTCTGAAGAGGCAAGTCTGGGTCCCTCAACTCTGAACAGAAAGGGTTAAAAAAAACCCCTCCGGGGAACCACTGGGATAGATTTTGTATTTTTCAGTAGAAGAATGCTAATGAAGCCAAGCTTAATGATGTAGATCTATAATCCTAGCCTTAGGAAGGCTCCTCCAGGAAGGTCACAGGTTCAAGGCCATCTGGGACTACCCCACAAAGACTTTGTTGTAAAGGATGACAAACAGAAAGAAGTGCCTGAGACCTCAAGAGACTCTTCCAGCAACAGGCACCGTGTGACCTGCATTCTCTTCTTCCATACTGTACTCTCAGCTCACATGCTTTCGTTTGCCTTTCCTACCCGTCTCTACATCTCTTCTCTGACCAACTTAGTGTGTTACTGGGCTTTCATTATTTTATCTCATGATTTGATCACATCCATAGCCTCGCGCTCTCTCTCTCTCTTTCTCTCTCTCTCTCTCTCTGAAACCTGGGCATTTCCTGAGCTTCAATTTGGTTTCTAGATATTCCCCTTAATAAATTCTCTGCCCCGGGCAAAGTATCCCCCACCCCCATCCCAAATACTTGCGTGCACCCACACCTGTGCCCTGTGTCCATACCCCAGACTTCCTGGCCTAATACCCAGTCAGACATGTACAGGTTTGTAAACACTTGAGTTTCCTATCACATAGCCTGGAAATCCAGCACAGTTGTCATCAGACCTAATTTCACAAGCAGACATGAAAAATTGTAAACTTTGTTTAAATATTAAGAAGGCCAGCATAAGGGATTCAGCAGACAGATGAAAGAAGAGGAGAAGAGCTGGCTTCTGTAGCGAGTTGGGGGGTGCGGAAGAGGGGTTCATGGGAAGATGGTCCTTCATGGGAAGATGATCCTTCATGGGAAGATGGTCCTTGGCTAAATTCAGGTTGGAAATTTATGAGTTGTTGTGTTACTTGTATGTTTCTTACACATGCATGCAGAGAGAGAGAGAGAGAGAGAGAGATAGAAAGCCCACTCCTGATTGTCAGTTGTTAAGCCCCTAATGCTCAAAGTGGCCCATGATGAGGAATGTAGAGGAAACAGACTGGCACACACAGTGAGTAGTGGTGCTCTGGAGCTTTTGACTAGGATTCTTCCTCAGATTATGTTAAAATTGAAAGAGTACTTACTCTTCCTCTCTCCAGGCGGGGGAGGGGGAGCACTTAGAAAGAATGGAAGAAATTACCCTCTTAATCATAAGGAAATGTTTTGATGCTAATTGTTGGGTTGTGTTATCTGCTGAGAGAAGTCTCCCCTAGGACAAGAATCATAAAAGATGGAAAGTCCTTTTTCTGATGACCATCTAAGAAGAGGACCAAAAAATATCTGGGACAGGGGCAAATTGCAAGGCAGATAAGTGTGTGTGATGGTGTCTCCTCTGGGTGCTGAAGAAATAAGCCACCCTCTTTGATGTGCCTGGAGCTGGTCTGTGGCCTGAAGTACCTGGCCCTACCGTTAGAATGTGAATCAGTACTCTGACCTTTCTTGCCAGGGAGACAATAACAGTTTTCTTCATCCCCTCTCTCTTTGAGAACAATCTCTCTGGTGAGTTTTGCTTAGGTACCATGGACATAAACTGTTTGCAATTTGTCCAAATGAAGTTTATGATTTTGAGAACCCTGGAGAATTATTATCTAAAACACTAAAGATGTGCTGGGATTTTGGCAGTCAGTGTTCCGGCCCTGTGCATGAAACCGCCTTCTTTGGAATGGATAGAAGGAATACCGTTCATTTGTCCAATGTGGAAACAGACCTGAAATCCGAGCTGGCACTCAGATTCTGTGCCAGCTTATTATTGTGACAATTACTTAATATTCTCTATGCTCACAGCATTGTTCCTTGCAGAAGATCTTTAGGGAAAACTTAGCTCAGTTTCTAAGAGGTTTTCGCTGAGCTGAAGATCACTGTGTGAATAATAATGCAGGTGCCAAGCTCACATTTGGAGGGGGAACAAGGTTAATGGTCAAACCCCGTGAGTACCTCTACTGAATCAAGAACAGTGCTCTAATTTCAAGAAGAACCATAGCACTGGGCTCGGTTTTCTGCTTCCCCTACTCAGTTTTATTTTTCTCTTAATCTAAAGATGGAGTGGTATAAATGTGGCATAAGTGCGTATGAACATGTGTGTGACTGTGGGAACATGTACACTGCAGAAACTAGATTCCTCGTCCTTTTTATCTCTGCCCTTTGGAACCTAAAGACTGTGCAACCCTGGGAAGGGTGAGCACTGGAGTCAGGGGATCCTGGAGCAGCAGTGATGTCTGGGCAGCACCTCTCCCTGCTGTGCTGGTTGGAAGGCAGCTGGGCCTGGAGGTGGAGAGATAGTGCTTAATCTCAGCTGAGCCTTTCCACCCTGTCCATAGCCTGAACTAACCATAATAGTAAACCGTCTTCCCCACTGCCTCCTTGGCCAAGGTCCCAGTTGAAGGAGCATGCCATCGGGATTTGGGGATTGAAAGGGATTTCCTGGTCCTCATTGGCTGCTCCATTTCTGTAAAGCTCTCTATAACTGTGTAATGTTGGTGACAACAGTAAGCTGATTTGGGGTTTGGGGACAAGTCTGGCAGTAAATCCAAGTGAGTCTTCATGTTAACTGTTCAGTTTGAAAATCCCAGAAACTCCTCCTTTTCCATTCATGATGTTTAAAATGGCCATTTATAGCTAGTATTTCTCTCCTGCCCACTGATGCTGGCTTCTTGGCTGATTGTTTAATCAGAATAACTAGATCAAGGAATCAAGAAGGCCGTGGTCGGAAGGCAGTTGGAGTAGGAGCCCCTCCCTCCCCCCTTTTTTAAACAGGGAAACCAGGCTCTCACACTCCAGAAGGGCTGCCAGAAAGCACTGGCTTGGGGAAAGTCAGACTGCACATTCTGTTCCCCAGCCCCTTTCTTTCCTACCTCACTGCCCTCCACATGGGCTGTTGGTAAACACTGTTTCTCAGTGGCCAAGTGCTTCTGGGAATTAATTCTCAGGACCTGGGGTCATCACTAAGTCAGTGACCACACAAGGGAGTACTCCCCCATCAAAGGTTCCCTATGAACCATACAGTCCTGTGTTCTCTGTGGCTTAGAGCCTTCTTGTGACTTGCTAGAAGTAACATAGGAGAAGTTGATTGCACTCTCGATCTGGTCCTTCCTGAGGAGCCGTTCCCTCCGGGAATGTTCAGGAGCATCTGAGTGCCCACTTCCCCTTTCACTGTGCACAGCTAGGTTATCTTTTCTTTATGCCTCGTTTTCTCCAACTGGAGTAAAGTGGGGGGTGATGGTGGTAACTGGCTTACTGAGATGTCCTGAGGTTATTAACGGCTAATAGTTTCCAGGTGTTTTTACAGTGTTATGCATGCAGTAAATACCTTGTTTGTCTTTTCACTATGGCTAGATTAGACTGCTAGAGAACAGGAAGGAAAAGTAAAAACAAGCCCTCTTGACAGTTTTTGTAAAGTGCAGCATTGGAGTGTAACAAGCAATACCGGGAAACTCGTCTTTGGACTAGGGACAACTTTACAAGTGCAAACAGGTGTGTCTGAACGTTCCCACATGCTGTTGCTTACGCTCATTATTAGCCTTCTTTGTCTTTTCTACTTCTAACTAGAGACTCTTGGTTTCAGCTTTCTTTTCCTTTTACAAAGCAAATAGAGTCCATGTGAAGTAACAAGACCTCCTCTGCCTGTTCGGTCTTAGCTCGTGGCCAAGAGAGGCAAGATTGGCGATGAGTTGGGTCTGAGACATCTAGCTAAGCTAGAGGGGATGTAAGCTTGACTGGTTCACAGAAAAGAAAGGCTTTTTTGTTTATTTTATCATGATGGTATTCTAAAGTAAAAGCCACCACAATAGCCTCCAGCGTTCTTCAAGCATTGTCTGTCCTACAAAGAGAAATGGTAGGGAAATTGACCGGCTTTCCACAGAAAAATCAGGGTGCTGTTTGTGGTTGCATAGTTGTTGTTGTCATTGTTGTTGTTGTTGCTGCTTCTGCTGCTGCTGTTGAAAGAAACATAATACAGCACATTTTAACTAAGTGGTTCTGAGTAAGTAGGGATCCAGATGTGTATAGCATGTTCCTGGGGAGGCTCTAGAGCAGTGGTCCCCAGCCTTCCTAATGTTGCAACTCTGTAACAGTTCCTCATGTGGCGGTGACCCCCTCCCCACCATAAAACTATTTTGTGGCTACCTGTAATGTAAATATCTAATACGCAGGATCTCTGATATGCGACCCCAGTAAAAGGGTCATTCAACCTCCAAAGGCGCTCACCCCACAGGCTGACAGTCGCTGCTGTAGAGGGCAATGGAGCACATTTAGCGAAGTAAAAGGTGCTTTTGAACTGGAAGAAACACTATGCCAACATCTGAACCACAACAACCAAAAAAATAAATAAATAAACCCTCGTCTAGACTAACAACTAGAACAAGGGTAACCATTATTCCTGGTAAGTCCTTTACCACTGGAGAAAAAGCCCTTCATCTGTAATGGGCTCTCACACTAATGAGCTTCTAAATGAGATTCCATGTGCTCACCTGATAAGACTCCCTGGGGAGAAGGTCACTTTTACCTTTGCAGTTCTAATGTAAGATAGGTATTCTAAGAACAAGTGGGAAATGTCAATTGCACTGCGGAAATAAAGAGAACAGGTGTAAATTTCTAGTCAGTTCTAACGTTAAGTTTATAAAATAGAAGCCTTTTAGAAGAACCAACTCAGGAAACGTTTATCAGTTTGTGTCCGTACACCACCAAGGTCCAGTTAATTTGATTAATGCCAGTAGCTGATCCAAATATTTAGGCACCTCTCTGAGCAAACTTATTTGGGCTCACTTTGCTTGAATTGACTGTCACATTAACTACATAATTGCCAAATCTGTTTTACTCTGTGCTGTATAGACTCAGCCTAATAAAAACAAATGCTGCTGTGCTTTTCCCGGCTCTGTCTCTCCTCACAGAAAGGTTTCCTTCCAAATGGCATCTCTTCACACAAAGAAAAGATGTGCAGAGAGTCACGTGACTTATCGCTGCTGCTATTTTGCATTTATATGACTGTTTTCCGTGGAAGAGATTAAAGCACTTTATACGACTTATTAGCTAAACAGATTGACAGCCTAATTAGGAAGAGAGAAACAGATTCTGAGTGTCTTTTTGTGGCTGCAGTTCCAAGTCACTCATCTAGAACACTTGGTCAGACACCCAAGTAACACAGGAGCAAGACGGGAGGTGGTCAGCATCTGTGGTCTGGGTTTCTCAGCTGCATTGAGAACTTAGGAGGAAGAATCTAAATAGGTGAGAGAGTTCCAGGACAGTCAGGACTACACAGAGAAAACCTGTCTCGAAAAATCAAAATAAATAAATAAATAAAAACAAATAATGATAAAAAATAAAAATAAATAGGTGAGAGCAACTGACAGCCAGGAATTCACATGTACACAAAGCAGAGTTAGGCTTCAGCACTTAGTTGGGTCTACTGTCTGGTTCCCACATTCTCCTAATCCAACTCCTGCCCCCGTCATCTCTAATACCTATATAATCCTCTTTTTCTTTCTCCTTTGAATTTCTATCTACCATGCCTAGACACAACCCAAGCACATACCACTACCTGACTCTTTGGCAGGCCTGCTGTATTTCTGAGCAGTTTTTTGCTCCCTGAGCGACCCTCAGATGGCTTGGGTACCTGGGAGAGTCCTCTTTAGTGGTCCTTCAGCAGAGAGCCCCCTAAAGATGTGCAGGCAGTGTCCTAGTTCCTAGGTAGCCGCTAGACTGGAGTGGGGTCAGGATGAGGAAAAGCCTCGGGAATAAGGAATAGCATCTCTTTCATGATGCATATGTCTGAATCTTCCCTCAGGCCTAAAAAGTTTTAACTTCCACCTTGAGCCACGTGTGGCTCTGAAGAGGTTTTTGTTGTAGCGTCAGTCACTGTGGCAGACAGGCTTTTCGAGTTCGCTGAAATTTGGACCTGGCACAAAAGTAATTGTCCTACCATGTAAGTGTGTCTTCTCTTGTTCCCTGGGTGTTCTCTGCACCCCCAGATAGTCTCGGGTAGGATACAATTTCTGGATCTACAGACACTGCCAGTCTAACCATTAAAAAGGTCAAATTCATTTTTTAAAATAACTTAGATCGATTCTTTTTAATGCTGCCAACTGCCAAGGGGACCAGCCTGTCCAGGGACCTAATTTATGCTCATCACCTCTGTGAGGACAGTGGTGTCTTCTCTCTCATCATTAGACCTCAGAATTCGGTGTCCTTTTTCCAAGCCCAGCTTTTCTGGTAGATGAAGTGCTTATGTCTACCAACTTTATTGTGAAACATACACATGACAGACGAGTTCTCCTTTATTTCTCCCTAAGTCAGTTTCTTTGTGTTAGTAGCTTTGACAACACATTTCTGCCAATGTATTCCCAGTTATTCAGATTAATAGTACCATGACTTGAACAATCACATCTTACCTCACATTATTCAAAATGCATTAACCCATGGCAGTGCTGCAGCCCACTGCGCCCGCAGTAACCCTGATCTCCACACTTTTCCTAATGAAGTCAAAAGGATCGCATGTTATCAAACATATTTCACAGGCAGAAAAGTTGATAAGCCGAGGAGTTACATAATTTAAGTCAAGCCAAAACAAAAACAAAAACAAAAAACAAAAAAACTCAGAACTGGGCTCGGGGCTTGAGCTGAGCTACTTTCATACAGGGAGGTATCTCAAGCTGTTGGTTTGTTAATTAGAAACATGACAAGCACAAGCCATGGACATTTTCAGGAGATGAAATTTAGCATTTGGAGCTTTACTGTACTGCAAATTTCTGCTCCTGGCAGCCATTTGGTACCAGAAACAGAAAGAGCAGAGGGGCCAGGGTTTTTGTAGAGCATGATATCACTGTGTCCTCTAATACTGACAAAGTTATCTTTGGGACAGGGACCAGATTACAAGTCTCACCAAGTAAGTTCTGAGACCATGGAGCAATTTGAAAAGGTGTTTTCTATAAATCCCCAGTTTTAACCCGTATGTCCAGGCCATCCTTCCTAGCACTGCATTCTGCAGGTACCCTCCACACCTCTAGCTGTTGTGTCCATGGGAGAGCAGGGAGTCATTTCTCCCAGGTTCAACCTTCTATAAACAAACTGTTTCATCTGTATGCGAGCACAGTTTTTTGGAAAATGAGACACTAGAGGGTCAGCTGCCTTAGGATGCCAAGAGAATGATCTATTTCTCATTTCCATTTTTATGTAGAATATCAGGGAAGATTAAGTGAACTCCACTTCTCTAATTTGAAAACAGTTCTTGCTTCCCTCATAGCAGGCTGACTTTGGATGGTTAGTCATTTGATTTTTGTCATCTGTGTCTGGAATCCATAATGGGCAAGGGAATCAGATGTAATTAAATGAACAAATAATCTTCAATCGTCAATATTCCTACATTGTTTTATGTGCTTTGCTCTGGAGTTTTTTTAATCGGGGCTTTATCTCTAATAGGCTCCCCAGAAGGACACTGAATATTTTTGTTAAGGTTTTTGTGTCTGTGTGGATAGCAACTATCAGTTGATCTGGGGCTCTGGGACCAAGCTAATTATAAAGCCAGGTAAGTCTCCGATAGATGACAGTAAGAAAGAAGGCACTGGCTGAATAATGCATGAAGTATAGCATGCAAATTGTATTTTTAAGAACAATCCAGCCTGCTGGAGACAATGCACTCAGCCTGATGGGGTCTTTGCTCCCAGAGAAAGGCGATGTCAGCCACCAACTCTCTTGTTTAATATAGTTGCTTCCAGAATGAATAATGCTTTACTAGCCTTCTAAAATAGCAGAGCCAAGTGGTGAGGGGATGTCTAATTCCCTCTGGTATGTTTAGAATTCTTTCCCAAAGATAAACCAGCCCATCCCCCCATCCCACTGAAAAAATAAATAAATGTGAGAGAGAGAGAGAGAGAGAGAGAGAGAGAGAGAAGGTAAAAAGTAGTGTTTCCCAGTGTATGAGAGCAGACACCTACAAAGCTTTGGTCTCTTGCTGATTACTTGGGCTTTGGGGCTATAGCTCAAACCCCATAAAGACACCAGTTAAAAGGAAGTTTTACTGGAATATAAAAGTTAAAAGACTCCTGGTTCTTGCCTTCTGCCACAGTGGTACTAAGATAGTGTTCCCATGAAAGGACACGACGCTGTCCTCACCCCATCTTTCATGGCCCTTCCTCAGGGTTATTGTAAGGCTCTGCAGGGCTGTGCAAATTATGGGGGCAGTGGCAACAAGCTCATCTTTGGGACTGGCACTCTGCTGTCTGTCAAGCCAAGTACGTGCGTGAGTAATAGGGTCAGTGTGCTAGATCTTGCCCGGCAAATGGGAGGTTGCAGCTATGTTTTGCCGAGGAGAGCTAAGGCTGACTTTGTTCCCTGCTGTGTCCTCCTTTGTCTGTCACAATATTCCAAGTCACAGGACTCTCAAAAATCCCCCACTCTTCCTAAATGGCAACTTCAGTCAGGGGAGAGGAAATTGGGCTAATTTTAAGATAAACCCTAGGAAGAAGAGGGAATCAATTGTGGGAAGCTTGTGTCCTCTGCATGGTGCAGGGCGCCTGCTCCTGAGTTCTGCTCTCTAGCCGCAGAGGAGCCTCTCTGTGGGCTGTTTGTTCAATTCTGTATCAGCTTCCTTGAGCTAGATCCCTTTTTCTTCTCCTTCTCCTCCTCCTCCCCCTCCTCCCCCTCCTCCTCCCAATAGAGACTCCAGAGTCATTGATGAGATCTCTGGGAGGGGAGAGGGAAACAATGGTTAACTCCGTATTTGACTGAGATGCAGCTAATGCTGCCTGCCTTTGCTCCCTTTCCTCTCTACCTGGTAGAAGTCCTTTCTCTTTAATCTGGACCCCTGTTTCTCTCTGACTAGAAAGGGAACAATAAAATCCATCCTGAACTCATTGTCAAACCTGATGAATCAACATCACATATACCTGGGGATGAAGTCACCCTCTCTCCAAACCTTAAATGCTAGCGGTGAAGCCCTACTTCTAACCAATAAAGTCAGGGCCCTGATGTCCCCACCTGGTCTACTCACCTTCTCCCTTTAATAAAATGACCTCATGCATATTAAAACCAGGCCAAAGCACAAGTTTGAGATAAATGAGTTCTTGGCACCCTTGGTTTTTGCTTATCCAAACTTTCATAATGGAAAATGCTCACTTCTTTCAGGCCTAAGTCTTCTTAAGGTTGGGAGAAATTGTGGATCTTTACTCTCAACTCTTTCTGGCTGAAACCACATAGCAGCCCATAGTGAAATTTCTTCAGACAATGTCTAGGTAATTCCTTAAGCATTACGGCACATGAAGGAGACTCCAAAATAAGCCATTAGGGACAGGACCACGAAGACTAGGTCAAGTTTGGAGGTGAGCTCAGCTGGTTTCCTGTGGATACAGGAATTTACCGTTCTATTTGTTTGTTTCTGCAGTCTGTATCATCCGCTTAGCCAGGCGTTTGCCTCCTCGGGCTTCCATATCTCACCTTTTCTTCTAAAATGTACCTCATATCTGAGGCTTAGCCCATACAAGGGACAAAATCGTTAACGAATTATTTGATTCAGCTTGGGCAGATTTCGGCTCAGAGATGTTGGGGTGGGGAGAGTCGTAAGAGCTTGTAAGTCTGCTCTTTATAAAGGAGAAATGCTTAGCTTTGTATAGCAGAAGCACTCTTTTCCTCCCTGTGATAAAAGGCCAATTTCCAGAAACATGGAAGTAAAACAGAAAAGTATAACAAGCCTAACTGCCTACTTTCCGCCGTGCTTTGTATTTAACTGAGTCTTGAGAAGGGTTTCAGTAAAGGCAAGAAATGCTGTGGGAATATCAATAACAGACTCTTCTTTGGCGATGGAACACAGCTAGTGGTGAAGCCCAGTGAGTATCCATGCTCTGCTTATATTTGGCCAAGCAAGTAAATCCTCAGACTATAGCAGAGATCAATTTAATACAAAAACAATTATATTTTTAAAATGATTCTTCATTCTAACACATGAAACATTCATGATGGCTAAGAATATAGCAATAGTAATAAATAGATGGGAAATGAGACCATCCCAAATCACCTTTAATATAGCAGCTTAGCTCTCTTTTTCCAGACAGATACAGAACCCATGAGTTATTTATAGTCTCTGTATCTCTTAAACTATATTCTGCAATGATTTGTGTGTTTATTATGAGTTTGCCCACAGAACTTGTATTAAGAATGAGAATGTATCTAATTTTCAATGCTAATGATATTTATAACGCACCTTCTATTCTTGTGTCTGGCATGTATTTGTTCCTCAGTAGTCCAACAGGAAATTCATGCACTGTCCTGTTTTGGTAAATGTCTACATCTGGTCTCCTCATCCATGTCAAATTCCACTAAAATCACAGCCTCATAGTTCAAATACGGTGGGGGGGGGGGGGAAGCAATCCAGAGAGGAACTGGTTCAAGGTGGCTTTGTAAATACCTGAAAGGAAATTCATCATGAAAAAGGTCACAGGCATGACAAGATTCTTGTTCAATACTCAGTGCCTCCTTGTAGGATACAAACTTAAAAGCATACCTCATTGGAGGGGTGATGAAGAATGGCATTCAGGAGCTTGGCTCTCCTAAGGGGTGCTCCTAGGGTGTCAGTTCTCTTCGTGTTGCTATTTTAGGACCTAAGACCCTCACACATGTCAGACAATACATATATTGAGAGGCAAGAGTTATCAAACTAACTGGCCCAGTTATTATAACAGGAGCTGATCGTGGCCTGGAATGAGCAACCAAGGAGTTTTAAACTAGGGTAGTTTGTCTTCTGGTGTTTCGCTGAGGGAAACGCTGAGAGACAGAGAAGTGGGCTGCTGGCTCCCTAAATTTGTTTCAGAGCTGGCATTTAACTATTTCGTGTTGATCTCTTCCAATGACTGTAGTGAGGTGCATCTGTGATGGATGGGAAGAGGAAAAGGAGACACTGGAACGTGTTCTTTGAGTGTCAAAACAGGATCTTTTCAGGGTTGGTGAGCACTTCTTGCTAGTAAGAGAATGTATCCATGGGCTACATACACATATTTCCCCAGAGCCAGGGATCCCTATGGGCCAAAATGAATGGTCTCCACTGTCCCCAGCTAGTGACAGCTATAAAGGATACAACAGATATTTGCTTGGCTCGGGGATGTTGTCTTCAGAGTTTGGTAATATGGCTTGTTCCCAAGCTCGTATCTTAGTGCTGAGTGTGAGATGAGGGCTCTGCAATGCAGCTCCTCTCAAGTGGGCCTCCAGCTGTGAGACCCAAGCTGCCCCTTCCTGTCCACTTCCTTGGTTAGGCTCTGGAGAGAGGGTGTCTAGCTTGGAAGCTGCCTGCCAGATATCTTTTGCCTGCAGTAACAACAGTGTGTTTGATATCCTACAGGAGTTTGTTGAGTTTCTGCTTCTGTAATTCACTCTCAGTGTCAAATGAGGTCAATAAGCAGCATAAAATTCAGGCAAAATCACCAGGAAGAACAGGGGGGTGACCAAATAGATGAGGCCTGTTTAATAGAGCAGAAGAGGCCATGTGGGACTCTGTTAAGTCCCATGAACCTGTCACTGGAAGTTTTGGGTACGGTCCCAATCACAGTGTGACACAAGTGCTTACAAAGTCATCTTTGGAAAAGGGACACGACTTCATGTTCTCCCTAGTAAGTGATGTTCCATTTTCCAATGTTCTGAAACTCTGCCACTGAGCTGAAGGTGTGGTGAGTGTTGGGTGGAATACAACTGAGTCAGTTTCATACACTGAGACACGGGGGCAGCCCTCCGGTCCAGGGCACTCCACAGCTCAGCCAGACACCACATCCTCTATGACAGAAGAAATCGCCCCTACTTTTCACTGAATACCAAGATCTTTTTTATTGTTTACCTAGTATGAATAGCAAAAGGGGAAATCAAGAAACTTTGTCTGGAATCCATTTTCAAGTCTCCCCACCCCAGTCCACCTACCCACCCCCACGAGTTCCCAGCTGACCGTAAATTCAATGTGATTTTTGGCTCCTACTAAAAATAATGAGTTTTGTTTTGTTTTGTTTTGCTTTTCTAATGATTCCCACAATCTCTTCCCATCCTTTATAAAAGGTCTGCTTTTCTGTGTTTGGCATTTGCTGGCATCCTGGCTCTGACCCCATGCTTCTTTATGCCCCTGTTCCAGGGATGGACAGAAGATAACTTCTTTAAGAGCCGCTTTGATGTTGCAGACAACAGGGATGAACTGCTGGCCAAGTGTAATACAGCACATGGAGTCTTTTCACTCCATGCCATTTCCCAGTTGTTGTCTTCTGTTTGGAAGCATGGCCACTCCTATTTTATGTCTGTGATATATTCAGACACAGCAAAGTACTCATTTAAGGCCAGGACCAGGGATTTCCTTTGGATATTTTTCTCAGGCTAACAATGGGCTGGACATTCTCAGGGAGTCCAGAAATGCCTTCCTGGATCAAAGCTCTGTCTATGGAAATTCTATGGTCAGGGTAGACAGGCAAAGTCAGACATGTTTTTATTATACCGTCTTTTACGAAGATTAGAGATAAGGACTCAAAGGGAAAACAAAGGCTTTGGTTAAACGGGGAGATTGCTGGATGATTCCACCAGGAAAAAATGATTAACAAGAAGAAAGGCCCAAGAAAAACACTGGCCAGGCACTGGGGTGGGGTGGGGTGGGGTGGGGGATGAGTAGGAAGGCGGTCACCGTGGGAATTCAGAAAGAGGGAGCTTGTCTTAGGAAATCAAGCAAGACTTTCTATGATTGAAAGTGCCTAGCCAACTCTCTAACCTTAATCAACGACGACGGCTTCTTCTCTCCAATGATTTCCCAGTTCGTGTAGGAATGCCTTTGCCCCCAACGAAGGTCTGTTAGTAGGTGGGGAGGGGTATAGGTGAGGAGTACGTGTAGCACACGTGAGACCCTCTGTTCAGACATGCCACTTCCTCGTCTGTTAGAGGAGCTAAGTCACTAAGGTCAAGCATGAAAATGCAGCAATCGAACTCTAGCCAGAGGGTCGTGGGCAAGCACCAAACAGGACCCTGCTCTGCACTGTGTCTCACACCTCTAGCTTCTCCTGACCACACATCCCACCCAAGCTCCTTCTCCTGACCCCAGGAGTCCAAAGTCTTGGACAGAGAGCCTGAGATTCCTTAACCTGGTCAAGTATAGAAGGGATGGTCTGGGGTCCCGGGCTGATTTTTATATACATTGTGGATTTCCATTTAATTTCCAATTTCTAACAAATTTTAGTTTTCCTAAGTGATATATAAAATGTTCTTATCATAAACTATTCCAATTAAGGATAAAGAGAATATTTACCACGGCCCTCTCCTTCCATGTCAGTTTCCTCCCTGGGCTCCTATGCTGTGGGGTTTGATTCCCTCAGCATCTGTGGAGTTTTTGCAAAGAAAGGAAATTCTGTGTCTACCAGGCACTGGGAGTAACCAGCTCACTTTTGGGAAAGGCACCAAACTTTCCCTCATACCGAGTAAGTCCCTCTTGCTAGCTAATTATTTTCCACAAGAAGCCCACCCTCCATCACTCGGAAGCTGTCAAAACACAGGTGGTGTTTTCGTTGCTCGGTTTGTGTTGGGTGGTTTGGGATACCAGTTGGAAAACAAGGTTATTAATGCATGTGCTCCCTGAGGCATTGTACTCGTGCTTTTAATATCCAGGTAGTCTCTCCCTGAGAAATTCTGTGAACCCCCAGGAGTGGAGATGTCCAGGGAAAGTAAGGGGGAGCCAAGAACTGGAGGCAAATAGAGAAAAGACCTGTGGGAGGAACAAGCCTCGGCCCCAAGAGACAGGCCGTAGCCACTGTGTGAATTTCCCAGGAGGGGGTTCTCTCCAGGACTCCTTTCAAGGAAAATTATGGCAGATCGAATGGAGCGGGAAATGGCTGGTTATCAGTATTCCTCCCACACTCTAACCTAATTACAAGGAGATTGTTTTGGCCATGGGCAGTCATTTCAGGTTTTGTTTTCAGGCTTGCCTCCCCCCCACCTCCACCTGTCTTCTAAGAGGCTCCAGTCAAGGTTATTGCAATAGCACTGAGCACTGTGTAACTCCAACACAGTCAGATTAACCTTCGGGGATGGGACCATGCTCACAGTGAAGCCAAGTGAGTTGCCCTCTTCTTAGCCTGGGCCTTTGGGAGAAAATCAATCAAATCATTAGTTTGAAAAATACTTTAATCTTATGCATCTGCTTGGGCTCTTTATTAATGCTCTTTCCTCAGGCCAAAAAAAAAAAAAAAAAAATGCTGTTTCTCTTCCCAGCTTTAAAATGAGGTAGGAGTAGAGAGGGGGGAGTAATGATATAAACAATATTTAAGCCAATGAGGACATGAGGGAGCTCTAGGGAATCCAGTGCCCCACCACTTTTGACTTCCTGGCAGCCTCCTTGGTTGTGTGGGATGCACTTTGGCTCTGTCTAATGGTCAAAAGCAGAAAAGTCCCCAGGCCACTCTCTGCAATCACTTCCAAAGTCTAGCAACCTCACTGCCAGAAAGTACTTTCTCGCCTTTAATTCTGATCCCCTGCCACAATTTAAATAACTGAAAAGAACCAGGAGGACTTTGTTCATCTGTATTGAGAAAAATATTTATCCTCTGTGGAGCATGAGCCTTCAGCACTGAGTTCAGTCTTGTGGCTCCTGAGAAATGTCCTATGCCCCTCCAGACATTTTAAGCTGAAGCAATGGTGGGTTAGGCAGTAGGGTGTGAGTTCTGGGGACCAAAAAAAAAAAAAAAAAATATCTGAATTCAAGTTCATATTGTACTCCTTAACCAGCTGAGTAATCTGGGGTGAGTTTCTTAATCTCTCTGAGCTTTAGTTTTTCCATCCATAAGATGAAGATAAAAATATATCTACCCTGATGAATTATTGTGAAGATCAAATGAAATAATACAGCTCACATACTTAGCACAGTGGCCAGAATACAGGGAGCCATCATTAAGCCCCAGCCATTAGTAATAATGACAAGCGTCATCTCTGATGCATGGTGGAGCTTTTGCTTCACCCTCTGGGCTCTTCTGTCAAGGCCCTGTCATGCATCAGGAGCAGGGCTGGAATAGAGAGGCATGGGGGAGGCAGGGGAATGTCAGCCTGTTCCATGAAATCCTTCACCTGGGATTTGAAAGTGAAAATAGAAAGAATCCTGACTCATTTCAATAAAAGCCATCCTGGTGTCAGAGGCAGGGGCAAGGTTTCTTCTGTAAAGCTGCATGGCCAGGTTCTGGGGGGTGCACACCAACCCTCAGAACCAAGACATGGTCCTGGAGACCATGACCGCAGCGTAGGTAGGCATGGTAGAAACTGAAGCCTCATGCTACCATCACCAACCTGACCCCAGCACAACTTCCTCCAAGATACGTGGGTCTCCTTTCCCAAAAGGACTTGCACACCACAAAAACGGGAAACTTTAGAGGAAGGGCAATCTGCCCCAAATTACCCTGCTCATCTTGGTGGTGAAGCTCATTAAAAATGTGGCTTCCAAAACAATTTTGTCTCTGACAAAACTCTCAAGCCTGGAGATGGAGGCTCAGCAAAGTCCATGGAAGGAATAGGAATCGTTTATTTAGGGGAAAGCTAGTGAGGGCCAGGTGGGAAGAGAGTCCCAATTCTAAGTCTGGGGAGGGACTTATTTGACAAGACAGAGGGGCTTTGCTGTCTAGGCTGGCCAGGACGCAAAGCACAAAGATGCAGCTGATATTGCAGAAAGGGAGTAATAGTAATGCTGGTGGGAAAACCTTCCTGCTGGGTTTTTGAACAGTGAAATGAGCTGTCAGGAGTCATTGCCACAGCACTTTCTCTAGAGGGTTTCTGAAAGGAGATAGACACTGTCTCTCAGGGGTGAGTGAAGTGCAGCCCTGCCTCCAGGCAGTTTGGAGGAATGAGAGAACCTCTTTAAGCTTTCTGCAGCCTCCAGAGCCTCTCTCTGTGAAAGTACAAGATTGATAAAGGCAGAGCTACAGCCTTCGGGACGAATGGCTTACTGGGCTAGATCTTAGAATCATTGCTTGCTTGGTTCCCAAACTCCGTTTGTTCCCAAGACTCAGTGGATAAATGGGACGAGGGGTTTTTTTTTTTATTATTCTAAAGCCAGAAGCACAGGTTCTGTGTCCTTAGTCCTTCGTAGTGTTGCGATGCCTTGGGGTGCAGAGAGGAGGCTCTAGCGAGTTTTTGCTGAGAGTGGGAGCACTGTGGGAATAACAGTGGCCAGAGAGTAACTTTCGGTCTTGGCACCAGAGTATCTGTGTTTCCCTGTAAGTACACCGGAGGAAAAAGACACGGTGAACAGAGTGCTAGTGTGGAAATAAGCTGGGGGCCAGGAGGGCCCGAGGTCCACTGTGAGCTCAGGAGGGACTGAAGGTCAAGCTCACAAGGACAGAGTAGGAGAGTCTGCCTAAGGGGGTGTGGGGATTCAGGCTGTGGCTAACACTGGGGGAATTGCATCAGATGCCCCCTTCTCTGGGATGCTTGGTGGAGGAGAAACCCGCGCCAGCTTTGGTGTGGAGACAAGCACGGTAGAAGGACAAAAGTCTCCTCTGTCTTTGGGACAGGGACAAGGCTGCTGGTGAAGCCAAGTAAGTGGCAAATAACTTGAATTATGTGCTGAATAAGATTATCTCTAAAGGAATGATCTACTTCCCAAGGTCACGCGCCTCCTTGAATCAAAAGTCCATGGGGGCACAGATGAAGGCCCAGTATCTTGTCACCTTCTTTATCAGAGAAGGAGGCTAGTGTAGAGAAGGGAAGAATTACACAAGAACATCACCAAAAAGCCAGCTCTGGGGTCTGTCCCTTCTGCTGGACTACCAATAGTCTCAATGTCAGAGTCTTGCTCAGCAGGAAGCTCCAGCGATAGTTCTCCTCACTTAGATTTAAAAATGGAGACAAAAGGAGATCAGTGATGGGTGTTGCTCCAACAAAGACAGAAGAGGCATGGGGGGGGGGGGGCGGGGGAGTCCGCTGGACTCCAGAATCCAAAACACAGGCTCTTTAAAGGCAGTGAGATCCGCTGTGTTTGAACTCCATTGCCTCTGAGGAAGGGGTTTGGGATCAGATAAACTCTGAGAGGGGAGAGTTCCCATTATTGCAGAGTCTCAAAGCAGTGCAGGCTTTATTAACCCCACGATGGCTCTCTCTGGCTATACTGCTCAGAGAGCATGCCTCTTGGCACACATCATCCTCAACGTCTTAAAAGAAGAGAAATTAAAAAGGAGGAAAATGTTTGTATCTCACATCATGCAGTTCCCTCATTTTGTAGCAAGACTGTTTTCCCATGAGCAGTTTGTCTTCATTTAGCAGCTGTCTTCTCTGGGGACGCCATTTTGTAGAAGTGTTTGTCACAGTGTGACAACTACCGGTTTGGGGAAATTGCAGTTTGGAACAGGAACCCAGTTTGTGGTGACCCCAGGTAAGCTCATTTCCTTGGAGCCTCGCCTTCCTTTGATTTAAACCTTTGTGTATCACTCATTTCTAAGTAAACCTTTGAGAAACGCATTGGGGAAAAAGCCATTTCCCCAAAGGACAATATCCAGAGCCATTAAACAAAAATGAGAGACCATTTTGGCATTAAATGGAAACATTTTTGGATAAATTAGACTTTTCATTACTGTCTCTAAGACTCCTGTGTATATACTCTTGTTCTCCTTATAAGAAGAAGTTACAGTAAGAAATGTTGCCATGAGTCATGCTGTGGTGTGGGAGCTGTCGGCTGTGGATTTGGGAGCGGAGGATTAGAAATGTGTTCAGGCAGATTGGATGTGTTTTTGACAGGGTATGTAACACAGTGTGAATTATAACCAGGGAAAGCTTATCTTTGGACAGGGAACCAAGTTATCTATCAAGCCCAGTAAGTATAAAATTTTATCCTTGGATTAAGCAATGTCTGTGGATTACAGGCTGATTTTTGACTCAATTATACTCTATATAAAGAATGCCTGCTGAGGGAGAATGAGTGTCAGAGAGGAGGCCAAAAGCCTTCCTGGTTAGGATCTGGCAGCTCAGTGCAAAATGAGCCATGGAGGGATGTCTCTGGGAATTGCTCCCAGAATATATGTATTGGGACTAAGGATACATGACTGATTACCTTGGGCTTTGGCTAGGATCATAGGCCTGGATTTGTGCAGTAATCAGTGACAAGATTTCTAATTCCTTAATGAGCTCTCTAAGGTGTCATTCATTCTGAGGTTACGTCCATGTTTAGAATGAATCTTGGAAATAATTACCACTGACCAAAGTAAGTGACTAGTCTCTCTGTCAGAGTCCGAGAAGTTACATGGGAAAAAAAAATATGGATTCATGAATACAGAAGGATACTGCCTATATCTGCAGCTAGACATGAGTCCTCTTGTTTTCTCCCACAGAGCCAATGCACACCCTGAACCCCTCCTGTGCATGGCCCTTGCATACAACCCTTACTACCTTTGAAAATATTAAACGTGACTTTTAATGGGAACAAGAGATAAAATGCCTAACATTTAAATTAAAAACTAGCAATTTTCTAATAATTTGATCTTAGCAAAAGTATTTCAATACAAAAGTAGGAGCCAAATTAACTTGATGCCAGCTCCATGCCCACTGCATTTATGTTCTACAAATCCAGGCTAAGGAGGATGTAAGAGGTAGGATGGAGCATATTTTCTGCAAGCATATTTTATTGATTCCCATAGTGGAGCTCTCCTCTGTTCTAACTTTGTGAGCTTCTTTAAGTGGGAAAATTTTAGTGCTTTGACATCTAAAAACAAAGAGCACTTACTATATATGGATTTAGAAACACCTATCTGATGCTCAGAACTCTGGTGAAAAGTGGAAATCAAAGATTCCCCTCAAGGAAAACGAAATTAAGAAGACAAAGGAGGACTCATTTAGAGTTTGTAGACAAGTGATTTGGTACTCAGCCAGCCTGGCCTCTCTGTGAAGGTTCTTGTTGTTGGGCAAATCACAGTGCATCTTCTAGTGGAGGCTGGCAAGTCACCTTTGGATCTGGAACCCAGCTGACAGTTATACCTGGTAGGCCACTACAATTTATTCCTATTCACACTGACTGACCAGGACACAAGCGTGTGCAAGTTATTTTGAGATCCTGGGTTGAGAATGAGAAAGAGCTACCAGTGGTGTCTACTGGGAAAGGAAAAGTAGAAGAGAGATGTCATCAAAGACCAAGATGAGAGAGGGAAGCTTGGCTAACATTCTACAGAAGTGAATGGAGCAGAAGCCCGGCAGGGCCCGGAAGCTTGCTGCACTGTGGCCGCAGGCTGTAAGGGAAGCTGCGGTTCTCATGATAGTCTCCCACTAGAACCAACCAAAGGCTACAAGACGGCTTTGCCCGGAGCTATCTAAGTCTTAAGGACTCAACCAAGTTAGCGGACTACATTTCTGGTTTAGTCCAGCTTATTCTATACCAGCCCTTAAACACAAGGGTGCCTAGTTAGGATATTTAAATTAGGCTCCATCTTCTCTAGCTTTCTGGTGCCCTACCAGTAAAGCATTCCTGCAACACACTGCTTCTTATCATTTTTACAAGTCAGAGCAAGTAAACCCCTTGCCCTCCAAAGCCGCACATACATTATAATTACTTGGCTTAGACTGAAGTCGCCTCGACTGTATTTCTCCTAACTGTGCTTTTGTTTGAGATCTGTTTAAATTCAAAGAGTGTGGGTGTGCCCTCACGGCACCGAGGAGGTTTCCTTTCTCTTGAAATTGCCAGCAAAATATTTTGCCCATAAATGTTTCATCCAGACTTGCAAATGACAGCCAACACTATAGCCTCTTTTTTCTTTGTTTCTTTTGTCCTTAAGGGAATCTGCAAGAAGAAAGCAAAAATAAAGTGAAATGTAGAGGGCTTTTTTGTCTGTGGGGTTAGAAGGAGACTGTCAGTGAGGATGTCAAGATACATTTGGTTGTATAAAATAGGTATGCTGACAGACGAGACCAAGTGGTTTTGTTAGGCCATGCTTGCAGAATTCCCTCAGCTAGCTTGCATGGCTCAGGCTATCCTGAAGAGAAGCTCCAGGCCAGTTGCCAAGAACAATCCAGATCCAGATCCAAGGTCCAAAAGAGAGGTTTCAGATAGCCCAGGAGCTAAAGGCAAAATAAGGACTTTCCTCAAAGTCAAATCTACCTGGGGGGAATTTTCACTTGTAATTAGGAAGGCAGGGGAAGAAAGCGTTTACTGGGAGCACCTGGCTTCACACATTGTCTGCATAGAGCATGGAAGACATAAGAAAGAACGCAAGCCAGAAACTAGAGAAAAGGAAATCAGTAGACACCAGGGAGAATCAGCCGCCTTCTCTTGCCTGTCTTTAATAACAAATGTGTCATCTCTGCTCATTCTTCACTGTTCTTGGCGTCTCTGTGGAACTGCACGGAATTCTCAGGCTCCCCTTGCTCTTCACATAACTCCGTTAGTCAAGTTTTCATAATGAACCTCCCTTTGAAGAAGAGGGTTTTTGTAATAGTGCTAAACATTGTGTGTCTAATTACAATGTGTTTTACTTCGGATCTGGTACCAAACTCGTTGTAAAGCCAAGTAAGTTATTGTTACCCACCCATTATACTAAATCCCTCTTCTCGGTCTATATCTGCTTTGAGTTCTTTAGCTTGGACCCCCGTCCAATGTTCTATCAGTCACTCCTTACCCTATCTCTTGGATCCCCGTCCAATGTTCTATCAGTCACTCCTTACCCTATCTCTTGGACCCCCATCCAATGTTCTATCAGTCACTCCTTACCCTATCTCTTGGACCCCCGTCCAATGTTCTATCAGTCACTCCTTACCCTATCTCTTGGACCCCCGTCCAATGTTCTATCAGTCACTCCTTACCCTATCTCTTGGACCCCCATCCAATGTTCTATCAGTCACTCCTTACCCTATCTCTTGGACAGGTATGATCATAGCAAATAAATCCTGTGATTCCATTAACACTCTGAGACAGACAACTGTTCTCTGGACATCCTCTGACATCCTCAATAAGGAAAGTTTCCAGTGCAAGGGAAGCCACTACTTTTACTAATTAACACACAAAAAAAGCCAGATATAATTTAAAGTTCCTCTGAGTACCTAGGACTTCAGAAAGCAGACATGGCTTAAAGATTCCATAACTAACATTTACTGAATTTTTGCTATATGCAAAACTCTGTATAAATGCCCCTTGTTCTTTATCTCATTTAAGGGGATGATGGCCCTCTGGGGCAGATATTATCCCACTTTCAAAGGTAAAGCTGAAATTATTATCAAATGGTTCAGAGAAAATGGAGGATCAAGCTAGACCAGCAGCAGGCCTGAATGTCCCCACTGCTAACTCTTACAACCAGGATCTTGCTGAGGTTTGTACGAGATGATCTAGCCTGTGGTTCTGGTAACTACAAACTGAGTGTTGAGTCAGGAATCACAATGTCTATAAGACCAGTGTATGAGATGAGATACTTGGTGCTTTCCGGATACAGAATGCTTTAAAACAAAATGCTGAATGTGTGCACGAGCAATTTCACTCAGAAAGTAGGATGAACAGCCAATAAACAAGTTAAAATGCATTCTCCCTTTGGGTTAGAATCCTAGCCTTTCTACACCCCTCTTTCCTTCCTCCCCACCTTCCTCGGCAGCTGAAGCTTTCCGTCTTAGGGAAGCCCTTACATCGATGTCTTTGTTGATAATCAAGTCAGATAAAAACTGAGAAAGGCTGTCTCCGGGCCATACTAAGAATCTTAGAAGATAACTCTTTTTCCAATATTTGAAGAACTGTTGTGTAGATAATGGAAGGGGTCGACCCCAAAGGCAGAATCTAAAGCAGTAGATGAAAAGGCGTCCCAGCTTCCCACGGATGCTTCTGAACAGTGCGGCGGGCAGGCTCCCCTATGAAGTCAGGAGAGAGCCCTTCGAGATCTTCACTCTGGGTCCCCGGGTCCAACGTGGAGAGCATTGTGGAAGGGGGTTCTGTGGCATTTTAGACTTTGGACTCAGTTAGCGCTGACATCCTGTGAACTCCTAAGTGCTAAGTCCCCATGACCCTAGCATAGAACATAAAAGGGCGGGATACATCTGTTTTTTTCTCTTTTTATTATTTTGATAGCCAAGAAACAGGCCATCAAATTGTTCACAAGCTGAAGCCTACAGAGATTTTTACATTTAAAAGATAGCGAAGTATGATTTCTCAGTGCAATAAATGGGGGGAAAAAAAGAGGTGTGGGGGGGGGATGCCTTGAAGGAGGACCAGAGGTTGAACAGGGAAGTGGGGTGATTTTGCAGAGGACAGATCTGATCTGTCGAGGTTTTCATAAGTTCAGCTCTGGAATAGAATCCAAGCATAATGTAAGTCCTGGTAACTGAAGCAGCCTTTTAGACTGGGAAATAGGGCCAGAGATTCGAAGGTCCTTCCAATTTAAACACTCTCAAAAGGCTGTGTAATTGCTTTCTGATAGGAGAGGACTCTGGCAATGGAAAGACTATTGTTACCACAATCATTTGTCCCTTAAGATGTAGCCTCTGAAGAAAGACTGACTGTCTACCTTAGGCTGCTGGATGCTCAGGGGAAAGACTTAGGGCAGCTCAGAGCAGACAGAAGATAATTTTCAGCCCTCCACTCCCAAGCCAGGGGAGAGGATGGGGAACGATAGGAGCAGGTTTGTGTAAAGGGGGTTAATACTGTGTAGATAGAGGCTCAGTCTTAGGGAAGCTGCACTTTGGACCTGGAACTCAGCTGACTGTCATGCCTGGTGAGTGGGTTTCTTTCTACTTCAGGGAAACATTACCCTGAAGAAATTTAAAAAAAAAAAAAAAAAAAGAATTGTTTTGAGTATTTCTTTGTGTCACTACCTCCCAGGCAGCCTGGTATGGTAAAGCAGAGGGAAGGGCCAAGATAGCCTAACATTGCTCTTAGGAGACCATGGATCTGAAAGTAGTGGTTCTCACCAAAAGGAAACGGGGGGGGGGGGGAGCTATACTAGAAAGGTTTGAAGCATCCCCAAACACCTGCTCTGGACCATGACTAACATTTGAAGAAAGGCTGAAGCCTACAACCAGAACAGGCAAGCCAAACTGGAAAACTGGGCTTTCACAGGACTGGTTTTTTCCTTGGTCCTGTGATTCTTGGCCATCTCCCTCTGAGAGGCCCTATCAACTACCATTTGTGGATAAAGATCTCTGCATGGTACTCTGTAAACTCCCCCCAAGACTCTTGATCGCCTTCCCTGGCCCTAGCTGCACCAATAGATGGTCTCTAGAAGAATTAGAAAAAGTCTGGATCTAAACTTTAATGACAGCGTAAAGCTGAGTCACAGTGCACAGTAGAGCCAGGACTAAAGTCTCCCTCTTCTTTGGAGACTTCCTTGGGCACCAAATGAGATGGAGACTCTCAGTTAGAAGTGCATTGTCCAGAGCATTCAGCATTCCCATGCTAAATGAATAAGCCTGACTCTGCCGGAGTTCCTGGTTCTTTCTTGTGTTAAAACATAGTCAAATGGGCTCCCAAATGAGGTTATTATCCTTGAATACTGAGGTCTAAATGGCCAAAGTTGAGAAACAATCAAATTTGTAAGCATAAATGTGTGCCCACTCACAGCCACCCCAAGCCTGTATAAAGTGTGTACAGTGGAGAAAACATTGACAGCCCTCCATCTTTCCAAGCATAGGGAAGGACCTTTGCCAAGTATCTGCTGAGTGTGGGTTCCTTAGTCCCTATGTTTTTGCTTGGCCTCAGATCACTGTGTGACTAACAGTGCAGGGAACAAGCTAACGTTTGGGAGAGGAACCAAGGTGCTAGTCAGGCCAGGTGAGTATTTGGACCTGAACCACAGCTCAACTCCCAAACTTGGAAGAGGAGCCTAGTCATCAGTTTTTAAGTAAAGTATGATAGTTTGGCCCAAATTAATCTCTATTAAACTTGGCTTGAAAAATGTTTAGTATTTCTCTTATGTAAGTGTGGGTAAATGGATGGATGAAGTCAGCACAGATAAAGATATTGCTATCTAGATGTATCCTAGGATCAGATTCCTAAAAGAAGCCCATCTTACTGTCCCGAGAAGCAGGGGAGGGGGTGATTTCTCTGCTTGGAGTGGTTAAGTGATTCAAACATTTTCATAATGGCAGAACAAGGGCCCACATTTTCTAGGGTTCACTACACTGCTGTATGTGCCCAGCCGTGGCCTGTATAACCATCGTTCTGATTTATTTCCTCTGGCTCTCATCTTTCCCAATTATCGTAACTGAAATATTGGTAACTCTTATCTCCTGGCTCACAGAATATGTGTAAGGATTAAAAGGGCAGTGTGCTCTGAAGAGGAGTTGGCTAGAGGGGGCTTCATTTTATTTATTTTCTTGGGGAGAAGGAGACTTCTTATTAAATTGGAAGAGGGGATAAGACAGAAACGGTACTTGAGAGGCAAGATGCTAAGATCAATACATGAAAGTGCACAGCATAATTAAGGCATTCAATTAGGAGACAAAGGACAGCAAACCCAGTCCATCCTTTTGGTGACCATGCCTCCATGAGATCTGTTGAGATGTCTAAACATTGGTTCATGTGGAACATGGACTTCATGGTTCCAGCTCTGCCTATCCCAGACAACGAGACTGGGATGAGATCATATTTGTGAAATGCCCTTGAGAAGTCTAGGTAGTCAGATGATTCCTGATTGTTAAGTTATAATCTTAGGCTAAATTCCATCTGAGGGTAAGCCTAAAAGTGATCAAGCTTGATGGACTGTGGCTGTGGCTGAGAAAGGCTTGGTTTTGGAAATAAGGTGAGACTCTTCAGTTGGGGGTGAGGGGGAGAAATCATAAAAATTAGTGACCAAGGCCTTGTCTGGAAATCTTCAAAACCCTGCAATCATGTAGTAGACAAATACGCACTTGGGCAAGTGTACTGAGTGATTCCTGGGGTTCCCTTCCATCTGAAAGAGCACAGGAGTTTAATATTTTTCCTGAAAATATGTGCTTAGTATAGGATTATATCTGAGCCAAGCAAAAAACCCTGGGAGATTTTACGCTCTAGCACCATTTAGTTTTTGTGGTGGAAGAGATCACTGTGGCATCTTCAAGTGGCCAGAAGCTGGTTTTTGGACAGGGGACCATATTAAAAGTGTGCCTTAGTAAGTATTTCTCTTTCTATGGATTCTGAATTGTTGGGACAGTCGCGAGCTTTTTGGACATGTAAGTGGGCTATCAATGTCTCCGTTCATCCAGATATCACAGGAAGCAAGGTAACTTCTTATACCTTCCCCGTATTGACTAGAAAATCAGGTACTAGTTTATATTGTTTGCAAGAATAATAGGGAAGCAGATTGGAAGATACTGCCTATGCCCAGCAGCCAGCCCAATCCCAATCAGAGGAAGCTACTCTGAAATGCCACCTTCCCTTCCATTTGGCATCATCTTATGACTGTAAAGCCCTAAATAGCTACAGCAATCCCAGTCTCTCACACATGTGTGCACACATTCGTACAGAGGCCAGAGGTCACCGGATGTTGTTCCTGGGGGTCATCTATGCTGCTTATGGAGACAAATCCTCTCACTGATGAAGCAAGGCAAGATGACTAGATAGCCCCCAAGTGCACATCCCTGGTGCTGGATTTCAAGTGCACACAACTACACCTGTCTTTTTGTGAGTTCTAGGCAAGGAACTGGGCTGTGCATGCTCCAAGGGCAAGCACTTTACTGACTGGGCTATCTTTCTAACCCATCTGTCTGCCTTTATCCTCTTCTAAGAAAGCATTTTTTGGTGATATTCGAATGTAGTACATCAGCAGAAAGAGGCATGATGTAGCTGTCCCTCGATGGCATGCTGTAATTTGGAGTCAGGCTTTGATCTTCCCTCCCTCCATTTGCTGTCTGTCAGTGAAGGTGGTGATTAGTTCCTCCATATCTCCAGAGAGCAGGACGGGCATGCCAGCAAGCACACTGCTGCCTGGATGCCCTCTAGCCTGTTACCCAACCTGATTTTACTGCCTGCCGTTCGACCGTTCAATCGCCTGACCTTACAAAGCTGTATGTTTATTTACTGTTTTCCCACCCCTGAATGTTACTGTCATGGGACAGTGACTGCTTTTCATTGTTTCCTCAGTGTCTAGTGTTGGTCCTATAGGAACTAAGATCCAACCACCAAACTACCCTTTGTTCTTAAAAATTACAGTTCTGAAAAAAAAATTACAGTTTTGTTACTGCATATACAGACACTGGAAACTCAAGAGTCTGGCCACGGCAGGGACAGGATATGATTTCTATCCTGTCTAGTTGCATACACAATGAGTTTGAATAAGGGAGCTGATGAAGAATTTGCAGGGCCTCGTTTCACTGTGCCTACCAGGCAGGCAGAACTCTGATATTTGGGGAAGGAACCATGGTATCAGTCAGTTCCAGTAAGTACCTGGTAGCTATTGATTATGACGCGGGCCCTTATCTCATAGCCTATATTGCACAGATGACCACGCGCCTTCTTCTCACTTAAATAAAGTAGAACTGGGGTTTAATGAGGAAAGGAATTAAATGTTATTAGTGGGTGCAGTCCTCCATCCCATGTCTCACTATATGTTCATAATTACTTTGATAACTTAGAATGACAAAAGGAAATCACCAGAAGGATGACTGCAATTTGCTAAACACTGGTGAAAAATGGAAGTATCTACCGGCGCCTAGGTTACAATGGGGATCAGAAGGAACAGGCTTTGGCCAGGAAAAAAAAAGTCTACTTGGTAAAATTGTACAAATCTTTTTAAAAAGCAGTGGGTTTCAGAATTGGCTGGAGAATATCAGCTGCTATCCTCTTGGGCTTTCTGCTACATCTATAGCACCACTGTTGCTGAGCCTTGAAAAGAGGCTTTCACAGGCTAAATTCCATGGCTTAGCCTTTATTCCAGTAATCAAAAGGGGGAATCCCCAGCAGAGCTCCCAAGAGGGAGGATAGCTGTATGCTGATCACATTAATCTATGATCACAGCAGATTGAGCATCTTTGTCAGACAGCACGGGACCACAATTTACAACATATTCATTTTGGGGACAAAACATCACTAAAGAGACACTTAATGGGGATGCTAAGGCCCAGTGAACTTGCCACGGTATTTGTGAGGCACAGTGGTCAAAGAGTTCATGGCTCATGCAGACAAGTACCCTCCTGTATAGGGAAACTGTTCAAATAAAGATAAAGGCACAGACCTGGCTGTGAACAGGACAGGTCATGTAGGAACCCTAGATATAACGGCTCAGAGAGCTGATCCCAAAGAAAGGGCAGCTTAGCTGGACACATCCAGGTCCTCTAAATCTGCTTTGACTAGTGCACTGGACCGGTCTTATCTGTAAAAAGAAAGTATTTAATAATACCTCATAAGTTATTATAAATATAAGTTATGTATGTGAAAATATTTTACAGATTCTGAAGTGCTACCCACATATAAAATATGGATCTATAGAATAAAAAAGAATATTAAAAGCTGGGTCAGACATAGAACTCTTTTAAGATGAAGAGACCGTGTGCGTTCTTAGTAAAAGCTGTTTTCGTGTGGGTCTGTTGCCACAGGCACTGGTTAAAAACACCCTCTCTTTCATGGGAGTGTATGAGTTGAGAGTTACTCTGATGAAAACAGGAAGGGGAAAAAGCCATTTTGTAAAGACCTCACTTACAGTGCAAATTCTGGGACTTACCAGAGGTTTGGAACTGGGACAAAACTCCGAGTCATCCCAAGTGAGTCCATGTATGAATTGTTGTGTGGTCTTCTCTAAGATTGTAGGATTTGGAGCCCAAAATGGGATGCACTAGACCTCCCCCTTCTTGGCATTTTCAGGAGATGTAAGCAAAGGCATTATAGGATCCTACATCCATTCCGTAACATTTTAATAGTCCTATTCCACCCTCGTTCTTTCCTAATGGGAAAGAAAACTAAGACGTTGCCCTTGAGACCAAATGTCAGATTCACAAAGATTGCCAAAGCAGAGATCTGGTGGCTGTTTGCTTTTAACAAATGTGGAGCTTCGGGCTGTATGACAAGGATGAGGTCACTTGATTGTGAAGGCAGAATTGGACTTGAGTAAGCCCCGGCTTGCAGGATGAGTTGACTGAGCTTGGGGAGCCTTCCTGTAGAGTGACCTAAACCCTTCTTCATGAAGTTGTCGGTTGACCGACATTAAAGTTAGGGAGACACTGTGGCAAGAACCTAAAACCATAACTGTTGTGGAGTTGCAGGAAGGTTCAATGCATCTGTTAGCTAAATAGAGTTGAAAATGTGGGAATTTGGTGGTGATAGATCCAGAGACAGAAGGCAAGTTCATTTTTAAACTTGGTGCCACAAATGCCCCAGGTCTGAGTTAAATGACCCATGTGCTTTGTGGAGTGTAAAAGAAAAGTGAGGTGCCGCCTGTTTGTCGATGGAACACTATGGCTCTCAGTCTGGGTGTGTGCTCACCTGTGGGTGTTTTTGACTGACTAAGAAGCACTGTGGAGAGTGGAAGCTATAAACAGGTCTTTGGAAGTGGGACTCAATTGCTGGTGCACCCTGGTAAGTGAGCTAAGGATGGACAAATGGGAAGGCTGTGAAAGAAAGGTCTTTATGGTCCAAGGAATGGCTCTGTAATGAAGGACAAGGTGGGGGGTGGGGTGACTCACTGTTACTAGAGTCCCACTAGTTCTAGCAAAAAAAGCATGTGTGTTTGTGTGTGTGTGTGTGTTCACAACTCCACACTGGAAGAAATGAGGGAGAGTCCTCTGAGATTCATGAGTCCTCTGCTAAAATACCATGTAGATCCAAAATGTTTGAATGTTTATTGGCAGTGGCAGTAGTCCAGCCTGCTTAGCCTTAGGTCACCTGCTCCTCATTCATTAAACAGGATAATAGCATCCAAGGTCACAGTCCTAATGAAATGATGTAATCTGTGTAGATTATTAAGCCTCTTGGCATATCATATGTTCTTCATAAATGATGAATTTTCTTTCTCCTTCCAAACTATATATCCTGGGCTGAAAAGCTCTACGCTGCAGGCCATTTTTGTGTAGAGGTTTGCTACTGTGTGAATTCAGGATACAACAAACTCACTTTTGGAAAGGGCACGGTGCTTCTAGTCTCTCCAGGTAAACGCTGCTCCCACCTCAGCTTTGTCTCCCTTTGAGTTAAGGTTTCTGCAGATTCTTGCTGTGTTTTCCCCATGAACTGCATCATCCTTGTTCTGTCGGTTGATAATCAGTGAACTTAAGGCTGTAGTTTCCTGGGCTCTTCATTTAAACAAGATAGTAAGAGAAGAGCTATAAATAACAGTAGAGCTGGTTCACTAGAATAGGATGGAGCCCAGACTAAAACTGTAAATAATCAGGAAATCGTAGTTTCTTTAGAAATAACCCAGCTTCCCGTGAAAGGTCTGGACTGTGTCCTCTTTCCTCGGCTGTCCTTCCGATTCCTCTTACCTTCTGTATCGCAAATTTAGCTGTACGGTGTTGGTCTGCAACACGCATGGCTATAAAAGCTCATGACTACGAATAGCCGCTGCTCAAAACAAGGGGGGTAAAAGCAAAGGTTCTTTATATCCCTGCGATATCTAACATGGCTCTTTTACAAAATACTTGATAAAGATTTGTTTAATTGAAACTGAGCACCCAGGGATATCAGAATCTCCAGTCCAAAGGGAAGGAAAAATGAATCAAACGGCACAGGGCACTCAAGGATGGAGAGAAGGAGAGAACATCAGACTGAGACTCGAGAAGACCCACACTCTATCTGTGTTATCAATTAGCTATGTACCTCACATCAGCCTTTTGGCTTTGGAGATTTCCTCTCTATATATATAGTTTTAAACTGGGATGTGGGCTGATATAACTTTTGTTGCCCCCTTTCCACAAACCCTCTATGAATTTGTTCCATTCGAGGCCATAAATCGAAAACTTTTTCTTTCTATGAATAAGTCAAATAGTTATGTTAAATCTCAAGTGTTTTCCAGAGCCAGGTGGTGGTGGTGCACACCTTTAAACCCAGCATTCAGGAGCAGAGGCAGGCAGATCTCTGAGTTCAAGACCATCCTGGCCTACACAGTGAGGTCCAGGACAGTCTAAGCTATACCAAGAAACCCTGTCTCAAAAAAACCTAAAAAGGAAGGAAGGAAGGAAGAGAGGGAGGGAAGGAAGGAAGGAAGAAAAGAAGGAAGGAAGGAAAGAAAAAGAAAAATCTCAAGGGTTGTCCAAGTCATTAGTGTAAGAGAGCAGTGATTTGGAAGACTGTTTACTGTGAGGCCTCAGACACTGTGGGAGCTGGGAAGGAGCAAACACCTTTGGAAGGGGAACCCTGCTAAGAGTGGACCTGAGTAAGTGAGGGGGTGTATTAATGCAGTGTGTTCAGCGAATACATGGAACAGTGAACTAGACAAGATGGGCCTTATCACTGTACCTTATTTATAATTGATTGTAATGAAATGCTGAAGCATTAATACTGTAACCTCCAGATATTATTTGAGAACAATTTAAGCATAATTTCTCTGAGGTGGAATTTGTCATCTCATTAAGACTTTCCCCAAGAACTGAGGTTGGCAGAAACTCTGTCTAACACTAAGAGTTTTAACCTGAGAATTTTGCTAAAGTGGAGTTGAGTGGACAGAGGCAGCTGAAAGATCAGAAAATGACGTGCCCACTATCTGGTAGACCTTTTCTGTGTGCACTATCATTGAGGGCGTTCAAGGTCCTTTTACCTATGCCCCAAATAAGAGAAGCCAAATTCACTACAGAGACTAACTGTCCCTTTACACAAACCATGGTCCTCACAGAGTCAGTGAGGTACAAACAAAGGAGCCCATGGAAGCCAGTTTCACACAAACCATAAATTTGATTTGGCACCAACTTGCTATGTGATAGCAATCATTGCCCATCTATGAGCCTCTGACTCTCTCAGGAGATAAAGGGTATAGACATCTGTAGTTTAGAAGCTCCCTCCTAAAGCTCATGCTATTCAAGAGTATGGGTTTGGGACTATTTCAGAAACAAATTCTGAGTGGAGGGAACATATTCTGTAACCTTAATGAAATAGCCTCACTAATCAATAATCTAACTCAGCATATTAATAATAATAACTGGCTCGTGAGATGTGTTAGGTAAAATACTTGATACACAAACCAGATGATGAGGGTTCAATCCCTGGAACACACACACACACACACACACACACACACACACACACACATCCCATCATCATCACCAAGAGAAAATAAATGATAATAACTCTCATATCAGTGCCTATGATGTGTGGGTATAGTGTTCAACACCATATTGAGTCTATAGCTCTATAAGGTAAGGGCAGTATTTTTTATTTTGCACTGGAGAAATGAGGCTCAGACAAGTTTTTGCCCAAAATTCTATGGTTAGTTATCTTAAAGACCTAAATTCAAACCTGGTCAGCCTGTCTGACCTCAAAGCTCTTTCTACTTTACATTGTCAGAGGCTCTGTCATGGTTCACTTAGAAATGAGGGATAATGCCAATCAGAGAGGAGGGAAATACATGAAGTTTAGCTTTTCCATCCTTAGTTGATGCCTTGAGTTAAAGATTCAGGAAGTCTTGATATAGATGCTCATTCTAAAGGATTCTCTCCTCTCTGTAACAGAGTAATAGCAGAGTGGGGCTGTTCTGACCACTCTGCATGCTCAGGTCTGCAAGGAGGACACAGCAGAGACGTTCGTGCTGGCTCCCTCCCCTCCCCTCACTGTTCCTCAAGCCTTCCCCAGGCAGAGCAGCCACTGGTCACAGGCCCCTAGCTCTTACTTAGAAACCACCTAAGTCAGGACTTCTGTCTTCCGAAAAATCATCCAATATTATTAAAAAAAAAAAATCAATGTGAGCTAAGCTAGTCTAGAAGCTGGGACCATGACCACTGTCGAGTGAATGACCGTCTTACAGGCCACATGCAAGACCCATTCATAAACAGAAAGCTTCCAAAGCATTCTCACATAGCTCCCCAGACCTATGCCCAACTGTGTTGTGGAAGAGGCAAGTAGAGGAAACAACCCATTTTGTCACAGAACAAATCACTGTGAGCAACAACGGGCTCCAAACTTATCTTTGGGACAGGAACAAGCCTGTTGGTTGATCCAAGTGAGTGCACTGAGAAACTTGATTTATATTACAGTAGAGGGGAACATCTGTCTTCGTTCATTTCTTTCATTGTCTTTTGAAGGGAGATTTTGAAGGGGTTTTTGGTGCTGTTTAAATAAGAAAGTAAGTAGACAATAGCATTACATTATGTACAGCACCCATGAGTATCATACCTGGAAACAATATATAATAAACAGGACGTGCAAGAGAGAAGATCATGGCAGGTCTTGTCTAGAGTGGGACCTCTGTGTGAATGGGTTTTCCTCTGAATACTAGTAAGAGCTTTTATGAAGCCTGCTGTATACCAAGCAGATGCTCCTACTGGGTCTACCTTAGAGCTCTTCATCTTCCAATAGTCTTGGGCCGATGAAGGTTTAAATGATAAACCTCGCACTGCTTCAGTGTATGCACACAGATCCTGGAACACTTAATAACAAACCTGAGTGTGCTGTTGGAATGGCAGGCCCAGCTACAGGTGTCACCTTGTATGGATTGATGTCACAGTGAACCCTGATAAATGAAAACCACCACTCGGGTGCTTTGCTTTGCTTTGTGTTTACAGCTGTCGTGCTAGTGTGTAAGGGAGCATTGCTATGACTATTTTGTTTGCAATCACAGCGATGCTGCTGACTTAGAATGTACATTTCTGCTATGTTATTCTTTTGCCCCTTAAAAGGAATCGCTGTCAAGATACTGCAGGGGAGGGCATTGGTTCCTTTGAGTGATTTCTTATTTGCTCATTCGGTTCTCACCTCTCTATTCAAAATCAGCATAGAAGTCACAGTGCTCGAGTGTACACTGTCTCCTTATTATCTCTCTTAGAAATGCATCCTTGGATTTTACTTGCCTAAGCACTTAGATTTTGCAACTCAGAGTAAACTAAGCTTTTAAATTCTTCCAAAACCAGCCTCTTTGCCCCCAATAATAATGTTCAATAAAAGCCAGTTTCAATTTAGTAAATGATTATTGAGTATCACCAACACACCAAGGATTATAGTTGACTTAAAAACAAAAAGAAAACTGAGATATGACTTCTGATCTCAGGAGCTTCAATCTTGGGGTGTGGTGGGAAGCACCTTTGATCTCAGTGCTTGAGAAGTTGAGGCAGGCTGAGTTCAAGGCCAGCTTTTTTCTATATGGTGAGTTCCAGGCTAACCAGAGCTACCTAGTGACACCCTGTCTCAAAAATAAATAAGTAAAAGAAAGAAAAAAAACCCTCAGTCTTAGCAGATAGAAGTTGTTGAGATGGTCAGAGATAACAGTGGATACTTTAAACTCCTTGGCAGAAGAAAGACACAATTGCACCCCACTTTTCTGGGTGAGGGAAGATTCAACTCTGTTCTGTACTGAGATGTCTGACTTTTTAAGAACAAAAATTTTTTAAAAAGCTCATCATCAATTAATATTAATATCCTCAAGTGAGATCAGGGCAGAAACAGGACTGAGCCGAGCATGGGCCACCCAGAGAAGGCATGGCAGCTCTGAGACATGCCCCGGTGTGTTCTTAGCATGTACTGATCTACTCTTAGTTCTTAGTTCAGTAGGATCTACTCTTGGTGCTGCTCTTCCTGGCAAAATGAAAGATAGTTTTTGCATCTATTCACAAGAAAGCAGGGCCCTCTGCACACGTGTGGTAGATAAGAGTAAGAAATGGTTCTCCCTTGAGCCTTGAGAAATTCTCACACCCTCCAGGTCCATGTAGGAAGCAGAGTGTTTCACAAAGTCTCATAAAGACTCTTCTTTCCCAGATGAGGGGGGAACCACCATGTTGGTGGTTGTGATGAGGGAAGCAGACGCCATGGGTAGCACTGGGGGCTGGCACTGTTTGCTCTCTTTACAAGAGCTCCTTTGAGTCCTCATACCACCCCTTACAGGAAATTTCGAGATCACCTCTTTCTGGGTGTGTCTCCTCAATGGGAGGGTAGAGCCGAAATGTGGTTGTTTTTTGTGAAGCACTGATTCAGAGTGGGGCTACGGAAACAGACTTACTTTGGGGAAGGGAACCCAAGTGGTGGTGATACCAAGTAAGTGAGCTCCATCTTCTTCTGCCACAAATGGCCCTCTATGATAACCTCCTTCGCCTGGATAACTCCTTCTCCCAATTCCAGGCCAGTGGAGAGCGTACACCATCCATCTGGGATGTTACTCACAAACAAGGTTCTCAGCTGGTCCTAAGCTTCCTCTAGCCTCACTTCCTCCTGCCCTCTCTATCCGGCATCTCCAATGGTCACACTCTCGTTTTCTTGGTAAATCTTCCCCCACGGTTCCTTGAGGCTTGCTATCACAGAAACACATGCTGGAAGGGACCTTGGGAACACTTTGCTGCTGTGACTGTGGCAGCCTGGGGTCTGGGTCAATGCAGAGTAGTTAGTGTCAAGCCCCAGCCCCTTCCTCTCACCCTGAGTTCAGTAGAACCACACAGCCATTTACTAACAATTCTCAAGCACAGGTAGAGACCAATTGTGAGCCAGCCGCATGCAAGGGACAAAGATGGCTGTAGTGACTTCTGTGAGCTTTTCCATCTCTGAAGTAGGAGCTCCATTTCCCCTTGTCTTTCAAAAGTTACAACTTTTTCCCTCTGGGGTTTCAAAGAAATGAGGCCCGGTCTGAATCAAGGTCACGGAAATAAAGACAATCAGATGGCCTTGGGTGCCTATCTCCAGGCTGTAAAGAGAACAGGATAATAACAAAAGTCACAGGCAGGGCCTTGACCTTGCAGAGTCTTGGTCAAACAGGGTTTTATAGGAATCAAATGCCTAGGCTCTCACATAATGGGAAGGCTATGAACCTTCAGGGTATAGGAAGGAAAACCAGAGAAGAGCAAAGAGAGCTTCTGACAGAAGTTTAGGGGTGCTTCAGCACAAACTTGTGTAAAATCCCCTAGTGTTCCCATTCCCAGGGCACTTTCAGAAGCCCTAGAATCAGACCAGACCAGCTGCCCCAAAGACAAGGTGATTGATTGATCATGGTGGTATTAGGATATTTCTGCTTCTATGCTGACAAGAAAGTGATAGGTTTTTAGTGTAACTGGGTGGTGGATCCCAGTGGGCCCAGGGTTTCCCTGGATTGCTGCCCCAACCCAACAGGACTAATGACAAAGGGAGGTCACAGGATAGGTTTCATCAAAGGCTTTCCTCACTGTGTACCTCAGGAGGAAACTACAAACCTACGTTTGGAAAAGGGACCAGCCTCGTGGTTCATCCATGTGAGTACTGCAGAAACAATCACTAGGGAATTGTTGTGAACAGAATGATAGGGAAGGGCATCCTACAGTGAGAGAGTGGAGTGGTCTGCACTCATTAACGGAGTCCTTTGCTGAAGAGGAGTAACTAACTGTCGGTGTGTCGGGTCTAATGAGGCTTCACTGAATAATGGATAAGGGTTCTGCTTCAAAAGACAGATATCCAAATTTTGAGAACCGAGATTTTACTCTTGTCAGGTCTCTGAAGAACTTTTCTTCGTAGCAGACACTGAGCCTACCCTAAAGCTCCCTCTGTCTGAGAAACTCACCATTGCCTGTCCACTCAGTGAGATCTTTTCCCCCAGATTACAGCCAGGATGCTGAGGAATTCTGGACAAAAATGGGCCTCCTCTGGCTTCAAGAAGCCTCAGTCTCTTTACCCATGGAAAGCAGGAATAGGAATTATATTATAATTGCTACTACTTACAACATGCCTGACCGGCCAGTGACTGCACTCTGTTCTTTGATGGGTACACTCATCCATCCTAATGATAGGTGATTGATATTGGACCCATTTTATGGATACGGAAACAGACTTGGGGTTAGCAAGTTGCCCAAGATCACAGCTCAGAAAAACGCAGCTGAAGTTGAGTTAGATCTGCTTGACTAAAGGATTTATCATTAGCATGAAGGAAGCCCCCCACACCGCAAAGGTTACCTGGGTGTAAATTTTTCCTCCCCCAAGTGAGGAGGTTTAGTCCAACCATGTACACCCTGATCCTCTGGTCACAGTAGCCACGACAGAGTGACTCAGCACTTCTGGGAACCTAAGTAAAGTCACACTGTGTTACCAAGATGCAGAAACTTTGGAGAGGGAGAGAGAAACATCGGGAGATTGTTCCTTGAGTATTAACCAAAGAAAGATGAATTAATATCAAAACCATAAAGGAAGCCACACAAAAGTTTTGTTCCCAGAGAGACTCTGAGGGATCACTGGCAACTGCCCTGTTGGGGGGCAGGTATTTGTATTGTGCTGTACTAGGGTGGGGGGCACAGGTCATGGGCCAGCTCATTTTCGGGAGTGGAACAAGGCTCCAAGTTTATACAAGTAAGTGCCTGGCCTTAGAAAGTCCCTCTGCTTTCTTACATGATGAACCAGTGATTCCTGAACTAAATTTGTGTGTTTCCTCATAAGATTTGGTTGATTTGGATTCTAAATTCCCAGCCATTGGCTTACTGGTAGTTGCCAAGGGAAATTAACGCCTTCATCATCATAGACCCTTCTGTAGTCCCCAGATCTTTAGCAGAGAAGAAACTGTGACTTAAGTGCAACAAAAGATTTATTTTTGGTTTTGTTACCATCCAGTTTCATAAAAGATGATGGATTTTACTTCCCAAAGTTAGTGAACTTTGGACACACTCTCAAGAAACTCCATCCTTAGCTAAGAGATAAGGAGGAACCTTAAAGCCTACATAATGTCAAAAACAACCCAAATCAAAATATTAGACCCTCCAGAAGTTATAGGACAAGTGAAATAGACGTAACAGAAGAATGGAGTATCAGGCCTGCATTGAAAAGACAGCATTCAGAGCATTTACCCATGCAATGGTGACTTATTGAGAACTCTATCCTAACCTTTGTGCTAGATGTGAGGAAGACTGGGAGGAAAGACCAGGAAATCCAGAGTGTGTGCCTCCAGGATCACAGGTTGAACAGACCATCATGGCCAGGGTTACCCAGATGCTAGGGAGGCACCAAGGAGCTGCGATGAGTATGAAGAAAGGCCTAGCCAGCCACTTCTCCAGATTGCCTCGTACCTCCATTCACTCTCCTGCCTTAACTGCTACAGGGACAGAATCTTTGCTCTTTCGATCTCATATCGCTAACATCAGCACACCGCCTGCGATGTAGGTATATTTCAACTAATGATTCCTGGGAGTGGGTAATGCCTCCTGGACCAGCAAGGTGATTCACTGGGCAAGGGTGCTTGCTCCCCAAGTATGTGATCTGAGGTCAATCTCTAGAATCCACATGGTAGAAAATAAGAGGTAACCTCTAAAAGTGATTGTACTTTGACCTTCACATGCATCCCAATGGCACATGTGCACACACACACCCGCACAGAAAACACACAGAGAGAAAATACACACATGCAGAAAACACACACACACTAAATCAGTGATTTTTTTTTTTTTTTTTTCAAAAAGTGCCTTCTAGAAGATTTTGGGAAGGTTTCAGTGGAGAGGAAATGGCTGTTTAAAACATGCTGGGTTTGGCATTAGTAAGTATTCTCCAACAGAGAAAGGTGTTAGGCCTTTTAAGCAGGGAGACTATAGAGTCCACACACATGGAGTATGGCAGAGCAAGAAGTAGATATTTAGATTGCCTTAAAGGACAGAATCTCTTTGCCAGCGGGGAAGCGCCCCATTTCTCCAGGGAAGGCTCCTCTGTTCAAGTTTGTTTGCTTATGTGCTTCTTCCTGACCAAGGGTCAGTTAGCCTGGATTAGAAAGCCCATCCTGTCTCTGTAAAACCAGAGTTTAGAGGCCAAAGGACAAAAACGTCTGTAATGAGGACACTGCACAAACAGGGTTTAGCAGGAAAGGAAGAGATGCGGTGATAAAGACAGATGTCTGTGTGTCCATCTGAGGGACCACCAGGGACAGAGGTACACAGAGGAAATGATCCCACTGGCATTTCAATCATCTTTGCAATGCTCAGCTCCCAGGCGTGTGGTGAACTATGGCTGGAAGCTCAAAAATCTGTTTGGAAAAGGCTTTCAAGTTGACATCGTTCTTAGCAAGTAAACCTGTTGGGAAGATGCAATCCTGTGTGTGCAGATCCCTGAGGCTCAGTGTGCTGACCGGGGCAGAAGCAGATGCAGCTCAGCTGCCTAGGTGTTCTGCAGTTGTGGGGAGGGAATGAAGCTGTTTCGTAATAATTAGAAAGAAACAATCAGCACCAGAGAGGCCCCTAATTGTGGCCGCAGGAGTGAACAGGAGAACGAGCAGATTCAGAGCACAGAGAACCCAATGGTTAAAATTAGACTGGCATTTGGAATGGAATTTTAATGGCCTAGAGCTAAAGAAGGCATATCCAAAGACCAAAATAAATACACATGTACATTTATAAGATATTAACAAATAGTAACATCACCCTTAAATAGTAAGCTTCAGGAGCCCGGGCTTCCTTTATTGTAAGATTTTGCAGACTTTAAAATGCTAATATTCATCACCAGTCTTCAGGACCGGAATGCATTACATGCTTTCTAATCTTTCTGGGCTTTAGTTTTTTGGGTTTTTTTTGTTTGTTTGTTTGTTTGTTTTGTTTTGGGGTTTTTTTTTTTCTCACAGAAATTTAGAAGGAATGAGGCTCTGTGGTGTCCCCACTGAGAGTTCTCATTTGTCCTCATCGTTCTCAGACTTTGGGGTTTGTATGAGGCACAGTTTCCTCCTGGGTACCTAGCCATGATAACTGTAGTCCATGAGTACCTGCCCTCCTACACCTCAGTCTTGTCACTGAGCCTTGCCGATGTCGATAGTGCAGTCTTCCCTCAAGTTCCATTTTACACCAGGCATGGTGGCACACACTCATAATCCCAGCACTCAAGGAACTGAGGCAGGAGGATCATGAGTTCTAGGCCAGCCCTGGGCTACAGAGCAAGACTGTGTCAGAAAAGAAAACAATGTGTACTTTTTAAAATCATTTTGCAGTTAACTCTTGTCTCTTCACACTCTTCCAAGGTGCCTCTTACAACTTTAATTGCATTGTCAATGCCAGAATGGGTGACTTCCTTTCAGTAAAACCCTGCTAGCTCCAAGATGGCTGAAAGAAAGGTCTATGGGGCTACTCCTGAGAAAAAGGATCTGTGATGAGACTTCTCTTTCACCAAGGAAAACTCACTTGAGGGAAATCAGGAAGTTTCCCTCAACTTACTGAGGCAGGAAGTGAGTGTCCCAATCAAGGCTGGTCCAGCTCAGGTTAGAATTCTTGTAAAGCACCTTTCTACTGTGTGTTATCTGGTAGCTTCGATAAGTTGACCTTTGGAGCAGGGACCAGACTGGCTGTGTACCCATGTGAGTATGATCGTGTCAATGACCAGAGCAAAAAGAACTGATACCTTGTTGGTATGATCTCTAGCAAATCTTGGGATGCACAAAATATCTTTTCTTATTTCTACAGGCTCTCGTGGTAGCTTAAGATATTCCCAGTTCTCAAACTGAAATCAGAGAGGTGCCAAGAGCCAACTGAATAAATGAAAATCTGGACAGGATAATTTACAGAAAAAAAAATTTTTAAAGAATTGCACATACTCAGTGCTTTCAAGCGAGGCTGATAATATCAGCACCAGATAACCTGAACATTCAGGAAATTAGCTAAGTGCCCTTGGGGAGGAAGAGATGGGTTAATGGCAAACACAAATTCTCTTTTATTGCAGCAGGTATTTAAACTCCTGGGTTAGCTAATGAGTGTGTTGAGAGGACACCAGTTCCCAGAGACTTTTCTCCGAACTGAGTTGAGTCCCAGAACCGGCACCCAAGGGTAAAAATGGCTGAGCTCTGTGATTGGCCAGTATGCTACGTTTTCTAAGGATAGAGAGGGAGATGGGTGAGGAGGAGGACAGACCCACATTGGATTCTGGCTCTACCTTTATCAGCTGTATTTAATAGTGTTTTGCTTTCAACAACAAAATGATATTCCCACATCATTTGATATCATGTGAGATATCGCCTGCACAGAACAACAGCAACAAAAAGTCCTCCATTGGGAGAGCATTTAATACATCCTTGGTATCATGGCCTTGCACACTAAAATTTATATTGTTGTAAAAAGAGCAAGTAACAGCTTCCTGGTAAATAGGAGTTGTAAGAAACCAAGAACTCCAGGACAGTTTAGGAAAATATCCTGAGACCCGAGTGGGCTCCGACTGGTGTCAGAAAGGCATCTTCAAAGACCGTACCTGTACTGGGAATTCAGCTCTAACCCTAAACTGACCTTTGGAGCCAAAACCAAACTAAGCAATCCACCATATATGAAGAATGAGTCGAGGATAGAATTTGCAAGTACTCCCTCTGTCTCTCTGTCCAAGACACTAGTTTGAGCTCTGGTATTTTCTTCTGTAGGATCATAAATGTTTCTAGAAAGAACCTATCCCACCCAGCACTAAGTCCTGAAAAAACATTATCCTTGCTCTGAACCCTTGGCGATCATAAGGCAGTTGATAGTCTAGATCCTTCGATTAGAAAATCTGAGAAACTGCTGCTCTGAGCAGGGAGTTTTGATCTCATAAATTCTCCTGAATTTATGAAAATCACTTAACTTTCTTCAATTTGAGGCATCACAGTAGACTGAATTGCAATGCAAGACAGCAAAAGGGTTAAATCTCAGGCCTGGGATTCTCCACTCTGAGAGGCCAGTGCTTTTCTTCTATCAAGGAGTAGGTAGGAGTAGGTAGGTCGAGTAAGCTTCTGTAAAGGTGTCACCTGCAGTGTGAATACTGGAGGACTAAGTGGTAAATTAACATTCGGGGAAGGGACGAAAGTGAAGGTAATATCTGGTGAGTTATCCCAAGTGGCACCATTTGCAACCCGGTAGGCCATGGCCATGAACCCTCTCTCTGGAGATGTCCACTGTTCCCATGGCAGGGTGAGGCTAACTGGGGTATCATGTTAATTGTTTTACAGAGGTCTGAGAAGGGGGAAGGCATCACTATCAATCTTAAATATCTGAGTTTTCTCTAGGTCAAACTCATTAAAAGATGACTTTAATCATTCAGTGAACACTTTTAAATGCCTCTAAGTAGCTATCACTCTAGATAATGGTAGTCTAAGAATAAAAAAAGCCTAAGACAGACAGATGTCTGCCCTGTCTGCAGACAGCAAAAAACTAGACAAAGGTTCAGAACAATTGTACATTTAGCAGCCTACGAACTCTTCTGGGGTTGGCAACTGCCGGTGTAGATAAATAGACTCAGAGGGGTCAGGGGCCTGGGAGAAGGTGCCCTAGACTGAGGCTGCTTTCTGTGCTAGAAAAGATTTGTTGAGCCTTGACAGATTGATAAGATCTGTGTGAGTAAGAGAGAGAGGAGGGAAGCAGAATTCCAACAGAGGGGCAACAAGAATGAAGATCTGATCTTGGGATAAACAAGGCACAGGCCTCTTGGCTTGTGTAGGCAGATCTGATAGTAAAAATAGACTAAAAGAACAAGACAAAAAAGGAGCCTTCATAGACAGTGGAGATAAGAAATACTAGAATGTCCCAGGGAATCCAGAGATTGGGACCAGGGCCAGCCACAAGAAAACTGAGAATCCAGTTTAGAAAGCAGACCAGATGCAAGGTGAGAGGGATCGGGTCTTTCCATGGCCAGGAATCCCCCCTCTGTCTCCATCAGACTCTAGAGGAGTTCATCCCAGCATCCTTGGAAGACAATCAGGGGCCGCTACTGTAAGGAAGCACTAGGACTGGTGTGTGGACAGGTGCTCCATCTTTCCCGAAAAGCCTGCGGTGCTCTTTCCTGACGCTATCTAAGCCTGAGTGGGGCCCACATCTGTGTCACTAACTCTCATTCCTCGGTTCCCAGTACTTAACAACAGAGCACAGATTTAGTGGTGAGGGAGTCTTTCCATCATTGCAATGCCCCCGGGACCTACAGCACGAACACACTCAGACACGCGCCTCTGTATGGTTAGAATTATGATGGCAAGTTAGGATCCAGAACAGCTGAACTTGTAGCTGAGAAATTGATCCAGTCTTGCTAAAGTGACCTCTGATGCCATCAGAGGTAAAATGTGTTTTTCTTACCAGGTAGGAATAGAATCTCTCTCACTGCAGGGCTCTGAGAGGCAGAATCCCAAAGACCTCTAATTAAAGGGGATTCGTTTCTCATTTTCAGGGGGAAAGGTAGGGTTGCAATAGATATCTATGGGGCTGAAAATGAAAGGGGCAAAACACTAGAAGTCTCTGTGGTGAGACCTTAAATATTGGTCTGAAAGGGGCCAGAACTCCATGTCTGACCATGGCACCCGCCCAGCTCTGCTGCTCCGGGGAAGTTCCTTGCTTGCTGCAGGCAGCTTAACTCAGCATCCTTGAGCAATGGCACCAGGGTCTGATTCCTTTGGTTTAGGATCCAGCTGGAAGCCTGCATTGCCAAGGCCACCCTGGTTGGTTCCTGTGATCAGTGAAGAGCAGTGGGAGTGAGAACCACAGGGCAGGAGCTTCTGATCCCAGCCCTGCTGGAAACTCTCTAGGTGGTCTGGTGCGCTAATCCCTCCAGCCAGCCTCTGCTTCCTCCTCTGATGGTAGAGGGGGTGGGGAGATAGTCTGAGAGAGTCAAGTTAAAAACGAAATCCCTCGGAAAAAAGGAAAGAACTGTCTCGGTATGTGTGGAGGAAAGGCCTCAGGTGGCACTGGCTCTCCTGGGATAAGGAGACAGTATGATTGGTTTGCTAAGTGGTTTGCTTTCATGGTGAAACCCTGGCACGTTTGTCCAGTGCTGTGAGGTTTATTAGGTTATTTTTATTTGGAGAAATAGTCATTTCTCAGAACAGCCTGGATGGAAAGGGGAGTGAAGCAGCTTGTCTATCTTACAGGAGAAAATTCTGAGACTTCAGCTGCCTGTTGATTTAATCCAGGCTGTCGGGAGTAAATTGTAGAGACAGGGCTCAGATGTGAGTGTTACTCAAAACATTATCAAGGAGAGAGAAATGGCCTGGTGATGTGAGAGATTTTCCAACTTAATGTCAAAATATCACAGGCCTCCGTTTCTCACCAATGTCCAACCTACTTGGGGGAGAGTACTCTAGAGAGACATTGAGGTCTCTGTTTTCTAAGCTGGTTTTTGTCCTGATGAAATAAAATTGTTGACTAGACTCACTGGGATTTTGAAGATCCTGTTAAGTAGAAAAATGACAAGATGGTTAAGTGGTTCCCCCTTCCTTTCTGATTTTCCCGGATGCCAGAAAGGACCCCAAGGAGAAGGACTTACTGAGAGCTAGAGATCATGGCTGGCGCTCATCACTTGTGCCTATTCCTAAGCCTGAGTCCATCACCGGCAGCTAGATTCTAAGATGTCATTTCAGATGTAAAGCCTGTGAACACTGGCCAGTCCAGAGTATTCTGCTCTTGCCTGTCACTGGCATCTGAGTTCTGACCTAAGTTAGGACCAAAAAGTTAAAAAAAAAAAAAAAAAAATCTTCTAACATCAGTTCTCTTGGCCCACAGATATCAAGGACCCAGAACCTGCTGTGTACCAGCTGAAAGATCCTCAGTCTAAGGACAGCACCCTCTGCCTGTTCACCGACTTTGATTCTCAAGTCAATGTGTCAAAAAGCATGGAATCTGAAGTGTTCGTCTCTGACAAAACCGTGCTGGACATGAAGGTTATGGATTCCAAGAGCAATGGGGTCATTGCCTGGAGTAACCAAACGAGCTTCAGCTGCAAAGATGCCTTCAAAGAGAACGCCTCCTACCCCAGTGCAGGTGAGTGGTGCCCAGAGAGGTCTCCTTGCTTTAAGAGAGGCCTGGCTCAAATCTATGATTTCCAAAAGCTGCTTTGGGTCATCTTATCCTCATCATTAGTCAGCAAAATCCACATCCTGTTGTAGTAAGGAGTGGTACGTCCTGTCCTAGTGGGTCACAAAAGCAGACAACAGAACATGACAGAGGACATTAGCCCAGAGTTGGTCTCACGATTCTGAGTGCTCACCTTCCTGTCTTTGCTTGGCGCCCTCTCTGTTTTCCCAGGCATGGTTTCCATGCCCTTCCTGTCCCCTGTCCCCCAGCTGCCTGCCCTGATTTCTCTGTCTGCCAAGTAATGTGGGTACAGAGTCTTGGGCACTGGAGTGGCAAAAGAAGTCAGATGAGGAGGAGGGAGCACAATTCTAATCAAGGAAGACCATCCGTCAGCAGAGGGATATATAAATGACACCAGGCTGCAACTAATATATGCAATAACTTAGAGTTAAGGAAAGAACAGCTCAGAGAAGGGCTCAGAGAAAATGCTACAAATTAAAGGGTAAGAAGGGACCAGCTGTGCCCGGGCCAGAGAGGACCCTGTCAAAGCCCAAGAGAGGAGAATGTGGAGAACAAGGAGAAGCTGCAGGAAATGGGTTGTAAGATGTAGACAGGAAGCCAGATCGCAGGTGGAGAGAAGAGAATCAGACGTTCAAAGTCATCTTTACCTACACAGCAAATTGAAGGCCAGCCTGGACTACCCGAGACCCTGTCTCCAAAAACAACTTAATGAAATAAAACGTAAGGTTGAGTGCTATGAGGAGGGTAGACTGTAGGTCCAGCAGAAGGCAGAGAACACAGGAGAGAGATGATGGAAGCCCTACCAGGTGATGGTAGGACTCCAGCGGCCAACACCACTTAGGTTTCACAGACAGAACCAGAGATGAGAAGCCAATGGCCATCAAGGAAAATGGCAGAGTATCTCAGTCTATGGGACCATCTACTATGTAAGAGATATAAAGAAGCAAATTTGGGCAACAAAACTCTTGGGGATACATGGAAATATACAGTCCTAGCCCCTGTAAATATGTCTCGCTGTCTTTACAGGACTCTGGACTGAAGCCTGCTAGGTCCAGGGACTATCTTGACTTTTTGGTCCATGTCATACAGCGTGTACTTTTCATATCCCATATTTGTTGAAAGAATAAAAGAGTGCCCACAAGCCAGGGTATTGGTCCTATCAGGACCTTTGTCCCAGCAGATACCCTTGGGCAATATGTCCCCCCAGCTCTCTCCCAAAGAATCACAGAAAAGCTGTGATATGTTTTCCTGACCAACAACCTGTGGCAAGACAGTTAGCATGTTTTAGAATCTAATAAAATGTCTCTGTTTTCCCTTTCAGAAGTTCCCTGTGATGCCAAGTTGGTTGAGAAAAGCTTTGAAACAGGTAAGAGAAGGGTCTAACCAACATTGAGTGATGCTGGGGGTGAGGGGGGAATGGGCCAGTAATGACCTTTAGTGCACAGGGGAGCAGAGGGGGTGGATCTAGGGATGGGAACAGCACTTCCAATCCTGCCTCAGCCTTCCCAGGGTCTATCTTGAATCCCTCCAGCATGGTTAATTTCATTTTCCATTCTAAGTACTTAACAAGAAATGCCTCCACTTCACAAGGCCAGTGAGTCACTCTCAGGCCTTGGTGTCTCTTTTATTGGTTCCTCTGTGAGAATAGCCAAAGAAACCACTTAATATCCCACTGTGGAACTTGTGAGTCCCTTCAGAGCAGCCCTGAACTAACTATGTCACTCTAAGGACTCTGGCCCTCTCTACATCTTGGGGAATTCCTTTCTAGAAAGGAAGTAGAACTCACATAGCCTCAGGCAAAGGTCTCAGTGCCTCCTAGGTTCTAAATGACTAGTTACTGAGTCATCACATCTGTGGTTTCACTGAGGGGCCCAGGCCTAGAACATTATGACAAGTTCTGAGCATCTTCCACAACCCCATCCCCATCTGTACAGGGCCTCAGGACTAAGTCCTTTTGGTGGCTTTTGTCTTAAAACACAATACTCTTACCCTGGAGGAATACACAAATACCTTTGCCTTGGGGTGTGTGCAGAAGCTCAAAGAATCGGATCTGGGGGTTGAAGTTACCCACACCCGGCCTAACCAGCTCTTGGGAAAGTCCCATCATGAGTTGCTGTACAGCCCTCTCATGCACATAGCTTTAATGGCTACCACCTCTTGGTTTTACAGATATAAACCTAAACTTTCACAACCTGTCAGTGATGGGACTCCGAATCCTCCTGCTCAAAGTGGCCGGATTTAACCTGCTCATGACTCTGAGGCTGTGGTCCAGTTGAGGTGAGAAAGCATCAAAGCTTGGAGAAGCCTTAGAGGTGTGGGTTCAAGGCAGGACCCAACCCTGAGCTCAGTCGCCCTCGGATTTAAAATTTGCTTTTAAATCCTAAGACTGGATCCACAGAATTTTTCCACCCCCTGCCCGTTACAAGTTGTAACACTGTTGCAACAGTGGCCGGAAACACCTGGTTAGCGGAACGCTATCCTTTCAGCACCCTTGGCCTGGCGGTGACTCTCCTAAGATACATGAAGAATGGCTCATCCAATTCTCATTTAGAAATGATGAAAGTGAGGCCAAGTCACGTCAGGGGTCACACAGCCAAAGAACAGAGGAGCAGAAAACTCCGACCCTGATGCACATGTACCACGTTCCTCTGGCCCGGCCTTTCAGACTGTACATCCCCTTCCTTGTGCTTTCTCCCTAGCCAGCTCTCTCAGCTTGATATTCAAAGACACTATACTCATTAGCCCTAAGCCTGGCTGGAGTCATCATGCTTTCAGCCTGACAAGGTCCCTGGTCACCTGCATAGCCCCTAATAAATTCATCCCATCGCATCCCTGAGGGCCCTAGTCCTCCGTACCAAGCCTGAACTCTGTGCTTCTTCACTCTAGGTCAGCGTGATTGAAAGAGCCTGACTCCCAAACTCCGTCCTCCTCATCACCCCTCTGCTCCCTCTTCAAGCCAAAAGGAGCCCTCCCACCTCATAAAGAAGGCTGTCTGGGGTCTGGCTGGCCCCACTCACAATCCCACTAACTGGATCTCCCCGGTTTGAGAGGAAGGTTGCTAGAGAGCTGCTGCACCCACTCAGCTCCCTTGCTGCTGCTGACCATTCACAGACAAGGCAGGGGCGGGGCTTCTCCTGGCTCTGAAGCCCCCTCCCCCATGACAGATTGACAGATTCCCCAGTAGAATCTCTTGGAGAATGTTGTGAAGAACGTGGTTTTTGGTTGGGTGGTTTGATTTTGGTTTTTTGTTTGTTTGTTTGTTTGTGTTTTTGGTATTTTTTAAAGCCTCCATAAAGAAATACATATTACTCTTTCATCAAGGTTAGAAATTTATCTCATTGTCTAGACCCTCCCTGCTACTGTGTGTATTGAGCCACATTGTATATTATTCTGCTGTCCATGACGTCATTAAAGGTGATTCAGAAAAACCGAAACTGTGATCCTATTTGACTGGGTTTGGTGGGGGCATTTACATGCAGAGAGAAACTGAAGTATGAAGTATGTGTCTGTCACACTTGCCCAGACAGTTACCTCAACAAACCTCTCCATTCAACCTCTTGGACTGACATCTTTAAAATTCCACTAAGCAAGCTGTGCCAAGGGCCAGGAAGCTCCTCTTACAAGTCTGAGTCCCCACTCATGCCTCAGGGTCACCCATAACCCACTGACAGCAGGGGGTTGGTGGGGAGGCTTTGACCTTTAGCTGAACTTTACCAGTCAAGGATGACAAGTGTCCTCCAGGTTCTCACCCACTGGCTTCTGCCCTCCAGGGACACCTTCTTTGCTTTCACACTCAGACTGGCTTGCTACTGAAACTGTTTTGCCTCACAAATCTACAGCTGGGACTTGGCCAAGGACAGCAGATGTCCTAAGCTCTCACTAGCAGTGAGAGTCCCTGCCCTCACAGCACACTGCCCTCTGGAGAAAGGGAGCCTCTCCTGTCAGTCTCCTATCCCCAAGGGCAGGGATTCTGAAGGGAATACACTTCAGAGACCAACGAATAACTGCCTACTCACGACCAAAAGGGAGTACTTACTAGTTCCCAGGACTCCCCCATCCCCGACCACTGCCACCACCCAGTACTTCCATGGTTCACTTGTGTGTCTATGACCATGCTCGCCAGAAATATGCAAATCCTCCCAGCTGTAACCCAGGCCTGCTTCTTCTCATAGAGATAGGGCTGACCAGCTTTAGTGTGTGATCTAGGGCACATCCCTCCCTCCTGTGATCTTCAGGGTCACCACCTATGAAATGTCAGGTTCGACTGAAGACTACAGCAAAAACCCATGTCCCCTCTCCTGGCCACCCCTGATTAGAGTGACCACAGAACCCCATGATTTCTAAACTGCCTCATCTCTAGCCTACAATGAAGCCTTTTGAGATCAGTGAAGGGGAAGGCCTCAAGAGACACCACCATGACAGGGCCACCCTCACATACACGGGAGGAGGGGTGAAAAGCCTCTTCCCCCAAACCCCTCCTCGAGTGTCTGACACGATGCCAGAGACTACCACTGGGAATTTCTTTTAATTAAACCATTCTCTTCCCTGTATTAGATGAAAGTGCCCATGGGAAGGTTAGTGCAGCAAGCCTTTATCAACCATTATGAACTTAGGGCAAATTAGTTTGTCTTTTTCCCCCCCTCCTAAAGTGGTAATTCACTTTGTTCTATTAAAAAAAAAAAAAAGTATCCAGGCAAAGAAAGCGTGGGTGGCAGCTGAGGAAGTGTCCTGCTCCTGAAAACTGGCTACGGTAATGCTGAGGCTGAAGGGGACCTTGTGGGCATGAGGCAAAGTTAGAAGCCTGGAAGACAGTATAGGGGCCAAAGACTGACCTCCCCACTAAACTTGAAAGAGGCCCGGCCTCTGTTGAACCATGCTAGCCCAGTGCCCCCAGATAGCAACATCCAGAGGTCACTAGAACCCTAAAGGCTCCTGAGGACCAGAGTGAGGTGATGTGGCAGGAAGCTGAAGATCTACCCACACCAGTAAAGTAACTAAAGCTTCCTCCTTCCAGGCCCAATCCAAGAGAGGCCATGACAAGGAAGGCAGGAGACCATTAAGAGATCAGAGTCAACTTCACCCCCAGAGAAATCTCCAACCAGTCAGAACAAGAACTTTCCCTCATAGCTGAGGCTAAGTCTCCACAGGGGCTGAGCAAGTGTGGGGAACAGGCAGAGGCTCCTTCATGTCCGGTCCTCGGCCAACCATTGCTTAGTCTGGAAGAGGCTGTTGGGGGAACCTGAAGACATTTTATTACCAAGTGACATGTTGGCAAGGGGGCGTGCTGGACTGTAGATAGCCTTAGGATAGGAAGAGGACCTTGCTCACCAGTAGGTACCTAGCACAGTACCTGGCACCCAACAGACGCCAACAAAGGAACCAATGAGGGTCCACACAGTCACTGGGGAGGGAACTGGGCTTAAGAAGGAAAACAGGGACTTTAACAGAGGCCAGGTGAGCCACTGTCTCAGGTTTGCTAGGAATAGAGTAGCCTAGCAAACACTATTAGAATAACCAAAACTTGAGTGGTGGGCCCTTGAAGAGTTCCGACTCATGTTAGCCTCATTGACTGTTGATTGAATCCTGGAGGACAGTTACTAGGCTTCTAAAAGTCTGAACTCTGGTCATACATGAGAACCAGCATCCAGGGCCAAAGGTCACTTAATGTCCATTTCCGCTTTCCTGGTGACCCAACACAAACCTCCTGAAACCTAGTTCCTCAAGCAACATGTGGGAAGAAGGGCTTCTAGTTTTCTCAGTACAAGGGGGAAAGTCTACATCCAGCCCATCCCACCCTGGACAAGATGTGAAGCCTGGGTTCCCAAGAGATATCCCCAGAGGTGAGCGTGAGAGACTTGTCAAACACTGTGACTCTTGCAGAGATGTACATACTGGCTACGGGGGGTGGGGTTGGGGGTGGGGGTGCCGTCTGAAGGATCGCCAGCCCTGCTTTGGGTAAAGGCCACAGGAGCAACACAGCCGTCTTTAGGCCTCCTTTCATACAAATGCACAAGGCCTAGGATTTCCTCCAAGAATCACACAGACATCTGCACCCTGAAATGGGTAAGCTGGTCAGATAGTGAGTGAATCAATAGCCAGAAGTAGAACAGGAAATGGAAAAAGTTTCCCACTTCCCTCCAGGTGTTTGGGTCTGAACAGCCTCCCACTTCCATGACGTCATGGCTGCTGACACGGGCAAACAGGGCACCCTTTGAAGCTCTCCCGCAGAAGCCACATCCTCTGGAAAGAAGAGTTAAAAATACAGAGTTAGAGATAATATCTCTCCGGGCCACGTGCCCAGAAGAGGTAGGCTGGGCCGTTACACCGCAGCCCAACCACAGGTGCAGAAAAGAAGGCCACTGAGCACATTTGGGTGGGGCTTGCAGGTCTTGGTGGTAACACCCATGTGCAGCAGCCGGCTAGGGAGGCACTGCTGCTCCACTCCCAAGAAGTCCCCCTCCCCTGACCTCTATTGCCCTCAAATTAGACCAGTCTACATACTTAGTTCAGGGGAGAAAGTCTATGTCCAGCCCAGCTTGTGCTGGACAGGATGTGAAGGAGGCATCTGCCTACACACACAGCTAAGGCTGGTTCCCCAACGGATACCTTCCACAAGAAGCCCCATACGCTCTCATTTCCACTCCAGGCGGAAACTTTAAGTGTCAAGAGATAATCCTGGTGGACATCTGTCTCTCAGGGTCCAAGGAAGTCACAGGACCTGAAACCTGAAAAACATCCGTCTTGGGAGTCTCACTCTGTTGTAGTGTCTTAAGATAACCACACGGGGGCAGCAGTACTCCACCAAAAGGCCGCTTCTCCCGTGGTGTGTTTATTCTGGATAAAGAAAATCCCCACAACCTACAGGAAAACTCTTTCCAAAGGAAAATAAAATGACAAGTGACTTCTCTTTCACAAGGTCCTGTCCTGTGCCAGTCACTGGACTCCAGACTTGTGTGATCCTCTTACCCTGCAAAGAGTCTAAAGTCAGGTCCTCAGGCAGCAGGGGGCACTGCCTACCCAGGTTTGGGAGACCCAGCCACAAGAGAAACCCAGAAAGAAGCTACCCTGCTGGAAGCCAGGAGATGGAATATGGGAACCTGGCAGGCCCAGGATCCATGGCTTCACTCTGTAATCTGTAAACCTGCAGCCTCAATTTCCCATGTTGTACCAACATTCTCTCAGGTCGTTTAGGAACCAAGGTTTTCTTCCATCGGGATACCTGACAAAGGGCAGACACTGCCCAGTTTGAGGGACTCTGTGGCTCCCTGAAGTTTAAGGGATGAAGTTTAAGAACAGGCCAATGGGATAACCCATAACAGGTACTCACATGCTGGGTGTCTCTAGAGAGAAAGGACGGATGGCAAAGGAGAACCAGGGTTTGGAATTCAGGGCTGTTGACCTGGAATCTGGATGAAGGGCACATTGGGGTAGATGCCTGTCAAAATGCATCCAGCTGAAAAGTCTAGGTCTGCTGCATCTCAGTGTGTATAAACTAAACTCGACAGAGTGCCTAAAGTCGAGGCACAAACAATCTGGGCAGTATGTGTGCATGAGAGACATAAAAGCTGTGATTTTATGGCTTCTGTTAATATCTTCCTGTCGTTTCTCAGGCAGGCGGGGATCAGACAAAGCAAGGTCTGTAAGGCACTGTCCTTCCCCAACCTTCTTGCCTGGCACATTTAACTTTGCTCTGTTTGGATTTTCCATTATTCACATGGAGACCAGAATGCATGCCCACCTACTTCTCTCACTGTTGTCGGCGGAGATAATGGGTATGCTAATGCTTAGTGAACCAAAATCCCAAGGCAGACATAAAGCAGTGGGATGTCAGAGTGAGCAAAAGGATGGACCGTAATCCCGCATGCAAGACTGACTGCTTGCTCGGATGCACCCATGCTCCCCCACGCTTCAATAAAAGCAGGCTGACTGCTCAAGGATGCAATGCTCATAGGCTCGCTTGGGGTTCGCAGGGTCCCCACTTAGCAGATGGCCACTTTGCCCATGACTGTGCTCCAGCAGCTTCCTTCTATCACACACATTTGTTACTCCTTCTGTGACCTCCAACTTCCAGCTTTTGGGAGGTCACAGTGGAGAGTTTTCAGGACCACAGGACCCCACAGTATCCCATGGCCTCTCTAATGCTTCTCACTGCATCACCCATGAGGGGGCACATTGTTTTCCCTCTTCTCTGGTCCCCTAGGGGCTTCCCTGATTGTAGGACTCCTTAAGTCAGTAGCAGGATAGTCTCTCGAGGCACCTCCCCCAGGCAGGTTTGCTGAGCAGCATCCCTCCTCGGGCCAATGAGGCCCATATCATCCTAAAGGGCTTCCCACCTTTGAGAGACAAACCCAGGGTGTGTTTGCCTTGGGAATTCGAACATACTTCCCTTCCAGAGGCCACAGAATCCCAGTTTTGAAGCCCTACTGAAAGCCACTGTGAAGCTGTCCAGTCCCACCCTTTCTCTGAAACACCCACATTAAATTTATCAACCAAGAAAAAAAGGAAAACACCAGATAGAGGAATCACATACAGATGTAAGAAGAGGGGGCTGGCAGAACTTGAGAGTGAAGTGGATCAAAGAATGTGGTTTAGGTTGTGGGAGCAACTGGTCTGTTTCATGGTCAACCTGGGCAGGAAGAACCCAAGGTAAGACTAAGACTGTGGTCAGTGAAACTGCAAGACATGATTTTTATCAACTCTAGGGTATCCGTCCTTCTTCTTGTCGACCCTAGGACCCCAGCTGAGTTATTCCAGTGAGGTGCCAGGTCACATGAGCTGGCAGCATCCTTGTCACGATAGTGTGTGCTTGCTCAACACCAAAGCCTTCCATCCTCACAAGCCTGAACCACAGGCAAAGTATTTCTCTGCCCCTTTTACAAATTAGGAAGCATATGGACTGGCTTACATTAAGACCACGGTGGACCAGTCCTAATGCCTTGATTTCCCACCAAACACAGTGAACATGAAGTCTCTGAGCTAGGTGCAGCCATCATATAGACGGGACCCACAACCAGACCAGTTCCTGTACTCTGCTTCAGTGACTCTTCTGTGATTGTGTACACTTACTTGGGCCCTCTTTAGGACTGGGTTAGAATGGCAAACCAGAGCACCCTGTACACTCCAGGGAACAGGGGTGGACATGGTTCACCTGCTGAGGCCATACTTGCCATGCATAAACTGTACTACTCAGTCTTGTGACAGGAGGGTTGCCGTGGTGGGGACGGCTGCCATGGTGAGGAGGGTGTGCCGTGGTGCAATGTGAAGGTCAGAGAACTTCAGTGGAGTCAGCTCTCTACTTCTGCTTGGAATCTAGGGGTCAATCTCAGGTCACCAGGATTGCACAGAAGGTGTTTTTACAATTTGAGCCACCTTGCCAGCCCCGTGGGTCAAAAGTTCAGTGATAAGGCAAAATCAGAAGCTGGCAAGATGGCTCTGTATACAAAAGGCACCTATTGCCAACCCTGGTGACCCGAGTTTGATCTCCCACACCTACATGGTAGAAGGAAAGAACCAACTCCTGCCAGGATCCTCTGACACACCCACAAACATGCAAGCAAACGTACAGAAAGAAAACCACACCCTGTGAGTACTCGAGGATAGTGAATCATGGGGTGCCCGCCTCTGGCGAATCCATCTACAACGCAGCTCCTGCATCTAAGGCTCAGGGGTCATCTTAGAAGGGGGAATGGGGATACAAAGATTGTAAGAACCAGAGAAACAGTAAGTGTGCTCTGAGATTGCTTCCTTAGAAATGTGAGGGAAGCTACACCCACGAAGTCTCACCAACATGGCTTCCTAAACTAGACCTGAACAAGAAAGACACCAATGGACATGTTAACACACCCAACCCTAAACAAGGAATGACCAGCAGCCAAGGAACACTAAGATCGGGAACAGTTTTCCCCAGGGAAGAGCCACCCAATTAGCTATCCAATACCAAATGGTCAGCTCTGAAATCATAGACATACATATATATGTGTATATGAATGTGTATACACATATATATGCACACATATCTATCAACAATTTGGTATGAATTTGAGAAAGTATGAGGGGAGATGAGTAGATGGGAGGGAGAAACATGGGGAATGATGTAATTTTTAATTGCAATTTTTTAATTTAAAAAAGCCAATTGTTCTTTAAATTTTTTTTTCAAACACAGAGCTGTCAAGATAGCACAGGGTCCTTGTCTCCAAGCCATCGACCTGGAACACACACACTAACAGATTTTTCTAATATTTAATATTTTTAAAGCGTAGTGGTCCACCCCTGTGAGAGCAGGCAGGAATGGGTCCCCTCGTGAGACCTCTCTCCTCCCACCGGGGAGCAAGGCCCTTGGCAAGACCCCTGGGAGAAAGCATCAAGTCAGAGTCCCCGGGTCCTGCTGATTTCCATGAGAACTGGTGCATCATCACGCCCGAGCTTGTTATTAATTAGCTCATCCAAAGCCTAAAGCAAATGGTTTGAGTCAGAAAGAAGATTCACATCCAAACACTGGCAACCAAGGCTCCATTTCCCACTTGGAGAAATGAGACTCCATCCTTGTGGGAACCTCACAGAGTAGGTCATAGAACTTAAACAGCAGATAGGGACAGGCACTTAATACCACGCCAGACACAGGCAGGGGTTGGTTTACTCACCTAGACAGCGAGGCTGCTTCTTATCTTTACAGCTCATGCCTACTGGGCAGAGCCCAGGCGCCTAATTAATTATTTACAGAATTGTAGAGACAGAGGGTCCTCTAGGGTTCAAAAGACAGTATGTGGCAGAACACGGTCTCAATTCAACATTTTAGATCATGCAAAGCACATTCCACAATACGGAGCTACCCACATTATGCCAAAAAAAAAAAAGCTTTGTGTTCACTCAGACTCATAAATTCAAACTTAAGCAAGTAAAATATTTCTGTCTGGTCTAACATAGGAATTCTCGAACTTCTTTCTTTCTCACTAAAGTCCTTATTCAAGGAAAAGGATCATACATACCCAGGGAAAACTCATTTTTATGTTAATTCTTTTTAAATTAGCTGTAGTCTTATACTGGCTAGTTTTCATGTCAATTTGACAGTCTAGTGTCATTTGGGAAAAAAGGAATGTCCATTGAGAAAATGCCCCCTTCAGACTGGCTGGTGAGCAAGCCTGTGGAACATTTTCTTAATAATTGATGAGGGAAAGCCCAACCCATTGTAGATGGTGCAGCCCCGGGGCAAGCTGACCCTGCTATGTAAGAAAGCAGGCTGAGCAAGGCATCAGGAACAAGCCAGCAAACAGCTTTCATCCATGGCCTGTGCATCAGCTCATGCCTTGAGTTCCTGCTCCGACTTCCCTGATTCCCTGACTGATGGATTATGAGCTGTAAACTGAGACAAACCCTTTCCTTCCCAAGTGGTGTCCACCACCACCACCACCACCACCACCACCACCACTACCACCACCCATGGTGTTTTATCACAGCAATGGAAATCCTAAGATAAGTCTTAAGTTACAGGGTACCCAAATATTGGCCTAGACTTCCAGCCCAGAGCCACAACCCACCAGAACTACATACACTGAGCTAGCTTCCAGATGCTGGAAACTAGCTGATGCTGGCTTGATGAATTTCCCAAAAAAGGAAACAAATCTCTGTACTTCCCCCAAGTATTTTCCAACCATCATAACAAAAGTGTTGTGTGGGCCAAGATCACAGGACATGATCAAAGAGCAGAGGTGCAGGCTGCTTAGAGAGGAAACGTGAGAGACATTTGCATGCAGTGGAGACAGGAAGTGTGTAGGCAGAAGGTGCAAAGGGCTGTTTCCCACCACTGCAGAGCAAGAAACAATGTACAGTAGTTGTGGTAAATGGCTTGCAGCCCTACAGAAAGAACACAGGAAATAAAAATAAACCACCCCAAAGAGGAGGCTTGAGCTCGAAGCTGCAGGAAACAGCAGGATATCCCTCAGCCCATACAGTACCTGCTTCAACTGAGTCAGCAAAGCAAATCCCTCAGAATGGGAGCCACATGGAAGGAGGAATAAAGCTTTTCCCTAACTTAAGACTAACCCATGGCTAGTCTTTCTATTCGTATGGAAATTGAGAATCATCGAGCAAGCTAACTAATCTATGGTGCATTTTCAAATTTGAACTCAAGAATGCAAAAGTTGTAAACAGTAAAATTACACACCAAGATATGTCTGCCACCAAGGGCTAGTCTGGGGAAATCACAATCCCAGAGACAAAAGCAAATCTGACACTTGGGAACTCCGTGCCTGGCCCACGTGGCTCTAAACCACTGAGAAACAAACCTGCATGTATAGTAAAGGCTGTTGTGATATCTTCTTTTCCAAATTATTGCTCATTCTCAGCTGACCCATTCTCTTAAACTCTGATTACTTTTCATAGCTGAAATATGTTTATTGAATCCAAACTAAAAATCATCCAGATCTCCCGGTAAAGCTACACGACGTCTGTGGGAGTGTCAAGCACACTGACCACTTAGCCATCTTAGTGAATTTCCCCTCACAGTGCTAGGCCATGGCCTACAGAACCCCTGCCGGTTTTTGTCATTATATTGAACCCAACCATTCCTAAAAAGCTTGCTAACTCTGTGAAGAGCCACTCAGTCTGGAGTATGTCTAGTTAAGGAGAGAGCTAACAAAGAACAGAGAGGCTCAAGCTTTGGCAAGCTTCCCGTTAACTGAAGAATATACACAAAGCTGAAAATCAGTGCATCTCAGACTTCTTGTGCACAATCACCTGGAACCTTGTTAAAATGCAAAGCTTCACTTCTGTAGCTTGGGAGTAAGGCCTGGGAGTGTCCTTTCAAACAGCTCCAGTGTAGCCAGTACTACTAATGGCTGACTACCCATTAATAACAAACCGCCTAGTTTGACAGCACCTTCAATCAGCTAAGATAGGGGTGGGTAGTCGGCTATACCCTAAAGACTGATTTGATCCAGTGTGACCCAGGAACAGAACTGTGAGTTCCTCAGCCTATGCTAGTGTATGGCCCCACAGGGGGACTTCCAGAGCACAGATCATTTGGTAATCAGCTCCAGTGGACCAAGACAGGGCTGTTCCCCATAAATGGCAAACTTGCTGCTCCTGAGAAGGACACAGAGCTCACTGGATACACCATGCCTAGACTAGACTTCGGCCAGCAGCTGCTATCTGCTCCGGCTTTGTCTTTAATGTGATCTTCTGCTTGCTGTTTCTAAGACCTATGGTCTTAAGCACAAATCTGAGCTTCACTTCTTCACCTACTTAATGAGAACTGGAACCTCTGAAGACAACTGTGAGGTGAAACGCTCGTGAGGGAGTTTTGGAAAACAACGTGATAGAAATCAACACACATGCACACATACACACCCAGTCACATACCAGACAGCCTCTCTCACACACATACATTGTCACAGACACGCAACACAGAGACACCTGCCTCCAGTCACAGTCACAGACCTCTCTCTTAACACACACACACATACACACACACGATTTGCACTTGGCTTATTACTGCCTAAGAGACAAGCATTTATTTCACTTTTCCCCTGCGGAAACAGACATATCGGGAGAGAACACAGTTCAGTTTCCGTGCTTAGTGATGCAGTTCCAGACAATGAAGGATTAGTAAAGAACTGCCTGATCGAAAGGACAAAGGACTGCCATTTTCCAGGTTGTCAGCACTGTCTTTTGTCACTAACTCCAAAGACAACTACTTAATGAAAACAAAGGTGAAGGGTCACAGGCGAAAGGTCACAGTTAAAGGGTCACAGTTTCGAGTTAGCAAGTCATGAAGAGTGCACAGACCCAAGGCAAACGGATCTGCACACAAACATGAAGGAACAAATGGCACTCAGAGGCTCAGAGGGGGTGGCAGAGAAACGTTTTTTAATTTGGAAAGTAAGGGTTACACCGAGGGAGGCAGACTGTGCTAACAGACGTGCACTGTGCAGTTGGTCCGATAGAGCGAAGGGAGGTCTCTGGACATGCCACCTCACATCCAGCGAGAGTTGTAGTTAAGCACAAATCTGAAGAATCCACGTGCAACAAGCTGCCAGCTCAAGAATTCTGATCCAGGGGACGTCAAAGAGTGAGCCTGAAAGAAGCAGAAAGGTGTGTCATGTCCCAAATCCTTCCATCTAAACTCTCAACCCATGAGATTAAGTGTGTTGCAGTATTTAGACCAGACTACAATAACCAGAAAACAGCCAACTGTTTCCACAAGCATTATATGAAAGTGGCAACTATAAGGACATGCTCACACATAAATTCCAAGCTCACAAAAAAGAAAAGAGAAGAAAAGGCCGCTGAGGCGCTGAAGAGACTGGCTTCCAGCTCTCGATTTCCCCGTGCTAACTCTGCATCAGTCACTCGCTCACCATCCTGGCCCTCAGACTTCTCAAAGCACTAATGTCCAGTTTGAAGGCAGACTCAAGTCCATGGATAAAACTTCTCAGTACCTCAGAAAGGATCAGGTCTGTGAAGAGGTAATTTAGTTTTCACTTCACTTAAGTTACTTTGGGTAAGATGGGTACTGCCTGCAAAGGGGGGGGGGGGGGAATTGCTGCTTAGAGCAGGGTGGATTCTGATACTGAAACACATGAACCTTAGACACCAAGAGCAGTCCACACAGAAAGGAAAAGCTCAGGAAAGAACAGGTCTTTGGTGGTAGTTTCCAGAAAACCCTGTTCCCTCTTTTCCATCAAGGGTACACACTTGGTGAGTGCTCAAACAGAGGCCTCAGATTTCTGAAATGCTGGCACAATGGGCCGGTGAGCAACTCAGAAAAACGCTTTTAACTACAAGCAGAGTAAAGGTTGCCATCAAGAACTACCTCAGAATCTCCTCCCTGATGGTGAAATACGCCGAATGGAAGAGACCTACTGAGAAAGGTGGGGGTTTCTGGTCTGTCCCCCAGGCAGAGGCAGTACCATCTGACCCGCCCATCTAATCACCCTAAAAGAGAGCAAGGAAAAATACAAGAAACGATGGAAATAACTGCTTTCTAAAGTGAAAATGACAATGGCAGACAGAGTCTCACTCCTGGGATTGTGCGCTCTTCCCCAGAACCCTCTCTAGACTGTCACTTACCTGACAGATATGACCAAATGCTGACCTTTCCCTGGATTCTGTCCACCCAATCACAGCTGAAACTGGAGGTGATATAAATCAAAGACAACTGCACAACTCCCAAGAGCAGAGCACGGCCTGAATCACTCTAATGTTACAGGCACAGACCACAGTGAAGGACACCCCAGAAATCAACTAGGCTAATCCTCTCCTTTGAGAAATGATAAATCCACAACTATTCATCCAATCCAGTACCCAGCAGCTACACAGATGTATTTAACGTCGGTTAAAATTGCCTGAAATCACCGGCAGGCAAGGATGTGGATATGGTTCACGTGGCAGAGTGCTTGTAGCATCATGACACCTGGTACCCACAGTGTCAGGCATGCTGGCTTGTGTCTGGAATCCCAGGACTTGGGGAGTGAAGGCAGGAGGGTCAGAAGTTCAAGGTCTTCCTTCACTACAGACTGAGTTCAAGGCGAGCTAAGGATTCAGTAGAGTCTATCTAATAAAAAAAATAAATGAAGGAAATTAAAATTTAGTTCTTTGGTTGGTGGGTCCCATTTTCAGATGTCCACTAGGCAACATTAACCATGTGACCAATGGCCACTGTTGTGGGTAGGGCAGACTCGGAGGATTTCCACAGACCCAAGCACTGTGTGAGGACATCACCATCAGTACTACTAGATTACCTCAGCTTTCCCACTGTATTCTCCTACAGCTCTCCTGCACCATGGTAATGATGCCTGCCTTTGCAGAAACACCTGTTATCTGCCTTATCCCTGCTTATAAACCGCTCAACTGTTCCCATTCAAGCAAGTTTAATATTTTAACAAACACAGCCCTGTAAGTATGTGTGTATATATATAATCATATAATATATACATATATGTGTGTATGTACGTGTGTATATATAGATACACACACACATATATACATATACATATATATAATTATCACTCAAAAGTTCTTGAAAATAGAGAGCAATGAACATCAGAGTTTAGGATCTAAACATCCACTATTAAGTGCCCACTCAGTCACTTAGTACCAAAGACTAAAGTCAACTGAAATTTTGTCGAGGCCAAGTTCCCTCAGGTACAAAGCAGGTACGCACACAGCTATGTGTCTCCCCCACCACAGGCAGGCAGGAGATTATATGCACTGATATAAGGGTGCTTGTGGAAGGCACATGAATCCTAGAGATGCGGGGCTGACAACGCATCTTATAGACGGATGATCCTATAACAGTGGACATTTTATTCTGAACAATCCCACTTTAATGTCTTCCCTTCAGTAACCAGTGAGAATATGAATAAAAAGTAACAACTGGAGGGAGCAAAGCCCAAATGGAATCCACAAAACACCGTGGCCAACATGACTGCATTAGTGAAAGTTAACAGCTCCTCACTGTACAGGCAAGGAAACTGAGGTCTGGGACCAGCCTTAAGGTCCCTACCCTCAGGAACCTGGAAGTGTGGGGGGTGGAAGGGGGGGACACAAGAGCAAACAACTTTAAAGCAAAGTGACAATGCAGGGTGCGAGGGGAGTGCACTGTGGACCTGAGAGCCCAGGGACCAGGCCGCTGTGCAGCCCAGTGGGTGACAATGACTTAGGGCTGGAGTCCACAGAGCTACAGGTAAACAGCCAGGTCAGAACAGGAACTATAGTCCCAGCTCTCAGGAGGCAAAGGAGAGGATCAAGAGTTCAAGAATAACCTGGGCCACAGAACAAGACTATCTCAAAAAAAAGAAGAAAGAAAGAAAATAAGTGTAAAATAATAATTTAAAAATGGGTTGATGAGCTGTATCAGTGGGTACTCCTGCTACTTCTGACAACTGTAGTTCCATCCCCAGAGCCCACATGGTGGAAGGAGAGAGCAACCCCTGACCACTGTCCTTGGACCATGTGCCATACTGCATACACACACACACACACACACACACACACACACACACAAATCTAACTACATCTGTCTAGCTCTCTGCCTTCAAAAGACCAACCAGAAGAGTTCAGCCACAAATTAAGAGTCCATTAATGCTTTTTAATAACTCTTAAGACCAACTGTAAAGAAGTTACCCGACTTTCCAGCCGCCTGAGGGCTAAGGCACCGAGAAAAGGTTGTGAGACCCACTCAGTCATCGACTGAGAACTGAACAGTACTGCCGGTTGGAGCTTAGAGCTGGAGACAATAAAAGGTCTAGAACAGATGAAAACCAAGTCCTGACACTGACAAAGGGAAACCCAGTGAAATCCTACAGTCTATGCACACAGGTCTGAGGAACACAGGTCTGGGGCTCTGCTAAGGATTCCTAGCTCAGCACTGCCTACTCCTGGCCAGGATGTAAAGAAACCCCTGGTCAGCATTTAAGCTCACCGGGGCCTTTGCTGCCCTCCTACGACTGGAAAGGAACTAGCTTTTGTTGTTCCACCAACATACAACTCAAACGCTTTGTGATACACTCCCAGAACAGGAAAGGTGCATCCACTAGATGGCAGCAGAGTGCAGAGGGTACCATCTAGACTGTGGCAGATGGCCCCACGCCCATACGGATGCAGGAAGCACTAAATGGACTCGGTGGGTTACAAAATAATTTAAAAAGAAGAGAGCATGTGGTGGGGTACTAGGCAGGGGTGATACTACCAAAATAAACTACATAAATGTGTGAAATTGCCAAAGAAAAAATTAAAACTTTTTTTTCTTTAACGTCCCAGAGCAAGTGAGCTGGCTCAGGGAGTATGGGCACTCCCCTAGATCCTTATGCCAGGGTGTGATCCCTAGGACCCACACGGTGGAAAGAACTTTCAGAGGTAGTCAGTCCTGTTGGCCACATGTGCTCTAGGCACCCACACACTTATACAGCATACAGCTACACACACACACACTCTCTCTCTAAATAAAATCTAATAAATTTTAAACAATATGTTTTTCAAGTTCCAGGCAAGCCTGGGATAAGGAGACCTTGTCTCTTAATTAATTAAAAATAAAGATGGAGATGGAAAAAAGGGAATACATTTTAAGTCCCTTCCCAAGGTAATTCTCTAGATTACTATAGTTTAATAAATTACAAAAAATAGGATTGCCTAGTTGTAAACAGTCAGTTCAAAGGTTCTGACCAGCCTCATAGCCTTCTACCACTAGTTAGCAATAAATGCTACCAATTTTTAAAGATAGTAAGAGACTCTCCCCATAATATTAAAAAAGCAGAACTAACAAAATTTCAGCCCAGGCTTCTGGCAAAAGTCTCTACCCAGGAGGGCAAGCACACACAAGCCCAGTTGTTCCTGGGCACACACTTCACTTTCCCCAGTCCCACGGCCCACATCACCAGGAATGTTAACTCCTCAAATGCAACCCAATGCTGTCTCCCTGTTCATCCTTTCTTTTAAAAACCCTGAAAACCGGGCAGGCCCAGGCACACATCTTTAATCCCAGCACTCGGGAGTCAGACACAGGCGGATCTCTGAGTTTGAGGCTAGGCTGGTTTATACAGCAAGTTCTAGGACAGCCAGAACAACACAGAGAAACCCTGTCTAGAAAAACAAACAAACAAACCAATCCTGAAACAGGAGCTGGAGAGATGACTCAGCAGTTAAGATTATATACTGCTCTTTCAAAGGACCCAAGCTCAGTGCCCAACACCACAACAGGCAGTTCCTAACTAGCTCCAGGAGACCTGTCACCTCTGGTGGCTATGGGAAAATTGCACTAACATGCACAAACCCACACAGACATACACATAGATGCAAATTAAAAATAAAATTCTTTTAAATTAAAAAAAGGATTCTAAAATTGGGGCCAGGAGATACGAGCCTATACTTGTAATCCCAGCACATGGGAGGCAAGGGTCAGAGGATCCGGAGTCCAAGGTCATCCTGTAGTACATAACTTATTTGAAGTGACCTTGTACTACATGGGACCCTGTTTCAAAGCAAAAACAAACAAAAGATTTCCCCCAGTGCTCTCTGGATCTCTCAGTGCCCACTCTGCAAACGGGAATGGCAGGCTCACCTGCTTGAGGCGATCTGAAATGCTATTTCACACACACTCGAAGCAACACCCTGGGCGCTCTGTCTGCTCCTCCTTGGCCCTAAGCCACACTGACTTCAGCTCAATGCCATTTTCTTTTGATTTGCCTTTTCTTCCCAGTTTTAAATGTCACCTTCAAATTCATTAAAAGATTTTTTTTAAATCTGTCAACTGGAAAGTGAGGAGAATGTTAAGCAGCGACATGAGAATCTAGCTCAAAACTGTGCTGCCCTATAACCCCATAACTCATTTCACAGAATAAGGGCATCGACACCGCCATGTCTTATGAATGAGTGTTTTATCAGCACATTGGGTGGATTTTGTTTTGGTTTCCTTTTTACCCTACCTTGTGAGTTAGTGTGATGTTAGAACTCACTTGGCACAGTGAGCATACAGCTGAATTAAAACCACACAGATGGGACAGACAAACGTGTGGGACAGGGTAGCATGTATCAGGTGAAAGGTCTCTGGAGAATGTGCTAAGCGATCCCCAGATAAGAGCATTTTTTCACCGTTTCTAGGAGCCTTCTATTTTCTACAAAGTGACTGGACACTGCAATCTAGGATTGGGCTATTCTGCACACACTTAGCCCATAATTCTGAGTCAGGCAAGTGGCCCAGGGCTGTTAATATGATCTGCACTACACAGTTCTGCTGAGCCTGCTTCTCCTGTTTTCTCATAATTTTGAAATACTAAGCTCTTTGGAAGCCGAGTCCTCCAACCATGGCAGTACTAGAAAAGAATTTTCCATGATTTAGTATCTTTCTGAGCCTGGAGAACGCCCTGGAAATGCATCCTGTCCCTTCATAAATACATACAATAATTCATCTGGGAAACACCTTCACAAATCTAGAGTCAGGCAATCAGAAGACAAAGTTGTTTCTTCATCTCTTCAGAACACCTGAGAATTAGACCTAGTATCCACAAACTCAAAGTGGTCTACACTGGAGGCTACACTCAAGGCATCCAATGGAAACAGTTAACTGGAACTGGTCACAGCTACGATCTGCTTCTCAGCTCCTTTTCGCCTCTCACAACACTTCATCCTGGTGCCTGGTACACTCTAGTACATGTGTGGGTCTTTACCCTTCTTAAGAGCGGATCTCATGAAGTTCAGGCTGACCTCCACTTGATATGCAGCTGAGAGTGAACTTGAAGTTCTAATCCTCCGCCTTTCACCTGAGTGCTGCGGTGACAGGCACACACCACTGTATCTGGTTGTACAGTACTGACAGTGAACCCAGGGCACTCCACAGCTGAAATACCTCCAGCTTTGTTTCTCCTGGTTTTTGTTTATTTTTAAAGGCATTTTACTTCCCTTTGTATCCCACTAACTGGCAGTGACTAGGGATGAGGAGCAATGGGAATCAGGTCCCCAGTAACTCAACCTGTATGAGGAGAGCAGAATGAAGTCCTTTTCAAATATGTTCACTGACTACAGCATCCCAACAACTCACCACTACCCAAACTGAAAGGTCTACCCAACAAACAGAACTGTTTTTAAGGTAGTTATGTGCCCTTTCCAATGCAGCCACCGCACATCACTGCATGTACTCTGGTTCCTGTGTGTGGTTTCTGATGTCTTTAGAACCAACACACACGTTTCCATGTAGTGATGTAAAGAGGTTGGTCCTGGGACATTTTCTCCCAAAAGATTATTATTTCCTAAGATTCTCTGCTCTCACCACGTGGGAGCAAAAGTACTAAATCTTTTGGTGCAAAGGCAAGGAAGGACCACAGACATTCATCTGTGAGTTGCACAAGCACAGGGCCAAGCATCAAGAGGCAGAGGCTACTCTACAATCCTGTACCTATGCATCTGGGGAAGCAACTGCATTGTTCCTGGCCCATTTTCTCTTATCAAAGGAAAAATATTGGTATGTGTTTGGGGAAAAAAATCATGTACTTATCATCACAGCCTTAAGACTCTGCTTCTGGAGTACAAAGGTTTGAATGAGAATGGCCATACTAGATGGAACTGTTTGAGAAGGATTAGGAGGCGTGTCTTTGTTGAAGGAGGTGTGTCACTATGAGTAGGCGTTCAGGTTCAAAAGCTCATGCCATTCAGTTAGTTTTCTGCTCCTAGCTTGTGGCTTAAGATGTAAGTTGTCAGCTATGCTCCAGCATCATGCCTGCCTGCTGCCATGCTCCCCACCTTGACAGTTAGAGACTCGAACTCTTTGCAACAATGAATACCAAATCACATTCTTCTACAAGTTGCCTCTGCCATGGTGTCTTGTCACCACATTGGTAAGGTAACTGAGACAAGAGGGGAGAGAGGCGGGCACACAACCTATAAAGAGAGGGTAGAGAGGGCTCTACAAAAGGGATCTAGGCCTGCCTGTGTATCCCTATCAGAATTCTGTAAAGTTTGTTTGGGGGTGGGGGGGAAGGGAACGGCTTCAGTGCCTAACAAGGGATGTAGCAAACAAACCAAATGCTACCAGTCTGGCTCCAAATCTTCTACAAGTTAATTCAACTTTACCATTTAAGTTCGGGGCACACATTCAGAAGAACCAGCTGCCATTCATTCACACTCCTCTGAATACCTATCAGACAACAATGGCCATATTTAATCGTTAACATCAATGGCAATCAGAAATGGAAAAAAACTCAAGAACAAATCTAAAAGCAAAACCTGCAGTTTATCTTTCTTCAAAAGTCTTCGGATGTACACCTGAAACCCACAGGCTGACGAGCATGCTGACACGAACGCACACTGAAGCTCCAGGAAAGCCTGCAAACATCCTACAGCACTATGGGAACTCGGCCATCCAGGACCAGAACCAGCCCATCTCCTGTCACCTGCTGGAATCAGCACAGCAGCACAAGGCTGTCATCACTTACATTCCGCCAACCTCCAACTCCACAGTAAGGAAACAGGAGCAGTTCAGCCAACAAAGTTCATGACGACAAGGTGCAGGATAGTGCTGGCAAAGAGAAAATCAGCAAAGGCTCGCTCTGGAGAGATGCCTTGGAAATCCGCCTTGTTCTGGGGGTTGATCTGTATTCTCAAGCAAACTGGGTAAGAAACAAAACACAAAAGTCATTATTCAGAAATATAAAACAAATGAGTGCTAATCAATATACAAATACATCCTGTGATGAAAATTCTCTAATGAAATGGAAGCACCACATCCAAGAGGCATGCACAGGAGTGACTCCTCTGACATGTACCACGCTAGAAAAGTTAATATCTATTAACAGTACAGAGGGGATTATACAGCACATGTAGACAAAGAAATACTATACGGCAATGAAAAGGAACTTCTGCTAGATCCTAGTTGAATGGATTTCATGATGCTATAAAGAGTACACACTAGATTATTCTAACATATACAGCCTTAAAACTAGACAAAGCAGCCAAACATGGTAGTACACACCTGTAACCCCAGAACGTGGGAGGCTGAGGGAGACAGCCACAAGTTTAGAGACCAGTCTGGACTACAGAGTTCAGACACTCTCTCAAAAAAAGCAAGACAACAAAAATAAACAAAATAGGCAAAATAAATCTACTGTAGTATAAGTCAGATAGTAGTTTTCATCTCTCATGGACAGAAATATAGCTTCAAACACTGCAAGGAACCTTGTACAGTACTGAAAATGTTCTGTCCTGATCCGGGTCACAGTTAGACCAGAGCATTTAAAATCTCATCCCAAACTAGGTATGGTGCTGCACAGCTGTAACCTGGCACTTCTGGGGCAGATGTAAGATGGGATTCATTCAAGGTCATCTCCAACTCCATGGCAAGTCCAAGGTGAACCTGAGCTACATAAGACACTGTCTCAAAAAACCAAAAAACTAAAACTAAGATTGTGAAGTAGCTTACAGGTAAGGGCATTTGCCAACAAGCCTGACAGCATATATACACACATACAATAACTAAAACTGTAAAAAGTAAATAAAAAATTTAAACCCATAAAATTTCATACCTTTACAATCTTAACTATCCTTTATTAAAGGAAAAATAAAAGGGAAAAACACCACCTCAGAGTTATGCTAAAAACTATAAGCTTATTCACACTTATACCTCCTAAAAGCCTAAGCACTCTTAAGCTTGTAGATTTTTTGTTTGTTTGTTTGTGTTTTTCGAGATAGGGTTTCTCTGTGTAGCCCTGGCTGTCCTGGAACTCACTCTGTAGACCAGGCTGGCCTCGAACTCAGAAATCTGCCTGCCTCCGCCTCCCAAGTGCTGGGATTAAAGGCGTGCACCACCACTGCCCGGCACTAAGCTGGTTGGCTGATTTAAAGGTGTCTAATTATACCTATATGGGGCTATAGATACAGCAGTAACAAAAGTTGGAATAACATCCTAACCACCTTCTACAAGAAGATACACAGCAGAGATCATAAGTACAGCTGATGGCCCATAAGGACTTCCCACTGTAGATAAACTGCCTTTGGTAAAGTTCTAGTGGCTTTATTTGTCTCAAAAGACAACAGAAGATCCAACACACAAGACTCTTGGCAGTGATCTCTACTCCCGAGTTTCTGTATCCCTGAAGTCTCTAACAAGGCAGCAGCCAGTCACCCAGACATGAAAAGAAGCTCCAGGGGAATTCTCTGCTCAAACACCTTTTATGGCTTCAATAAATTATCACACCTGCTTCAGGCTAGCATCCACTTCAACATTAGCAAAGAATCCACTCAGAAGACAGAATGATCAGATTAGTCCTCCAGAGTTCATCACCATGGCAACAGTTCCCATCAACCTAAGCACAGAAACACTACGGAAGTGCACTAACCTTTATGAAGGGCACTGGCTGGAGTCAGGAAGCCACTTAAAACCTTGCTGTAAAAGGCCAGGTTAGTCCACCTTTGGGGGAAAGCTACTGGCAATACCACTTAATATTTAAAATGTTTTTACCTGACAATGAATGTGTATTACAAGATACAGTATGTGTGTAAAATTGAAAGAAAAAAAAAGAAATGGTCCAAATGTAACCAAGGGGAATAATCAGATCATACCACACACTTGCAATGAAATCCTATGCAATTATTCAGAATAAAGTAAATTCTCTGTACACTAACAAGAAAGTTATCCACTTTTACTGAGTGAAAAAAAGTCAAAATCACTAACTCATGTCAGCTCTTTTTGTACGTGTCTGTAGTATGTGTGTATGTGTTATATATACATGTTCATATGTGCTGTACATAAGGATAGGTGCACACATACACCTGTGTGGAGTCCAGAGGTTGAATTCAGGGGTCTTCCTCATTCACATCCCACCTAATTTTTTTCAAGGATCACTTTTAGAGTGTGTGTGTGTGTGTGTGTGTGTGTGTAGGTGTGTGCATGTGTGTGTATTTCACTGTATGCTGTGTCTATATGACCTGTGTATACAGATGCTCCTAAAAGCCAGAAGAGGGCACTGAATTCCCTGGAGGTTGGATGTGGGTTCTGGGAATCAAACTTAGATCCTCTGGAGAGCAGGAAGTGATCTTAACCACTGAGCCATCTTTCCAGTCCACCTACCTTAGTTTTTGAGACAGGCATTCTCATGAACTCAAGGATTCTCACTGCTGTTCTCCTGAAGCTTAGAGTCCCTGGCTGGACAGCCAATGAGGTTCTGCTGCCTTTCCCCTCCCCGACTCTGGGTTACAGAGCTTGTGCAGGCCCTTAACTCAAGTCTGCATGCTTTTGCAGCAACTGCACTGCCTTGAGCCCCAAACTACTCTTTCTAAAGCTTTGACTTCTCTATGTAATTACTATGCTTATATCTTTATTTTATATATAAATAGTCTATGCTTGCAATCTAGCAAAAACTTTAGAGAAACAGATACAGAACTATGAACAGCATTGGGATAGAAAATGAGGTAGTGCCTGGAGTAACTGAGGGGACAGGAGAAAAGCTTTGTGACAGTGGACACAGGCATGGACTGATGGTCACCTTAAAATGACCATAACAACTCAAGTTAACTTACAGTGCACAAGTCAACCCCACAAGCATTCAATGGACTTCAGAGGCCATTGAGACCATTTTTTAAAAATTGTTTATTCTATGTGTATGAATATTTTGCCTACATGTGTATACATGCACCATCTGTGTGTGCCCAATGAGGTTAGTAGACAGCATTGGATCCCCTGGAACTGAAGTCACATGAATGGCTGTGAGACACCATGTAGGTGCTGGGAATGGAACCTGGGTCCTCTGGAAGAGCAGCCAATACTCAACTGCTGAGCCGTCTCTCCAACCCTTCAAACACCCCATTTGGTGCATAAAATGCCTATTCTAGTTGGATTTTTTTTTTTCTTTTCTTTTTTGATTTTGTTTTTTTGCCAACTTGACACAAACTAGTCAGCTAAATGAGAACCTCAGCTGGGGAATTGCCTCTATCAGACCAGCATGTGGGGTTTGGAGGCATTTTCTTTCTTTTTAAAAATAATTATTTATCAGGTATTTTGTCTTTATGCAAGTCTGTGTACCACTTGTGTGCCTGGTGTCCTAGGAGGCCAGAAGAGCATGTCAGACCTCCTTGAGGTGGAGTTATAGGCAGTTGTGAGTAGCCATATGGGTGCTAGGAATTGAACCTGGGTCCTCTAGAAAAGCAACCATAAAAGTGTTCATAACTGCTGAGTCATTTCTCCTGCGTTTTCTTAATTAATGACTGATATGGGAGGACCCAGCTCACTGTAGGCAGTGCTACCCCCAGGCAGGTGGTCCTGGTTGTGTAAGGAACCAAGCTGAGCAAGCCAGTAAGCAACAGTCCTCCACGGTCTTGACTTCAGTTCCTGCTTTGACTTCCCTTGGTGATGGGCTATGCCATGTATCTTTCGTTGCCATACATCACTAAAGGAAGTCAGGACTGGAACTCAAACAGGTCAGGAAGCAGGAGCTGATGCAGAGGCCATGGAGGGATGCTTCTTACTGGCTTGCTTGCTTCTCCTGGTTTGCTCAGCCTGCTCTCTTATAGAACCCAAGACTAACAGCCCAGGGATGGTACCACCACAAGGGGCCTTCCCCCCTTGATCACTAATTGAGAAAATGCCTTACACCTGGATCTCATGGAGGCATTTCCTCAACTGAAGCTCCTTTCTCGGTGATAACTCCAGCTCATGTCAAGTTGACACAAAACCAGCCAGTACATCATGTAAGTCAAATAAGCCCTTCCTTCTCCAAGTTGCTACAGGTCATAGTTTATCACAGCAATAGAAAGCAAAATAGAACAATGTCCAAGAAGTGGTGGGAGACAGGTGTGCTGGATGGAAGGAGCCTTCAAGAGAGCCTGGGACATTTTCTGAAGGATACTTACCAGGATTTGATAAGCATGAGAATTACCAACCCTCTAAAACCCGTGTTATTCATAAACATGCCATATCCCTCAGCAGGTTTGAACACAAGAAAGGTTAAAAAAAATTGCTCCAGAAATGACCGTTCATCATCTCCCCGAGCACTTCCAGAGACAGACACCGACACCCTCATGACCCAGCCTGCCCCGTCCAGCCGCTCGGTTTCATCATCTCCTTAAAGGGTCACTTGTTGAGCAAAAACTTTAACAAGCACCGACTACAAGTCAAGCATCGTTCTAGATGCTGGGAATATGGCACATAGCCAGACAGACAGGCTCCCAAGGAACTTAAGAGTCTGTGGAGACAAGTGTTTCCAGTCACAAGTCAGCAAACAAACAAGGAAATTCTGCATAGTGTACACACTGCAGAGAAAATGTAGCAAGAAAAAGGAGACTAGAAAGCTGTCTTATCCAGTGGTCATGTATTTAAAAATGCTACGAAAGACCATTTAAAGGCTAAAGAGCCAGGCGCATAAAGATCTGGGACAGAGCAATCCAGATAGTAAAAACAGTCTTTGCACTTCTTAGGCGGAACAAGCTAGAGACAGCAGATACCAGTGACCAGAGAAGACTCAAGACAGAGTCTGGACTTAGCCCAAGAGTAATGAAGCAACATTCAAGGGTGGGAGTAGCTGAGCAACAACGACTCACGTTCTTTAAAGGCTAGAACTGCAATGTGAAGAATGGTTTGCAGGACTAAAGAGGAGTGATTTAGAAACTGAAGAGCTCAGGGTTAAAGTGATAAAAACAGACAGAGACAAACAGACAGAGAGAGCCTATATTCCAAAGAAGACAAAGCTTGCTGGTGAAACGGATATGAGAGTTGAGAGAAGTTATGGGATCAGACCTCCTAAATATCGGCTGAACAACCTACCTGGGGTTGACATTGTACACTGCTGGTAAAGAAGCAGATGACTGGGGAGGGGGAGTGTCTGTTTGGGATATATAAACATGACAGATAGAAGAAGAGAAATACATTAAGAACTGGATTTAGTATTGTGAGCCAACTAGATGGGTCCAAACTAAAATAGCAATACCATGATGACTGTATGCACAGGTATAGAACTTAAATTCACCTATGGGAAGAAATACAAAATGAATCGCCCAGCACAGTGGGAAGGAAAAGCCAGTAGGAGGTGAGGAGGAGCAAGGAGGAGGCAGTCACAAGAGTGCTGGGAAGTGAGTGTTTCACTCAGAAAGAACCAGCCATTTGAGCTAAATGCTAATGTTGAGCAATCAGGTAAGGTGAGGCAGATGGTGGCTCAATCTGGAAATAGTTTGAGGAAGTGGTGGGGACAGGCCACAGCATGGGAGCACTGAGAAATACGTGGGGGAAAGGTAGAGACAGCAGCTACTCTTTCAAGAAGTTCTACAGAGGAGGAGGAAAAGATGCTATCGATAGTTGCTGGGAGTGCCTGGGATCAAATGGAACTTTTCCCCCCTTTTTTTCTTTTTGAGACAGGGTCGTGGCTGGCCTGGAACTCACTATGTAAACCAGCTTTGCCTCAAATTCATAGATATCCTCCTGCCTCAGACACCCAAGAGCTAAAGACTAAAAGTATGCACCACCATGCCTAGGTCAACTTTTAAAATCGGACAATATAAGAGCAAGACTAAAACTTGAGACTGAGTCAATAAAGAAAATCCATGATGCTGAATGAAGGGATCACCACAGAAGCTGCTTGGCCACCAAGAAAAGACCGGTGCCTCTGAGTAAGTGCAAGAGCTGGGCACTGACATGAGAGGGAGTCAGACAGCAGAAACATAGGAGCAGGCTGGCAGCTGTGAGCCACTGGAAGATGAACAGACTCCTGGCTACTCTCACTTTGCTAGTAAAAAACTAAAATATAAGATAAACTGTGAACACAGGCAAAGAAATAGAGAAAACTGTGAGAAGTTATGAAGCACATTCTGGGAAAGTGAACATTCTAGGGACACACTGCAGGAGCACTGAAAGGGCCAGGAGCCCATCAGGCTCCATCCTCACCAGCACCATTCCACAGTGACCTGTCTGCATCTGCCTTCAGATTGTAAGAGGAGGAACCACATCTGTGATTCTTGCAGCTGAATCCACAGCACACCAGCAGAGAGCCTGGCAAACAGTCCTCCATCTTCCTTAAATTAAGACAGCTGTGCTCACAATTTAACACGTACAGTGTTGACCAAGGATGCAGACATAAAGCATCTGCCCTCACTTCCCAGAGGGCAGACAAGTACAAGAAATGCAGACTAGTGGAAGAGTCTCATCTCTCCTCTTCCTTACCTCCATCCCCCACATACAGAATGAAACACGAGAGCCCTGGATCCACTGGGAGAGGCAGCAACTGTGAACTGAGAGGTGTAAGATGTAAACAAGTTCTAAAGATAGACGAGTAGAGGTACAAGAACCTCAGAACGGCAAATGACTTACTGACTTTGGACAGTGATGAAGAGGGTGGTGTCAACAAGGCCACTCCCAAAAGAGTCTATGTGTCCTGAAAAAACAAACTGAACAAAATGCAAACTCTACTTTGGGAACCACAGACAAATTTGGTTAAGGAACACAATCAGGCTTGCAAATCAAATCAAGCTAAAAGATGCCAGGGGCTGCAAAGCCAGGAAGCAGCCTGAGGCACCCAGAATAAAACAGTGATGGAGAGAACATGTAGAAACCAGACAATCAGCCACGAAGTTGGCAAACTCCCAACCTCCTGGACAGCAGCTGAGAGGAATCCGCAAATCTAAAGTAGCTCGACTCCAGTCCACATAAGCCAATGGCTCCCTTGAGACTGAAAACACTCTGGTCTCCTTGTCTCTCAAGCTCAAACTCCTTTGTGATTTCATAACTGGGAGTACTAAAACTTTATCTTGTAAACGGCCCCCCGGGGGGGGGGGAGAGGGTATGTGTGCATGTGTGTCCAGATGCGCATGCCTGTGTGTGCAAACTTTCAGAGGCCAGATGTCTTGCTCCCTCTCTCACCCTTATTCCTTTGAGACAGGGTCTCTCACTGAACCTGAAGCTGCCAGCCAGCAGGACTCAACAATCCTCTTGATTCTGCCCTGCACCCCCCACCCCCATCCCAGCACTAGGGTTACAGGCTTATGTAGCCACAACTAGCTTTTGACATTGGTGCTGGGGATCTGAAGTCACTGCTGCAAGCACTCTAACCCACTAAGCCATCTCTCCAGCCCACCAACTCTGTTTTTCAAAAGGCAAAACTGTTTCCTAAGTAGGAACAGAAAAACCAAAGTTGTAAAGTAACTAAAAACAATGACTTCACAGATTAGGAATGAGGCTCAGTAGTGGAGTGCTTGCCTAGCAAGACTTATTTTAAGGACAGACTTCACTAATTTCCACTTAATCTCCCTAAACAGTTCTTGAAATGAGCAGATCCCAGCTAGGTACAAAAAGAAACTACAAAGACTACCAACACTGGGCTGTTAACTCTGAATCGACAGATGTCCCTCCCCTAGTGACAGATAGGAAGACAGACAGACAGCTGCTGAGCATGGCTGAGATAGGAAAATTATTCCTGAGGTCCTTAAAAAACTTACACTACACACTGCTGAACAGGCCCATCCCTAGTGCCGTCTCACCTCCAGCCCCTTCCTGAGACCCTGAATAAGGGACCCAGCCATGGGGAAATAAAAGACACCATTGTGTCTTTTCAGGATTTTGATGTTTGAGGGCAGCATTCTTAACTGATTTACAGTGTCCAGACCAACTTCTAAAGAGCAAATGTACATGCAAAAGATATAACTAGCCAAAAGAAAGAGAATCAAGCAAAAGAGGGACCTCCTCCAAGTCATGCAACTAACAGCAACTTCAAGTCTGCCCATTACTTCCAAAAAGAGAACCGCTGTTGGACAGCGGTCTGCATGTCATTTACTCTTTACTTAGTGTATAGGAGAGGAGGTGAGAGAACAGGACTTGGTCCTCTCCTCCCGTCACCCAAGCCCCAGGAATCAAATTCAGGTGATGCTCAGGTTTGGTGACAAGGACCTTCACCAACTGAGCCATCTCACCTGCCTGTGCTGCCACTGTTGATTCTCAGATGATCTCCTACACAAACAGGCCTGACATCCAAAGCTCCAGCATTTAGTGCCACTTGGTCATTCAAAATCCTTCCCCATAATTTCCTACACCCTCCCTTCAAAACTGCCCCTTCCATTCTCCCCCCCCCCAAAAAAACATAGAGAAGTCAAAAACATCAGCAGGCATAAGATTTCCTGTCTCAACAACACGAACAATTTTCAATTTTTTCATTAAAACAAGATATCAGGCAATGATCTGGCCTAGCAAAAAACGTTGGATTTAGTAAAATAAATGCTGTCAAAAGAAAAGTTGGGTTTAGTAAAATAAATGCTGTCAAAAGGGACATGGCAGTCAGGTTGCTGACACACCTTTAACCCCAGCACTCAGAGCATGGAGGTACATGGATCTCAGAGTTCAAGGTCAGCACAATCTACAGTTCCAGCCAGGCAGGGCTACACACTAAAACCCTGTCTCAAAAAAAAAAAAAAAAAAAAAAAGGATGGATGGATGGAAGGATGGATGGATGATGAATGGATCTAAGGATTTAGCTCAGTGACAAAATGCACCGAGTTCACTGAAGGGAGGAGAATGCAAATGACAACTTTCTGCAGCAACAATGAATTGTCAGAAATCCTTTTCTTTTCCTTATTTCTGCCTCTTACCTCCATACATGCACACAGACACATGGCACTTTACAAGACACTATCTACACACACGGATACCCACAAAAATATTTTAAAAGAAAAAATTTTTTAAAAAAGCAAAAGCACCTACAGAAAAAGAATAAAGAAAGACAGGAAGAAAAAGAGAGCAAGACAGTGAGAAAGAGAGAGAGAGAGAGAGAGCACTAACCTAACTTTCCAGCAAAACATTCTTTTCTATGTAGTCCTAGGGGCTTGTGAAGATGAGTGGCTACCACAGGGGAGGACTTAATCAGCTTTCAGCTCCACCCTCTTTCTACACTTCCATAATCAGAGGCTAAATAAATAAATAAGTTCTCAGCAAGATGCTTTCCCCTGGCTGGTTAATAAAATTGTCATGAACAGTACTGGGCACAGTAAAGAGGTATGTCAGATCTGGCTGACGGTGCTAACATATCCTGATGGTTAGGGTGTAGCCCTAAGAAACTGGATCAAAATCCAAAGGATATGATGACTAGTGAACAAGCTGACTTTGCAGCTCTGGCTCTGACTGGGACACAAGTCATGATGCCCTGGGTCCTATTTAAATTCTGAAAAGTAAATTGTTCCCAGTGTGCCTGAACTAGCAATGTGAGTGTGCACATGTGATATGAGAGTAATATTAAGACAGTAAATCAAGTCTCCAGACAAGTCCAATGCTGTATTTTGTCTCTGCCCAAACCAGCTCTAATTCACTGAGGAAAACAACCGCTAATAAGCCCCTAATACACTGCTGACCACAATACACTTGGTAGTAACATTCCTGAGCCAAACCTGTTCCCAGTATTCTCTCAATTCTATGGGGCAAGAAAGGTCAGACTTCAGATGAAATTCATGGTGGCAATCCTCATTAAATCTGGAAGTCTGTAAGGTTATCAAATGTGTAGACTAGAAAGAAGAGCTAATAAACAATTGTGTGAATAAAAATTGAGTTCAGGAAAATGAGAAAAGCACAGGAATTATGCACAGAAATAAGTAGGGGCAACTAAAACGCCAGCATCAACTGGACTGCCTCCTCACAATCACTAATATTTATATTCCTATACTATCACTAAAGTCTTCTCCTAGATGGAGAAGGGAGTAGGCCCAGGTGACAGAAATGGCTCAGCTTGGCTCTTTAAAGTTCTACCAACTTTTAAATTTGTATTAAAGCTTCATCAAAGTGGGATATTTTTCCTTAGAGAAGTATTAATTGCGACCATCACCAGAAGAGCTATTTCTTTACATATTCAGTTTCAACTCCTAGCCATTTGGCATTAGAAATGTGACATTTCTGAGCCTGCTTCCTGGATCCCAAGAAGTAAGCGTGACTTCACAGACGACGGCCAAACTACCAAAAAGTACCATGAGGACGGAGCTGCGCGCCAAATTGGGACATTATTACTAGGATACAGAATTATTACCCGCTAGGATGAAGCTGCCCACACAAGAGATGAAGCCAGAGAGGAAAGAGTTGAAGGGGAAGGTGCCCACAAGGAGACAGTAGCCGAACTGCAGCGCCCCGGTCAGCAGTATATAAAGGAGATAGGCGTCCAGTAACTTCAGCCGCTGCGGAGTGGAGCTCAAGTACTCCTCCAGGAACCGGGAGATAACGGATACCACCGACGCCGACATGACGAACGTGGGCACTTCGGATACCAGACGACCACAGAGTATGTGGCTCACGCGTGCGTTTTAGCGGGCCTTAGCCACGCCCACGCCGGTGGGCCAATTGGCTCCGGCGAAAAGGCCAGCCTTGGCGCGTCACAATTAACGCGCAGACTCAGACTACATCCCCAGACTGAGAACTACAACCGGAAATAAATTAATGCGCCTGAGCAAAGCGTATCTCCGCTCGGGAGACGTGTACTATACCCTTATTTCCGTCCTGCGTTTGTCTACGCCCATTGTTGCTCTGGCGACGAGATTTGTGACGGGAACAGGGGGAGAGGTTTAACCGCGGACCGAGAGGCTTTGCCAGAAAGTTCCGGCTCTCTTTGATCCCCTGTCCTCAGTAGTCAAGCTTGGGAATCTGCTTAGAGACCAAGCTGGCGGTCAAGCAATTTAACCTGCCTGGCCCTAATTCTCTTAAAAGCTCTGTCTTCAGATGCCTGTGACCAATCATTAGAGCAGGTCAAGTTCCTCCGCAGTGAGAACTATGCTTATACGGGGCAAGCGCCAGTTTACACTGGCGGGAAAGGGTTGACCTCTATAGGATCCTGAACTGGAAGGCTGGATCTGGCCCCTACGAAGAACCTAAGCCAGCAGGTATTCATTCAACAAACGTTTATTGAGTACCAAGGAGGGCCAATAGCTTGTAGTTAAATTGTAGTAATTTTCAAGTTAATCAGTCCTGTCTAGAAAGAGAGATAGTCACTTGTGCGTAGAGTGAAGGGTCAGGATCAGCAGCAGTCCCACACTGACATCGTACAACAGGTCTTGTTGTAATATCCCGAAATGTCAACCTTGAAAGACTCCAAAGAGCATGTTTGGTTCAACCTTACCCTCTATGAATCATCTTATAGAAAAAAGAAATGAAAGTTTGAGGTTTTAACAAGTACAATTAGCTGCTTTTTAGCGTTTTAACTGAAGAATACTTAAGTTCTGCCTTCTGGTTTACACTGCCCTTACAAGTTCACAATAACCTGACCTTCTAAACCTAGTATCTCGTCTTTCAGTTGAAAAGTCTACCCGCATACAATCTGGTACTTCATTTCAGCGTTAAGTCACCTTCCACTGCCCTGCCTAACTAGATGAGCAACATTTCTAAAACAGCAACTGAACTACTGTCACTTGTTATCTGTATTTAGCCCGGAAACACTTAGCACCACAATCCTATGAGGAGTAAATAACCCTGCCCCAGGTTCCAGTGAATCACTCGTGTCCTTGGAAAGCTTTAGTCTGTTAGAAGAGGTAAATCCATATTCACAACAGATTAGTTTGCACTCCTGAAGGAATGTAGCCTCCGTGTTCTTGCGTTACTGTAGAGCCGGTGGGATGTGGAAGGATAACCAGACTGGTTCCTAATTCACAGAATATGGCATGCATCTGCAATTGAACCCTTCTCCCTGTCTCTTCACAAGTAGAACAGAGTCCTTTGATATTCAACTTAAGGCCAAAAGGGCTAACTGGCTGTTTCTAATCATCCAGTAATGAATTCTTCCAGAAGTTTCTATGCCATCACTCCAGCTCTGTCCAGTAAGGTCTTAGCCTTTGATCTTTGTCAACTACCATCATTAACATCTCCATAGAAACTCCCTAGGAATCAATGCAGAACATCACTTATTGAGACACAAATCCTCCTTCTGAGACAAAGCCATTCTGAACTACAGATTTTCTCAGCTACCTGAAATAACAATAAGGAAAAGGGTTTTTGTTCCCAGTATGAACGTATCTAACCTCTTGGTAGGAAATCGTACCATTGTTGGCTTTGAGCAGTGTGAGTCAGAACATTACTGTGTGTAAAACGTTCACGTGCAGAATAGTAGATAAAAGTAGAATAGTAGATTCAAGTCCCAGGGTCAGACAAGGAGGCTTTTGAACTACTAATTATCTAACCTGAGACTGATTACTTAACATTTTATTCTTGCTTTCCCTTTTTGTGTTCTTTTAGACAAGGTTTCTTTGTGTAGCCTAGCCTGGAACTTACTATGTATCCCAGAGTGGATTCAAACTTGCAATCTTCCAGCCTCTGCTTACCAAGTGCTGAAATTGCAGGTATATACCAGTGTGGACTCATTTTCCATTTCCATGACGTGGAAATGACAATACTTGGATCACAGCACTGTTGTGTTGGGGTTAAATGAAATCATGTCAAACATTAAGCACTTAGTGAAGTCCAGAGCCCATGGTAAATGTCCAGAAAGTGTTTGCACTTGTTAACAAGTATTCATTCTGACATTAACTACCTCTGTTTCTCCAAATAATTAAAAGTCAGCCATACTGCAAAGCTCCAATAATTTAGGCATGCAAAAGATGGTACTAGGACTGCAAATTAGATGGCTGGCAAAAGACAAATTAGGTTTAAAGTTAAATCAGAAGTCAGAGAAGACCTTAGAGGCTTCATAACTAAGATGTTTCCCAGTAGAAGATATGGGAGAGCAGGGGGGCAACAGGGTACCCCCAGGGGAAAACTCTGTGACTTTTTCCTTCCTTTCTCCTAATAAATTATATTATCTACTAAAACAAATACAAATCCTCCAAAGTTTGAGTAGAAAAAAGACTCTTGTAAAGAAAGTCTCTCAGTTTCTTCTCTCTCTCTTTCTCTCTCTCTCTCTATTTCTCTCTCTTCCTTTGTATTTTCTCTTTGGCCTTGTCTCGTTTGCTGCTCTCTACTCTATCATGTAAACATCCACTCTTTAAACTTTGGTCCCTATTAAACTAAAACCCTTCTTGTTTCCTAATTCAGCAAATAAAGCATGCTGCCTCATTGTGCTAGAGATCATGCTGGGTAAATACTGTATCTCTCACCTATGCCTCTAGCACTTTAAAATATACATAATGGAATCAAATTTCAATCAACACAAAGGGAAGTTTTCTCAAGTATGGTATTTTCTGATCCAATTTTTAGTTGAGCAGCAAATATCTCCAGTGAGCCTGCATCCCTTTATCCAGTCATTCCTGAAATGTAGTGACTCAGAATCCTTTGTCTCGTTTCCTTCTTTTCCAACTCTTTCCATAACAGCTTCAATCTTCTTTGACATCAAAAGAGAAGTTGTCATGTTTTCCTTTATGAGGTAGCATTTATCCTTGGCCCATGGTTACTAAGAATGGTTACTAACACAGATCTGAACGTATCATGATTGAGCAGCACTATTCTTTTCAGCAGTATTTTCTTTAATGAAAATACCTATGCCAATCAGCACGGGAACAACTAGACATGTGTGGCGACCTGAGCAGTAAAAATATAACTAAGAGTAGCCAAGGAAAGTTTATTTGATTTTTGATAATTAAAGCTAAGTCAGAGGCTGGATAGGTGGTTCAGCAATAAGAGTTGTTCAGATGTTCTTGGAGAGGGCTTGAGTTCAATTCCCAACACCCAGGTCAGGTAGCTCTCACAAACACCTGTAACTCCAGCTCTGTTGAAATATGACATACTGTTTTGGCCTGTATGGCCCTCCACTCTCCCCTGTCCCTACCTCACCAACTCAACCCCCTCCCACATAAAATTGAATCTTAAAAAACAAAAGAGCCACATACAGCAATCACTGGACAGAGGACTTTGAAGCTACTTTATTTAATACCTACATGTAGTCTAAGACTCACCTCATTCATTAAAAAGTCAGCAACATGCCGGGCAGTGGTGGCACACGCCTTTGATCCCAGCACTTGGGAGGCAGAGACAGGCAGATTTCTGAGTTCCAGGCCAGCCTGGTCTACAGAGTGAGTTCCAGAACAGCCAGGGCTATACAGAGAAGCCCTGTCTCAAATCCCCTTCCCCCCAAAAAAGTCAGCAACACCCATTTGAAGGAATGATGTATTCCTTCCAGGTCTGGGGTATCAGATTATCATCAGCTCAACCTACTTTTGCAGTGTTTAATGGTAACTTGCAGGCACAAGAAAGGGGTTGACAAATTAGATTCTATTCCTAGAAACTACATCAATAGGCCACAGAAATCGCTCAGTGGTTAAGAGCTCTTGTTGCTCTTGTGGAGGATCAACATGGAGGCTAACAACCATCTATACCTCCTGTTCCAGGAGGGCAGATTCCCTCTTCTGACCTCCTTGAGCAATAAATATGCATGTGGTAAACATTTGAGCAAAACACTGGTACACATAAAATAATCTAAATCTTTTAAAGAGTACAATATTTTATGTATCAAATCATGCGTGCTTTTTAAAAATATGACTTTTTTAGACAGGATGTATTCTTATCATATGTCTTAACTTCAAGATAAGGAGAGAATACATTTTTCTCTCCAGAGACCTGTCTAGAGTAGATATCAAGAGTTCATTTCATTGTATATAATTCTAGCAGATCTACCCAATCTGGAGTTATATAAATTCTGGGAATACCTTAAAGATAACGTTAGTTATAAAAGACATTTTCCATATATTTGAATTTCTTCCTTCTAAAAAACTACGCTAAAGCTTATTTGGTACATGTGAAGACAGAATACAAATGCTCTCTGCACTGTGTTCCTGATATATGTTCTAGAATCTGAAGTCCTAATACCTGTTCCACCTGATCAGCCTTTCCTCAAAAAAACCAACTTTTTATAGGTTATCTGGATTATAGGAGCTTTTGTTGTCCTGTGAAGACAACTGGGAATTTCTGTAGTGTTGTTTAGATTGTAACCTACAGAATGCTAGCACTTAGTACTTCATTCTGTCAGCCACTTGGTACTTAGTACCCCCAGAACTTGGTACTTTATTCTGTCAGCCACTTGTGCTTCTGCTTACTAACCTGCTCGTCCATGCATTTACCAAGTGCCATGCACGTACCCTGTTGTGGGCAGGGAGCAAAGCAGAGTACTAGACAGACGAGACTCCCCTTGAAACTTAGTCTCTGGTGGAGGGAAATGAATAAGAATTAATCAAGAGCCTTTCAAAGTGGTGTTCTGAAGAAAATAAACAAAGGTCTTGGGGTGCGCTGATGATGGGGGTCTCTTTTAGAAGGAGAGAAGTTTGAGCTAAGTTCTGACTACATAGTCACCAGCTCTCCAAAGCCAACCTAGGGAGTCTGCAAGGACCACCACAGAGGATTATTTCCTTTCTTTTATCATTGGATTCTTTGTGCCAACATAATGTTTGGCTTTGGACATAAGATATATCATTGTTGAAGTACATGTGCTAAATGCTTCTTTGAATACTCTTAGTTAATTCTCACAAGCTACACTCCAGAAGAAGAAGCAACCAGACAAAATGACTTGCCCAAGATCAGGAAATAAATGACAAAGCCAAGAACTTGAACTTAACCCAGACTAACTACCATGGGTTCTATTTGTTTAATTAACTAGCGAGTCTTCTGGAACACCAGCACCTTTGATACTTCAAAAAAAAGCAAAGAAAGAAAGAAAGAAAGAAATTGCAGCTTTCTAGCCTCAAACCAAGCTAGTTGAAATATATTCTGAGGATGGGGATCAGGAGTCTTCGTGGCTAACAAACCTTTCCAGTGACTGTGTGTATAGTGAATTGTAGAACCACTGAGCTTGGCTAAAATCATGGATGGAAATGTCTGAAAATTCCAGTTCTCCTAAACTTTAAACCCTTATACTGATCAGTTTAACACTGTGTTTCTGGAAAGAAGAAATCTCAGGTTCTCCTAGGTCTTTCAAGAAGACCAACGAAAAATACTAGGAGCATAGTTCAGCTGCTAAAATGCCTAGCTAGCAAGCAGGAAGCCCTGGATTCAATCGCCAATCCTGAATCAACATGCCTGGCCACACACCCTATAATCCCAGCACTCCAGACGTAGAAACAGCTGAAGGAAGCAGTTACTTTTGTAGATTCTTTCCTCTTACGTGTGGCTAACGTAATGGAGTGGATAATCGGAAAGGGAGCTGCTCCAGGTATGCCACACCCCCTTTGCCAATTCAAGTGAATTCTGAAGCTTCAAGATGCATCCTGCCTCCCCACCGAACCATCCTGAAATGTGCTCCAAGCTTCTGGGTTAAGTCACTTCACATCCCACATCCAGTATCCCACACCCACATACCTAAAGCATGCCCAGCCTTACACGTTAGTCCTTTAACTGGTCCTCCTCTGGTAGGTCCTCCAAATGGAAGCAGGATACAACTACTTTTTCCTTGGAAAGTTGAGGGAAGACTTCCCCAGAGCAGAGAAATGCTTATGTCATCAGATGTCACACCTCACCTTAGAGCTGTGAATCCAGGATGCCCCAAATATTACATAGAGCGTACTTAAACTTTGCTGTCTAAAATTCAAATTTAACTAGGCAGCTTGCTTTTTGTATTTCTGGAACCTGGAAATCTTGGGTTACAATATCCAAGGCCCTTTTGTAGGAAGAAACCTATGATTGACTCCACGGACATCTAAACCATTTCCATAGGACTACCAAAGACAGATGAAGCGTCTGTGACCTGAGATATAGAGGGAAGCTCGGGAACTTGAGCTAGAGACAAAGCAGTTCCTCATTCTTTAATTGAAGGAGCGGTGGAGGCGGAGCTAGTGGCATTCCAGTGAGAGACTTGGAGTTTTAAACTACCTGTCTCCCTCGCTGTCCCACAAAGGTATGTGATCCAGATTAGAAGCCTACTTTTGTGGGACCATAGTGTTCAGCCTGGACGCAGGCCAAAGGGACCGAACAGAAGGAAGCACCCAACTGGTTCCAGCCCAGGAGCGGAGCCTGCCACCGGTGTCCGCTCGGACCCGCTTGCGGACAAGGCCCCGCCTCCTGCTCCGCCCCCTTTGTTATCCGATACTTCCCTGGGTCAGCTGGTTCTGGCGTCAGGCAGAGGGATAGGCTGGCTCAGCTCGACCCGGCAGGGCTTGTTTACTATGGCTGATGATCTGGAGCAGCAGTGAGTTACTCCTGTCCGTTTCTCTTTCTGTCTCTGTCTATCTGTCCGGGCCAGGATCCGGGGACTGTCTGTAGTTGCGGACAGCTTCAGACTTCCCTGCCTTTCCTTTTCAGGTTGGCTTCCAGGGAGGGATGGGGTGCGCTGAGGAGCCCCGGGATCGTTGAGGGATGAGAGGGCTGCGGAGCTAGGGGAGCGTTGAGGAATGAGCTTGCGTTCAGCCTGGGGACTCTGACTTTTCCACTTAGTCTTCGCGGTCGCTGTCTGGTAGCCCAGTTAGATTGGTGGTAAAGCACGAGGAATAAGCTAGCTCTTTCCGACGCGGACGTGGGGGCAGAAGCCGGGTGCTTGTTGAGACTTGCCCCGGGACCATGGGTGTGAAAGGCCCCGAAAGACAAGGCATGGGTAGGAGAGAGAAGTCTCCACTGCGGTGGAATTAGTGTGGAACTGGCTTGCAAGTTCCTTTAGCCCTTGGCCGCCTTCACGTTCTGCTTGCAAACCTAGTTGATAGTGTTCTTAATCATAAACACATGCTTACTGTCGTGGTTTCAGAAATAGGTTTGTTAGATTGGGATATTGTGTTAACGCTCACTCAATGGCATCAAGTTTGAGATGCCACCTGTGTGATGGCGGTCTATCGGGATCAGGAAAAGTTGCTTGGAGGAGAATGACTCAGCTCCAGGGGTTTCACGGGAACAGGGCCTTTCCTTGACCTAATATCTGTCCTTTGGGTCTGCAGAACACATGGCCTACAGAACGAAATAACTTTGTAACAATAGTAAACAATCGCATAAGGGACTTAAAAGAACTGCCCAAGAGAGTATTGCTTTCTAAGAGGAAATTTATGATGCCTACAGTGACTTGGGGAAACAGAATTAGAGCCAGAAAAGACTCGGGTCATTCAGCTCCGTTTTACAAATAAAGCAACAAATGCTGATGCCCTGGACATTCAGAGACTTGCTCAATTGCAGGGTTCTAGGACAGGATTGTTTTAATACTTCGTGCTACACTCTCCTAGAGCAGAACCGCTCCTATTCACCCCATGAGAGTGAGAGGCACCCGCCAGTCCAGACCAAGTTGGTGGTAAAGTGGCTTTGTTAAGAGGCTGCTTGCCTAGCTTTCCCACCTCAGCTCTTACCTCTCTGATAGCCCTGGCACACAGTGTGACAGGCACCGTTGCCTGTTCTCTTTCTGGATTGTTTTGGAGAAGAAAGGCAAAGCTGTGCACACAGCTCCCTGTCCCCGACCCCCCACCCCCACTCCCTTCCAGGACTGTGTGGACTGCTGCCAGTGTTGCTGTCTCATAAGAAAGCATTTTTCTTGAGGTCTGTTGTCAAGAGTTAGAGAGATGTGGGGTTCAGGTGTCATGGTCTGACTTGTTAGAGTCTACAATGCAAAAAAGGAAATCTCTCTTTTGAGACTGGCCAAGATGTGTGGTCCAAGTACTGGTGCTTCATCCAACAAGGAGTTCTGGTAGACTGTTTAAAGGTCCTGGATGTCCCTAGGCTCAACTTGGTTGAGACTGCCAGCTTTTGTCTGACCATAGTCATTGATGTTCCACTCCCTCAGAAACATGAGGGTTGGTTGTCTGTTCTGTTTTTTAACCGGAAGCTTTCACTGAGAGTAGCTCCTTACAAAATGCTAATAATATACACAGGTAATGATTCAGCCAAGGGAAAATAATGTTGGTCTGGAGTTTATCTATATGCTTTGGATGTTAACTCACAAACTTTTTTTTTTCATGGCCAAACAAAAGTATTTATTAAGGTTTTTTCCTTATAAACATTTTCTTCTAAAGAAAAAAACCTCCCATTGTGCCACATATAAGACTGTATACATTATTTACATCTGTCAAATAAAACATTAGATTTTCTGACATTCAGTATTTCCTTTAAAACAACAACAGTGAAACAACTTTGAGCAACAACTACAATTTGCATAATCTTGGCACAATTTACAATTCGGTGCCTAAGCTGCACTTCGTATCTTAGATCGTCGAGAGCCTGTCCCACGAGAACAGACTCTTGTCCCTGTGCATATCTTAAGCAACTGCACAATGTGAATGCTGCCCCTTCTGCTTCCATGACCTGGCACTGGCAGCATTTCTGATTTTTGTTTTCAGACTTTTTAGAAACTTAAGAGGTGGATACAATTATCTCCCCTTTAAGAATAGAGAAACTGACAAAGAAAACTAATGTGCCACAGTCACAATGCTGGTAAGTGGCCATGATGGGATTAGAATTCTAACTTCTGGCTTTAGACAGCATTCCCTTCAGAAAACAGACTCAAACAAGATGCGGTTTCAAATATGGCCTCCAAAAGCTGAGGCTGGAAGGCCCACAGGGAAGGCATCCTTTTTCTAACTTGCTGTGTGACCACTCTGTGTATCAGATTGCCCACCTGTGAAGAAGAGGCTGGACTAGGTGATTTCCAAGAAAGCATCCAAATCTAAAATCTGTTTCACGTGATGCTCAGGGTACCCACTGTATATGCTGTCAGTAGTTGGGATGGTTCCTCCACAGGATGCCGTTGTCTTCTCCTGCTCATACCCACAAACCCTTGCTGCAGTTTCTGGCAACCATCCTCTTACCTTTACCTAGGCAGAGTTCACAAAAAGAGAAATAACATGAGGACAGGAAAGGTAGAACAAAAAATGTAATTCATTGAGCAACTACATTTGTGGCAGGTACCTGTCCAAGGTTCATTACATGTCTGGACCTCAACCCTATCTGTTCATCACTGATGGGTTTGTAATTCAGACCCAAAAGTTCTGTTTACTCCAGAGCTAGTGCTTGAAACCTCTTCTCTTCAGTAACTTAGTCACTGGGTGTGAAGGAGAAAGCAGGTAAGTTGTCAGTTTTACTCTAGGACATAGGCAAGTTTTCTCTTCGTTTTACAACCTGAAGAATGGGCCAGAGGCAACCTGTGTCTTTTGGTGACAAATCCAGATATCCCACCCCTGGTCCTTGCCTGCCCCAGCTCTAAGTTCAGACCTAATGGATTCCCCAGTCAGGCACTAACAGCACCCCAAACTTCCAAAAGCATGCAAGATAGCAGATGGCATGGGAATTTGTCTGTAATACCCTAAAAGAACAGCTAGTTCTGGGGGTGGCAAAGGATAATGGAACTATTAAAGTTTCTCCCTTTCCTTTGTAACCTCCTTGAGCATAAATTAAGATAACCAGTAACAAAGAAGCATTATTATCTCCAGGAAGATAATAAATACAAAAAACTCAAGTTTTGTGTACGTGGTATCTGCTATCAGTTAAGGCCATTGTTCTTAGTAGCCATTTGCCTAAGAAAGAGCGACTGTGTATCAGACTGCCTAGGCATTGCTGACACTGAAGGCAGTGAAGGACAGACCTCCGGAGGTTGGGAAACACCTTGTACCCTGATAACTCTAGGAGCTATCAGCAAGGCCAGGAACAGTGCCTCCTTTCCAGTGTTGCCAATAAGTGCCTTTGTGTCTTGTTGTAGGCCCCAGGGCTGGCTGAGTAGCTGGCTTCCCACTTGGCGCCCCACTTCCATGTCTCAGCTGAAGAATGTGGAAGCCAGGATCCTCCAGTGTAAGTAGAAGGGACAGTTTGTTCCTTCCCTTTAAAAGGTCTAGAAAGGATACAGGATCTTCCCCAACCTGGGTCCATTGAGCCTGATGACCCCACATTAGGAGTGGATGGGTTAGAGGAAAGGACATTAGTGGCTTGAGGGGGTATACAGGCAGACAACACAATATTGCACGACAGTGGTCCCTCAGCGCCCTTGCCTATGGAAGCGCCCTCCTTCCACATCCTACAGCTTCACCTTAAACCCTATGCACTAATGTGCATTGATTCACACACAGAGATTTCACCCCTCCCTTCCTCCGTTTCCTATCTCCTCTTCACTCTTCCCTCTCTTCTAGACACATAGCTAAGCACTTTTTCTTTTACCACCTTCCTACTTGAGTGCCAGCAATCCTATGTTTTCTAATATTGCTATTCCTGCCTTCTGCTCAGGCGTAGCCTACCACAGTTATTTGGAGTTCACACAGACCAGAGCTCATGAGCAATGTTGAAGAAGGGTACCCCACAAGCAGCAATAGCCATTCGTTCAAACAAGACCCTGAGACCATGTCTCCCTCCATACCTAACCCCCATCAAGATCCTCTCTCTCCACCCTGCTGCTCGCCCAGCTAGAGCTACTCTCTCTGAGCACTTGAAAGGAACCACAGTGTTCAAGCCTCCATCCCGGTGCAGACTGATTGACACGGGGGAGGGGGGCAGCTCTTTTTCTGTAGCCACAACAGTGAAAAAGCACTGCCCACCTCAGTGTCTAAGAGTGTCAACCCACTCACCTCATCACCCCCACCTGGCTAGACCACAGTTCTCTCTGCTCATCTCCAAGTACATGCAAGTTTAAGAACAATGAGTCCAAGAGTTGTACAACACTAGAGACCCAAAGGGTACTGGACACACTGTCTTGAAAAGTGATATGGTCCCTCTGACTGCCGGTAGACCAAATGGTCTGTAAATTATCCTTGGGTTTGAATTGGTTAGTATATGAAGTATAATAGAAAAATTATTCTGATACTAAGTCTCTTAGAATGACTGTATAAAACCTGTTGTCACTGGGACAATGTTCCCAGTTCCCCATACTACAAGAACAGCTAAGGGACGAACAGGGTCAGTGGATGGAAATTACTAAAGACATCAAGGAGGAGGAGTTTTTTCTGAGTGGACTCAGCAAGATTCTTGCTGAAGAAATGTCAAGGACTTAACACACAAAAAAGGAGAAGCTGATTCACTGGGTCAGATCTAAAGATGTGGGGGAACGGGGCACACAACGTGACAGTTCCTGCTAACCTGACTTGGGGTTCTGTCTAAGGCCAGGCTAAGGAGGCTGAAGATGAATGGGAATTGTTTTAGTTCACTTTTTGTTCCTGAGAAAAAACATTGACCAAATCAAACTCAGGGAGGAAAAGTTTATTTTGCTTATAGGTTAGTCCATCATAAAGTTTAGAAGCCAAGGCCATAACCTGGAGGCAAGACCTGAGCAGAGACCACAGAGCAATGTGGCTTACTGGATTGCTTCCCATGGCTTCCTCAGCATGTCTTCTTTACACTTTTTTTTTTTACCCTTTTGAGACAGTGTCTTTCTATGTAGCCCTGGTTGTCCTTGAACTCACGGTGGAGACTAGGAGGGCTTCCTAAGATGATCTCTTTAGGAGAAGAGAAAACTGAAGAGTGTGTTCCAGGCAAAATGGCTGTGCTCTCAGGAAGCATTCTTGTTGCTTTACCCAGGAATTCTTCCCTTCTCAGGTCTCCAGAACAAGTTCCTGGCCCGTTATGTATCCCTCCCAAACCAGAACAAGATCTGGACGGTGACTGTGAGCCCAGAGCAAAAGGACCGCACCCCTTTGGTGATGGTCCATGGCTTTGGGGGTGGCGTGGGCCTCTGGATCCTCAACATGGATTCTCTGAGTGCCCGCCGGACACTCCATACCTTTGATCTGCTTGGCTTTGGGCGAAGCTCAAGGCCAACGTTTCCAAGGGACCCAGAAGGAGCTGAAGATGAATTTGTGACCTCAATAGAGACATGGAGGGAGACCATGGGAATCCCCACCATGATCCTCCTGGGGCACAGTTTAGGAGGATTCCTGGCCACTTCTTACTCTATCAAGTATCCTGAAAGGTAACATGAAGCTACCCTCCTCCCTCATGAGCTGACTCTGCCTTACTAGGCACATTCCAATATTTATTTCCGGTAATACTCTCATTCCCCAGCAACTAAGAGCTATGCTACCTCCAAGCAAATACAGTGTATTCTCTGTTCGTTGTTTCTGTTAATGTAGAGTTAAACATCTTATCCTGGTGGATCCATGGGGCTTTCCCCTACGACCAACTGACCCCAGTGAGATCCGTGCACCTCCAACCTGGGTCAAGGCTGTGGCATCTGTCCTGGGACGTTCCAATCCACTGGCTGTTCTTCGAGTGGCTGGGCCTTGGGGTGAGTCACCTCCAGATGAAGGACTGTCTTTAAATCAAGGCCATCCCATTCACCACCACCTGCCTTGGTGCACCTACCTGGTCTCTGTCATCCTCACTGGTTCTTAAACACTAGGCCTGTACCTAGCCTTGTTCCTTAAAACCAATAATCAGGACCACATCTCTGTACTAGAGGTTTCAGATGATTGATATATATTCCCTTCATCTGCATCAGCAGATAGAACAGAATAGCTGCCTTATGTGTTGGCAGAACCCACAGAAAGGACGGGGCTCTGATGTACCACTTCTCTGCTTCGTGAGTGAGTTTGTATGACAACCTCTTAGAGACTCAAGGGCAGTAGCCACCACTGGACTCCTTTCCATGGCTCACCAGCACCTGCAGCAAGCAGAGCTCAGATACTCAACTTCTAACATAACACACCACGTCAGACAGGTTCCTCTGAGCTGTGCCCTGCTCCAGAGACACACCGAATCTCCCTCTTCTGGATTTCTTCGCACTAAGTAGCTGTCAGAAGATTATGAGAAGAGGGAGGACACATTATGGTCTGTACTGTCCAAGGCTCTGTATGCTCTCACCTCACGCTGCCCACGTACCTCCCTTTGAGAAGCTTTTTCCATTGGTGACATAAGAAGCAGATTCATTTGATTGAAAAGGTTGGTGGCCCCTGTTTTCCTGATAGCTTTTGTCTACATAGAAATGTTCAGTAGTTGCTTGTTACAGTGGCTGAAACAGAATGGCTCCTTATTGAGTAGAAAATGAGCCCTGACATAAAAGGTAGCACAGGAGTTCTGGGGAAAAGGGAGCAAGCAAGAGACATGGGTGACAAAGGGAAGTAGGCAGACAGAAGACTAGCCTCAGAGTCCAGAGGCCCCTAGCAGACTCACACATCCTTCCTGGTCTAACCAGTCTCCCCTCCCCTGGCCTAATATCTGGCCAGGTCCTTGCAAGGCATCAGCTCTGGTATTGGGTGGCTGCCTGGCAGCTCTGGGAGACTGTGCTAGAGAGAGCAGGGCCTGTGGCTGTATTCACAGTCTCTCTCCCAGATACCTCTCAAAGACAAAAGGCCTGCCAGGACAGAGGAAGTGTCCAGAGGGCCCAGTCCTCACAGTCTGCCTACATACCTGCAGCTTCTACATGCACTCTGGTGAAAACCAGGGCCAGCAGTGCTGTTAAAGTCACCTTTCCAAGTATTCTGTTACAGCCTGAGAGAGTGCTTGGAAAATGGCACTGTTTCATTGCTACCTTCAGAAAAGTAAAAGGCCATAAGGTTGCATGGTGGGGTTAGGGTGGAGGGGAAAACATAACTCTGACTGTAAACAAAATCCTCTCAACCACAGACCCTCACAGAACTTGTGAACCTGTAGGAAAAGTGTTGGGCCTTACTGAAGTAAAAATTACCAACTTCCTTGAGAATAGTAGACTGTCACTAAACTCACTGATGACCAAAAATCAAACTCTGACACTTGAAGTCATCTGTTTCTTCCCAGCAGGCCCCTACTCTCTCTTTACCACTGTCATGGTTAAACGTATAAAGGAACTAAGTCCTTAAAGAGATAAATTGGGTGATGGTTGTTTAAACCTGAGCAGGCAGGAGTTCCTCTCTCTCCCTACCTCCACCACTCATGCTGACTGCTTTGTGGTTTTTGTTTCGCTTTTTGTTTGGTTGGTTTTTTGTTTTTGTTTTTTTGGTTTTTTTGTTTTTTTTTTCAGGGGGGTGTTCTTTTATTTTCTCTGGTGGGGCTTAAAAATAGGGTTTCTCGAATCCCCAGACTGGCCTTAAGCTTGAAACAACTCTCCTGCCTCTGCCTCCTGAGTGCTGGGGTCCCAGGTACATGCCACATGCCCAGCGCCATGTTGTTCTTCCTACTCTCTCCCAGGGCCTGGGCTGGTGCAGAGATTCCGTCCAGACTTCAAGCGCAAGTTCGCAGACTTCTTTGAGGATGATACCATCTCGGAATACATCTACCACTGCAATGCGCAGAATCCCAGGTGAGGGCGGCTCCAGCCAGCCCAGATGGGGTGGCGGGAAGTAAAACCTGAGCTACAATTTCTTCCCAATTCCACATAACCCTGCCTTGGGGAACACAAGCACCAGCAGGCTTGATCATGTCCACAGTTCCCTAGAGGTGGTCACTAAAGCTACAGGAGATAATAGATTTAGTTAAATATGCTGTCCTTCTCTAGAGGAAAACCTCATGGCTTCCCTAGCGATCAGCAGCTGGCATGATGAGAAACAGTCTGGGAAACATTTAGAAGATATTTTTTAACTGAAAAACTGATAAAAAAAAATATTGGTGTTAGTTTTGGGTTTTATTTTATAGACAAATGTGGGGTCTTTGTAAGGCAAATAGAGAAAGTGAAGTCTTCGCCCATTCACAACCTTCAGTTTCTAAATTTCCTCATTTTCAGTCTAATGTTCCATGTCATATTGATCCAGAAAGACTTCTCTCATGTGTCCCTTTTTATATATATGTGTGATATATCAATAGAATACATTTCTGGAATACATTCAAAGAAAGCATATGCATTTATTTCACTTATATACACTTTGAAATAGTTTAGAATTGACATAAAAATCTTTCACCTCTTTTAGAGGTATAAAGGTGTCCTCAGAACTGTGAGAAGTTCTTATCTCTGGCAGCTCCCAAGCAAGCCCCGCAAGTTTGCTGACCTGCAGTTTTGGCAGCATTGACAGCCAGGAAAGTAATCCTCTCCCACAGCCAGACCCTGTGAGAGGCTGATACCAACGGGGCATATTGGTAGCACCACCCTGTGGAGACTCACCCTGACCCTGCTGGAGGCACAGACACTACCCACCTTTTCCCAAGCCTGTGCAAGTCACTGTGGACCCAAGGCTGTGAGGAAGGTGAGGCTCGGCCTTTCAGCAATCCTGTGAGCATTGTTCTCACTGCAGCATGGGAGCCAGCATTGCAAGTGAATATAGCTAACAGCAAAGTCCTGCTTAAACCACGGGCCATAGGAACCCCAACAAAGTGAGCACCCCCAGCTTCCTGTTGTTTGGCTCCACTCAGCTTTCATGGGCTCACTGTTAGTCCTGAAGGCCCAATTGTCACACTTCTACCTTTCCCTTCCCCTGAGACCTACTTCTGCGCAGTAGCCTCTCAGTGTAAGCCACAAAATATCAGCTACTTGTTCGTGTCCCAGCCGAAGCAAAGATGCCATCGGGCAGCCAGCTCTCCCTGTCCCCTCCAGTACCATTCTGTTTTATAGCACTCAGCTCTTTTACTGTAGCTGACAAGTGTCCATAATTCCCATCAGTCCTTTGGAAACCATGAGCTCTGGCAAAGAGGAAATGCTTGAGTGGTACCTTTTTCACTCCACCTAGACTTGGGAGCTCTGCCTGTATCTCCATTCTTTTCAGCTTGACCTAAGGAAGTGTACATAGTTCCCTCCAGTTTGTATAAGAAAATCAAGATATATTTTGGTTATATGACTTCCTAAGAAGACTCAATTTAAATTCATGTCTGACGACAGTCTGTGGAACAGTGTCTCCTAGAGATGTTCTCTGCGTCTGCTGGAATAGACAGAACCCATCCAGGATACAGAGGAAACCAGGAATACAACTACACCAAACAGGCAGAGCCCAGGAGGGAACACTGTCCTCAACCTCCCTTACCTCCCACAAAAGCTGCAAGCTAGTCGGAAACCTGGCTCCTGTCCCAGCTTCCCACAAACCTGATAGGGAGATTTAAGCTCACATTTGTGGTGTCCCCCTAACAGAAGCTGCTGAACCCTAGTCTCAAAAGCTGGATACATTTTTCATCCCTCATCCCAGAGTGCCTTTGGCAAAGCTCTCTGGGTATAGCCCTCCCTCTTCAGGGCTCACCTCTAGTGAATTCTCCCTCCATTTCCTCATCAGCTAATAAGCCCCTCCCCCATGTTCTGAAGTTCTAGTCCCCTTTCATAATCCTTGGAAAATTCTGAGTTAAAAGCACAGTTCTAAGGATTATTTAGTCACTGCCTTCCAAAGACATAAGCAACCACGCAAGCTCCAGGAGGGCAGGTACCACATGTGTCCTGTGCCTTTGCTCCTTCCCCCAGCTCAGGTGCAAAGCTATGCTGCACAAGTCCTTGCTGCATTCTTGGACAGCACCCTATGTCCTGTGGGTTTCACAAGCATGCCTTAAGGCATGTCACTGACCTCCCAGTCTCATTACTACTTGATGAGCCAGTGCTGGCTGCCAGGAGATAACAAAGACACTAAGACCCAGCCCGGCCTCTGAAGAGCAGCGAGCTGACATTTTGTTTTCCTGTCCATCCCCTTGCCTTTTTGTTCTGTCAGTGGGGAAACAGCATTCAAAGCCATGATGGAGTCCTTTGGCTGGGCCCGGCGCCCCATGTTGGAGCGAATCCACTTAATTCGAAAAGATGTGCCCATCACCATGATCTATGGGGCCAACACCTGGATAGATACCAGCACAGGGAAAAAGGTGAAGATGCAAAGGCCGGATTCCTATGTCCGAGACATGGTAAGTTGGCTTGCTAAGGAGTGGGAGTTGAAGTGGACAGTGGGTGGGAAGTCTTGGGTGACAAAGGGTGATCAAAATAAGGATGAAAAATACACAGATGAGATAGAGCAGTGGCTTTGAAAGGGTCCCCTCTCTGCTAGATGGTTAGGAATTTCCTTTTCTGTGCAACCCAGTTTAGCTAAAAGATACCTTCCCGACCCAACCGGTAGCCGGGCACATGCTTCTCCTATTCCAGACCTCCAGCCTCCCCTACCCCGAAGCAGAGCTGTGAGCAGCAGGGGTTGCAGTGAAGACTTCCTACACACTTCTGTCTCCTGCACCTCCCGTTCCCACTGAGTCACACATGGTCCTGTTTCCTGCATAAAACAAGCAGATCTAGCAGGAAATACACAGTGGATAGCTCCCTAAAACAGAATGGGCTTTTGACATTCACTAGTTCCCAAAGGAATGTGCAGTATCCAGAGAATGGGTAGAGTCTTGCTCCTGAGAAGAGCTGAGGGTAACAGGCAAGGAAGAACTGGGGGAGAAGAAATGGTGGAACCATGGGGGAGAAGACTTCCCAGTGCTGAGACTAAGGAACTGAACCACCACTGTCATCTGTCCACAGGAGATCGAGGGTGCATCACACCACGTCTACGCTGATCAGCCACACATCTTCAATGCTGTGGTAGAAGAGATCTGTAACTCGGTTGACTGAGATGCTCTGAGAGGGAGAGGAGGAAGCCAGAGTTACTGTCATCTATCTCCCTGTCTTAGTCAGAACCTCTGTCCTTTCCTTACCAACTAACATGTGCCAGCCAGGCAGTCTCGGGCTATCCCCAAGATAGGACTGCAGTGAAAAGGAGCACTTCCAGTCTCATGCTGAGGGCAAGAGGCAGAATCCACCAGAGGCCTTGAACTCCCCACTCCGGGGAAAAGCATAAAAGGGCTGCCTAGTACCGCCCCTTCTCTCCACGCCAGGTGGTGACTATGAGGAGACTGTGCGAGCCATGCCATCTCCCTGCATGGCCTTGCCTTCCTCTGGACAGAGGAGGGCTCCCAGCAGCCTTTCTAGTTTGAGAATGTGTCTGAGAGTAGGTTCCATACAGGAACATCTTCTCCATCACTCCATGCTTGCATCCAAGCTCAGCTTCCACTCACCCACCAGGAGCAGCTCCTCACTTGCACAGCTGCTTCCATGGCCTTGGAGGCCGTATCCCAAGCTCTTATTGGCAGACGAGGCAAGAGATCAGGGCAGGATACAGCACAGGATGGCTTCCAGCAGAACTGAGTCTATAGCCCGGGTCTGCTGCTCCCAGCACATGTCACAAGCTTTGTGCGCTAAGGTTCCATGCAGACACCACTGCTGTGGAGCTGACTTAAAGCTAACCTTGCTCCATATTCTAACCTGTTGTGCAGCTACACTATTGTCTTGCCCTATGTCTCAATCCTGGTTGTCTAAGTTGGGACACTTGAGTCTCTTCCTCTTGTTCCTCCCATTGTGAGGCTCTGAGCCTCTTCTGTGCCTTGGGCCCTAGAGCCCCATGTGTATTGTAAAGCAAAGGTGGCTCCTGGTGGGGAAGGGGAAAGGCCCTTCTACCCTAGAGTCATGTCTGGATTCACAAAATCCACAGTATCTGCAACATTTTCTGCCTGGCCCTAGAGCTGAGAGCCCCTCCCCACAGCTTACTGAGGAGCTCTAAGCCCGCAGTTCTCTCTGTCCTTATCAGCCACAGAAATGTTTCTCACTGCCTGAACCTCTATGCCTATCATCTGTCACCACGGTCTCCAACTCACTCTGCTTAAAGGTTACCCATCAGCCCCCTCCAGTGAATCTCATTCCAGGTCCTGCTCTAAGGCTGTGGGTACTAGGCTGGGCCTGGTCCCGAAGCCGGGCAGTTCCTGCCTCCTCCTCCACTTTTATAAAGCCAACCCTTTCACCAGAATAGTATTAACTCCTGGTGCTTTGTACTACTGGTCCAGCTGCCTCGGGCTCCTTTTCTATATTAATAAAGAGTAAAAACTGTCAGTGATGACAATGTTATTGATCCAACACGAGCACTGAGTGCTGCCTCACAGCAGTCTATAGGCAGTCCCCATACAAGAGAATGGAACCAACGAGAAAAGCACAGACTATCCTGTCAGACAGCCTACCCATGGTGGAAGAGGAGCTAGTCCAGAGTACAAGTGGCTTAAACCGCAATCAAAAGGGAATTGGATGCTCTGCCCTGCCCAGTCAGCATCCTGTCAGCTAGGTATAGGCCTTCATAACCCTGCTCCCTGACTCCTGTATCATTCTCCCAGTCTCAACCCAGAAGTTCCTTACACAGGAAAACCTGGCCCTCCCCACCTCTCCTACCTAGAAGTTCCTATTGTGTGTCTCCATTGACACTCAACTGCCCCCTTTTTTAAAATGTAACTTGGCACTGAAGAGAGAGCGTAGTGGCTAAGGGCCCTTGCTCCTCTCGCAGGGATCCAAGTCCCATTCCCAGCACCCATGTCAGGCAGCTTCCTGGAATTCCATTTCCAAGTGTATCTGACACCTTTGCCCTCTGCAGTCACTTGCACTCGTATGCACATATGCATGTGCGTGCACGCATGCGCGTGTGTACACACACACACACACACTTAAAATGAATGGGATGAAGAGATGGCTCAGCAATTAACAGCATTTGCTATTGCTATTCTTGTGGAGAACATAAGTTCAACTCTCAGAAAGCTCACAAATGCTTGTAATGCCAGTTCCAGGGGATTGATCTGGTGCCCTCTTAGCCTCTGGGTGCACACATGCATGCGGTGCATGTAAATTCACACAGGCACACACATACATATACATTGATTTTTTAAAAAATATATTTTTTTAAAGTTGTCACTTTAATGTCTGTGTTTCTTCCCTAGATAAAAGCTATGTAAGGACAAAGAGAACATTTCTATAATAAATGTTGGTTTTGGTCAAGTCAAAAGAATTGAGATATATCAGATAACCAAAACAATGCTCAAATCATCACCACCTGCACTTCTGGCTAACTTCAAGTCATCTCAGAATCCCAGCTCTAACTGCAAGCAATACATGCTGTGCAATTAGATGGACAGACAGACACAAACACCTTCTAGGGTGGTTACAGAGCCCAGCCTGTCCTAGGACCATCTTTGCTGGGGATGGTTGTACAGTGGACGTACTTTACCACTACTACAGAAACGTCAAGAGACAAGGACTACAAAAATGAAAAACATGATCCCTTCCTTGATGAGAAATCCCAGTCTCCACAAAAAGAAACACTTAACCAAATTTTAAGTAAACTAACTAAAGCTATACATTAAAAACTATAGCAGCTGAAAAGCAATGCCTGTGACAGGGAAGCATGTCGTAGATGTAGTGACGGCTGGGCTTGAAGGAAGGATAGCAGACAGGAAAGGGCAGTGTGAGAAAGAACCCACTAGACTGGTTCTGAGCTGCATGTGAAGAGGTTGCCATGAACCTGCTCACACAGATCCATGGCTGTGTAAAGAATGTGTTCATTCTCTAAGAGAATGGGGGGGGGGGGGGATGTGCCATGCAACACATGTGCAAGTCCATGGACAACTGTAGAGTTGGTTCTTGCCTTCCACCCTTCTGTGGGTTCAAGGGATCAAACTCAGGTCAAGTTTGCCGTGGTAAGTGCTTCTACACACTGAGCCACCTCACCCATCAAAGTACGTGTTCATTCTAAGAAACAAAACAAAACAAACAAAAACACTGGACCAGAGGGCTAACAAGATGACTTAGTGAGTAAAGGCAAAAGTGGTCCCAGTGTGAGTCTAATTCCTGAAAACCACATGGGAGAAGAAAATTGACTTCCACAAGTTGTTCTCTGACCTCCACATGTGTGTCATGGCATGTGCCACACACACACACACACACACACACACACACACATACACATGCACACCAGCTAATGAATATTCCTAAGTTCCCCATGGGCTGAGACTAAGAAATGACTGCAAACATATTACCTAATTGGTACCATTCATAACAGGTGCCAGGGACTTATAACACCATACACTCTGGATCCTAAAGGCCTAGCAGTTTGTATAAAGATATTGCATAAATAAACATGTTGTGCTTAGAAGACACAGGAAATGCCAGGACTACCAGAAAATGCACTACATTTTAACTTTTTCATCAATGTAGACTAAAAGCAAGTCTGATTTTATTGTCAAAAGAACAGGAAACTCCTGAGGAGTGCCTCTCTAGTCATCCCTTCCATTGTCTCAAAAGTTAGGGACGTTATCTATGAAAAAGTAATAAATAGTTATTTGTTCCTCCCAAGGAAGCAGCAGCCAGTTTTGCAGTAGTCTATCTTGGCTAATTTAGAACAGTGAATATGCTTGTTCAGGCTGCTGTCAATGTATCCTAACCCAAATCACTAGATGCTAGGACTCACCTTGTTACATGTTATTTGGTGTGCTCATAATAATTGAAAAGTAAAACTTTGTCTTACCTTTTGAAAAAAAAAAAACCAAAAAACTCTGCGAAATGGCATGTAATGTCAATGGTATAGTGAATGGGCTGTGGCCAGGAGCCGGCTCTGTAAAAATCCTTTTGACAATAGTTTTAGCTCTAAAACCTAGTGGTGTGGCCACTGGTAAGACACACATGCTCCTGTGAACAACTCTAATGAAACTCACTAGGTCACCTGCAGAAAAGAAAGCCAAACTTGGAAGTAGGAGGGAACTAGGTAGAGCAAGGAGGGGGCCAAGAGGGATGACAGGAGTTGCATAAATAACGAAACCCTGCTGGCCGTGGTGGCACACGCCTTTGATCCCAGCACTCGGGAGGCAGAGGCAGGCGGATTTTTGAGTTCGAGGCCAGCCTGGTCTACAGAGTGAGTTCCAGGACAGCCAGGTCTACAGAGTGAGTTCCAGGACAGCCAGGGCTGCACAGAGAAACCCTGTCTCGGGGAAAACCAAATAAATAAATAAATAAATAAATAAATAAATAAATAAATAAATAAATAAATAGTGAAACCCATTGTTACCTGCAAAAAACAATACTTGCTATGGGAACATTTCTAAAACAAAGAGGAAACCTGATTGGAGCACAGAACTAAGCTAACCAGAGAACATTGAGGTGTCTTTCTTAATTCAGATCACAGTCTGATCAAAGGCGAGGTCCTAGGTCTCAAAGCCTCAGGACACCAACTGCCTCTTCCTAGATGCAGGCCATGTAGTCAATCCATGTCTTCTGGACAGTTTCTCTTACTAAAAACTGTACTGTTAAAGTGTCAGGCATCATTTTTGTAGATTTCAGTCAGTCAGATTTCAACATTTTCCAAGGAAAATCACCCAAGGAGTTCAAAGTGGTCAGGGCATTATTTTTTATTGTATTTGTTATTGTGTGTGTACATGATTTGTATGTGCATATTGTGTGTGTGTTACGTGTGTGAGTGTTTGTGTGTGTGTATGCATGCACAAATGCCGTGGTATGCGTGTGGACATCAGAGGACACCTGTGGAGTTTGTTCTTGCCTTCTGCATTCTCCTTGTGTTCCAAGGATCCAACTCAGGTTGTCAAGTTTACATGGTAAGTGCCCTTGCCTACTGAGCCACCCGGCCTGTGCTCAAGGTTTTCTTTTGTTTGTATGATTTTTGTTTGGTTTTGTTTGGGGGTGTTTTTTTTTTTCATTTTGTTTTATTTTTATTTTTAAGTCAGGGTCTCTCTATATAGCCCTGACTGTTCCTAATTACTATGTACACTGAGCTGGTTTCACAGAGATCCTCTGCCTCTGCCTCTCAAGTGCTGGGATTAAAGGGATGTGCTAGCCAGGGCATTCTTAAACATGCAACCCCAAAGGTTTTCTCTTAACAGATCTACAGGGGACATGTTAGACACTTCACCCATGAGAAAAAGCTTCATAGGTTATTGTCTGATGCGATCAAATCTCTCCCATAACAGAATAAATAAAACTGACAAAAAGCAAAGACAGCTCATGTGTAAAAGTTAAACCAAAACAAAGGTTTGAGTAGGCTGGAGGTTCAGCTTATCGTGTAAGGGGTTAAACTGCTGCAAACACCTATATAATGTTAGGTCTTGGAGGGGACCCAGTGACTCCACTCTACCTTAATCTGAATGTTGGGGTCAAAAGGATGAACATTCATCCTTTGCTTGTTTCATGTAAAAAAAAAAAAAGTTTCCCTTAAAAAAAAAAAAAAAGAAGAAGAAGAAGAAAAGGCCAAGGTTGTATGTAACTCAGCAATTGTTTGCCTAGCATCCACAAGGCCTGGGCACAATCCCTAACACACAGAAAGGTCAGATCAGATAACATGGCAAGGTCTTAGAAAAGAGAGAGGAGAGAGATTAGGAAGGAGAGAAGAGGAGGAGAACAAGAGAGTGGGGAGGGGAGGAGTAAGAGAGACAAAAAGAAAGACTAAAGAAGGAGGATGGAGCCGGAGAGAAATTGGAACAGAAGTGAGAAAGGGAGGGAGGGAGGGAGGGAGGGAGGGAGGACGCCCTAGGAAAATAGATATTTATCTTTGTGTAAAGGGCATGTGAATACGGAACTCATAAAAGAAGATACACCACTGACCACTGAGACATGAAAGAGCTCACCCTCACCAGTACTCAAAGCGCACATCACGGAGGCTCTATTTTTAGTACTAGCCATATTGAATACTAGCCATGGAAAAAGAAAGTAGGCATTGTCATGCAGAGTTGGCGGGGGAAGAAATCCTTTTCACATGTTTTGAAAAATGAATAGGTCAATATCTCTGCTGTCAAATTTTCCTCTGGTAAGGAAGGTAAACAAATAGTAATATGCAAATGAGATGAGGCGCTGCTATGGAACAAAGAAGACATCATTAGGAAGCCGGAAATTACAGACAGGGAAGACCTTGCTGTGTAAGAGAAAGAACTCTCCTCTAAAGAGATGGGGGCTCAAGCCCTGAGACAGCATGTTGTAGTGCTACCAGAGGTGAGGGAGAACAGGGAAATCTCAATGAGAATGGAGTGTGAGCCACCTGGAGCAGGCAGGTCAGCTCCCAGACTGTGGTGGGCACCTGGTTTCTCATAGCCACACAGTACACGGGGTTCTGCCCTTGCCTGTAACCCCACTGGCCCAGCACTTAGAAGTGACCTGACATTTTTCTTTCTTTCCTTCAGTGAAGTTCATTAAAGGTTATCCAAACTTACTATGTTCTACAACTGGAAAAAACAGGGCAAGCTTCCCATTCTAAAAGTACAGCTTTCACTAACCAAGGATTTCGGAACTTCCGATCTGAAAGCATTTAGCAGCCAAAGGATTTGGAAATGGCTGGGGCCTTGTTATCACAATTTTGAGCCACAGAGAGCACGCACAGCTTCACTCCAGAGATGGAAGAACTTTTGTTAAAGCAGCATTAAAGGCCCCCTAATGGAAAACTTCTGGTCAAGATACTAGAAACTCTGGCCTGAGTAGAAACCTAACATTAAGATGGACAGTGTCAATCACTTGGCTAAGAGACTACCTCTCAGGAAGGCGCTCTAACAAGGCACCTTCACCTTGAGCCCTGCTAAAGAGATGGGCGGAGTAATTATCCCTTAATGAGGTGCTGTACTTTCCTTCTCATTTCCTGCCCTACCGGAGCAGACCCTACACACTGGGAAAGTTGATCTTGGTCCGTCCATCTTTCTGAAAGGTGCAACTTTTTCTTTTTGTTTCATTTTGTTTGTTCTTATTTCATTTGTTTACTTATTTATTTAGTCTCTTGTGTTCTGTTTGAGTGCTGGCCAGAATCTAAGCCTGTTCCTTCCCCACTTTGGGCTTCCTCAGTCTTTCTTAAAAGCCCTCCTCCCCACCATATGCAGCTGCTTGTTTACTGCATGAATTAAACATAGTAGTGATTAACTCTGAAACACTGATGATGGATCAATGTCACATTAAGAAAAAAAAAAAAGCCAGAAATCTTTCATTGGAGTCATTTAACCAAGAGTGAGTCCAGATTTGAATTCTCTACTTTGTGCTCCCTGTGTTTTCCTTCCAGTGTCTACCTGCATGAGTCGCCCTATGTGCCTGCCTGAAGGCTGTCTTGTGAATTTGACTCTGTGTCTGTGGCAGTATGTCTGTCTGTCTGTCGGTGTGTATGTATATGCACCATGACCATACAGCACCAGAAAAGCGTATCAGATCACCTAGAACTAGAGTTACAGATGGTTGTGAGCTGTAGAGGGGGTACAGAAAACTGAGCCCAGGTTCTCTTTAAGAGCAAGTGCTCTTATCATTGAGCTATCCCGACAGCTCCTAAGAAGCTACTGTTATTGTAAGACTCTGGGAAGCTTTAACTTCCCAGAAACCCATCGAGTGAACACCATGGAGTCAGGGATCAATGCAAAAAGCAAGAGGAATTTATTGATCCAGCATGCACACCAAGGAGGGAGAGAACAACCACGCACAGCCCGTTCAGTGAGCTTTTATAGCTTTTCGAGCAGCAGCCATTAGGCACAATGTGATTGGCAGAACAGTGTGACTTTTAAACTGATTGGTCTTTAGGGAATGAGGTAGTAGGGGCTTAATTAGCCCCTCCCTTCCAGCCTAAGTGCTCTCTAACCTGTTTCTTCCAGGAGGGGAGGGGTGCCCATGTGCTCGGGACCCTGGTGGAATTTTCCAAAGTTCCTGAGCTGACCTCTCTTCATTATGATCTACTGGTGTCCCTGGAACTGCCAGGTATTGAACTCAATGCATCTCCTACCCCCATAGGCTCACATATTTGTCCATTTGGTTCCAATTGCCAATGCTATTTGGAAAGGTTTAGGAAATGTGGCCTTGCTGGAGGAAGTATGTCACGTTGAAACCATAAGACCTCAACCTACTTCTAGTTCACTCTCTGCTGTGTGCTTGCGGTAAGGGATGTGAGCTCTCAGCATCCTGCTGGAGTTGCCATGCCTACCCGTATGCTGGACCCTTGTCCCTCTGGAACCTCATGCCCAAACGAACGTTCTTCTGAGTTGCCTGCTACTAGTCTCATGGTGTTTTATCATAGCAACAGAAAAATACTAGTACACCCCAAGGCACAAGAGAAAAGAAATAGGCACAAGAAAGACTTGAAGACCCTCTCCACAGTGTGAACCAACTGTTCCTCACCATCAGAAACTTTAAAAAAGGTCAAGCTTCTTTCACATAACAATTTCATATATTGCTGGAGAGATTGCTCAGTGGTTAAGAGCACTGACTGATCGTCCAGAGGTCCTGAGTTCAATTTCCAGCAACCACATGGTGGCTCACAACCATCTGTAATGGGATCCGATGCCCTCTTCTGGTATGTGTCTGAAGACAGCTACAGTGTACTCACATACATAAAGTAAATTCTTTTTTAAAAAAACAAACAATTTAATATATTGATGGGTTGATGGAAACAGGAAGCCCCCCAGAGCTTAGGTGTCTCCTTGTGAGGAGTGGGGAGGACTTAGGGAAGTTCAAGAGCAAGCAGCTGCTTTGCAGCCCTGAGATCACACGTGTTTGTATAGGAAAGCTGAGCTGCAGGAAGAAAAAAGGTGTTGGACTTGTCAAAGAAGACACAGTTGAATCGTGTTAAATAATACCAGTCTGAATGTATGACCACTTACAGGTGCCACTCCATGCATTTGGAGTATGTTATTTCATCATCTATGAAAACCTCTATGAGAGTTATCCCTGTAATCCCCATTCTCCTGGTGAGGAAAACAGCCGTGCAGACATTAGGCACCGAATCCCAAAGATATATAACCAGTGACAAGGAGTGTTATTGTTAAGATCAGAATCCAGAGCCTGAGTTACATCTTTGACACTATAGAAACTATCCACTAGCTCAAATATTATTATTATTATATTATTTTATATGCATAGATGTTTAGCTTGCATGTATGCCTGTGTGAAGGTGTCAGATACCCTGGAACTGGAGTTATAGACAGTTGTAATTCCCAGGTAGGTGCCGGTATTTGAACCCAAGTCCTCTGGAAGAACAGCCAGTGTTCTTAACCATTGAACTATCTCTCCAGCCAGCAAACTGATTTTCTTTCTTTCTTTCTTTCTTTCTTTTTTAAAAAACTATTCTCAATATGATTCTGGATATGAGTTACTTTACACTCTCATGGAGGTTTGCCTGGCTGGTGACGTAAAGGTTATTTGCCTTAGAAAATCCCCTGCTTTTTTAAGTGCCAGCTTGGTTTGAATTCTTCATCTTCCCACCCCCACCCCTAATTAATGACCTGAGCTCTGTGAATGACAGGGTCCCTCTGCCTTGTGCTCTTAGTTCTGATGGAGAAGGAATGCAAAGGCTGTTCCACAAAGGGGGCCTGAGGGGCCAGTGGGTCCGTGATTGACAGAATTAATCTGAATTTCTGCTAACACCATTCAGCTCATGATAGGCGTTTGGTGTGCTCCAGCAGAACCTGGGTCTGTGTGTGGAATCATCTTGTTTCTTCTTCTCTCTGTCAAAGGGATACCCACAATTCTCAGGTAATTCTCATCATACTAGACAGAAGAGATCGAAGAACAATCAAGTGCTTCATGGTCTCGTACGGAGGGACATTGCTTGTTATATCTAAGTGCTGCCACATAGCTGAGCCAGGGAGACAGTGGTGTTGTGACTGTCAACTTTTAACCCCAGCAGGCACCATGCTCCTGTCTCATGACTGACTCTTTTCACCACTTCTGCAGTAATCCTAGATCTTCTTTGTAATTATAGAAGTAGATTTAATTTCTTCCAGTTTTTATTATAGAATAGTTAGATGTCCAGAAAGTTTAAATAATGGAATGAACATCCAAAACCTACCACATAGTTCTAATTTAAAATTCTTTTTTAAAATATTATTTTATGGCCAGGCAGTGGTGGCGCACGCCTTTGATCCCAGCACTTGGGAGGAAGAGGCAGGTGGATTTCTGAGTTCGAGGCCAGCCTGGTCTACAGAATGAGTTCCAGGACAGCCAGGGCTACACAGAGAAACCCTGTCTCGAAAAAACAAAACATATATGTTATATTATATATATATATATATATATATATATATATATATAATTTTATTTTATTATATTCCCTTAGAAGTCTGTTCTTTTTCTTTTAATTGATTCACTTTACATCCCAATATTAGCTCTCCCTCTCCTCCCACTGCCTCCCTCCATTCCTCCCTTCCCTTCTCCTTTGAAAAGGAAGAGACCTCCTTTAGGTAACACTCCTCCTGCTATCCCCCACTCCCACCCCCCCACCAACATTCCCCATCCTCTATCCATGGCACATCAGGTCACTGCAGGACTTGGCACAACCTCTCCTTCTGACGCCAGTTGAGGTAGTCCATTTAGGGGAATGAGATCCACGGGCAGGCAGGTAACAGATTCAGGAAGAACCCTACTCCTGTTGTTGGAGACCAAGCTGCTCATCTGCTACATATGTGCAGGAGGCCTAGGTCCAGCCCGTGCTCACTCTTTGTTCAGTGGTTGGTTCAGTATCTGGGAGACCACAAGGATCCAGGTTAGTTGACTCTGTTGGTCTTCCTATGGAGTCCCTGTCTAAGATATTTTATATTATTTGTGGCTATTTTGAAGGGAATTATCTCCCTAACTCTTTTCTAAGCCCATTTGTTGCTTTTATAAAGGAAGGCTACTGATTTCTTTGAGTTAATTTTGTATCCAGCCACTTTGCTGAAGGTGTTTATCAGCTGTAGGAGTTCTCTGGTAGAATTTTGGGAGTCATTTATGTATACTATCATATCATCTACAAAATAGTGATACTTTGACTTCCTTTCCAATTTGTATCCCCTCGATCTACTTTAGTTGTCTTATTGCTCTAGCTAGAACTTCAAATACTACATTGAAGAGATGGGGAAAGAGTGGACAGCCATGTTTTGTCCCCAATTTTAGTAGAATTGCTTTAAGTTTCTCTCTACTTAATTTGATGTTAGCTATTGGCTTGCTGTATACTGCCTTTATTGTTTTTAGATATGCATCTTTTATCCCCGATCTTTCCAAGACCTTTAACATGAATGGGTACTGGATTTTTTCAAGGCATTTTGGCATGTAACAAGATGACCATGTGGGTATTTTCTGTCAGTTTGTTTATATGGTTATTACATTGGTGGATTTTCATATATTGAACCACTCCTGCAACCCTGGGATGAAGCCTACTTGATCATGGTGGATGATGTCTTTGATGTGCTCTTAGATTCAGTTTGTGAGTATTTTATTGAGTATTTTTGCATCAACACAAAAGAATCAGCAAAGATTGTCTGCAGACTGTTTTTGTTGTTTCTTTGGTTTGGATTTTTGAGACAGATTCTCACTCTGTACCCTAGGCTAGCCTCAACTTATTACATAGCCCAGGCTGGCCTCAAACTGACTATGATCCTTTTACCTCAACCCCTTGAGTGCTGTGATTACAGGTTTGAGCCACCACATCCATCTTTGTAAATAGTCTTATTTCCAATTAAAAGATATAGGCTTGCTGCTGACTAGATTGTAAAAATAGATACAAATATTTTCTGTCTGAAAAAACAACAAACATTGAGGGTAGAAGCTTATAAATGAAGCAAACAGAAGTCAAAACCAATCAGACATACCCATAATTGTATCTCATGAGGTAGACTTCAAGCCAAGATCAGTCATAAAGAAATCATAAAGAAGATCCCTACACATTAATAGAAAGAATAACCCATCAGGAACATACAACAGTTGTGAACAAGTGCAGTGGCTGTTGATACATTTAATTTCCTAAGACAAACCACACATAAAGGGGCTAATAGGTCCAGATATTGTAAATACAGAGTGACTTCAATATCCAAGTCTTACTAATATATAGTTCGCCCAGGCAAAAATATTCAACAATGAAACTGGCAGAGAATGGGGTATCCTTTTGTGCCTTGAGAGGTTAATAGGCTTTACTGGGTTGAGGCAATCAGGTGTCCACGCTGCTCACCATGCCTATGACTGGAGTTTCAGAAACACCTCCCAGAACCAATAAATTATTTTTATCATACCTCTAGGCATCTGGGCTCATTACATTTCCATGTAAATGGAGAGAAAAATAAAACAAGAAATCAGAACATGACCCAGCGCTTTAAACATTTCTGGATTCCAGCCAGGACAGAATTTGAGGTAGATACAAGTGTATTTCCAGCACTGTCCAGGACTGAACTGCTTATCAAAGCCAAGACACATAGAACGGCTTATTTCAAGGAGCCTGGCCTCAGATGGCTGGCCAGTCTCTTTCTTCTCCTTGTATCAATGGAATTAATAGGCACTTACAGATTATTCAGTATGGTGGATGCAGAATACATATCTTCCTCCAAAATTCATTGGCCTTTATCTGAAATAACATCAGTTTGTGATGGTGCTGCACTGAAGAGTCTGAGTCTTGGAGCCATTTAAACAAAACCCAGGCCAATCTGATTTTTCCTTTGTATTCTCCCACAAAGACCATCCTCAATACGTATTAAGAAGCAAGAGTGACATTGTTCTTGGTACTGGAAACCTAGCCAGCTCCCCAGGGTGAGTATAGTCATGGATCTTGAAGAAGACCCTACAACCACCAATCTACTAAACCACTATAATTCCTAACTACATTCTAAATATCTATCCTAATATACAAATAAGCACAGATCTAACCACCCCTTTAAAAAAAAAAAACAACTATTACAACAACAAATTGTCTTTGCAACAGTTGTAGACCATTACAGAAACCAAACCCCATCAAAATGCAAAGAAGAAATGACTGTGTGGTACCCGGCCCCAGACGATAACACAACTATAACACAACTCCAGCCCCTCAGCTCAAGAATTGTCACAGAGGGGGCATAAAGATTCTAAGAGCCACAGGAAAGGACGTTTGCTGTGCGATTTTGTCTCCTGGAAATGACAGAAAGCTACAACATCTCACATTTAGTACCAGAAAACCACAATAACAACAATACCCATGAAGTATAACCAAGATGGCTGCCTAAACAAGGTCAACACCAAAAGACATGTGAATTTGGAAGGAGGAATTTCATGGGATGCCAACCCTAGTCAAACAACTAGAGTCAACCAAGCAATGTTGAGAGCAGGAAAAATTGTACAAATACAGAGCTGTTGGTTACTGCCAAGGTATGCCTACCACTACTGCACCTGTGAGAATCTACACCGTGCTGGTTGTTATTGCGGTTTATAGGCATCATGGTTGGTTGCTTCCCTTCCTTGGAAGGCACCTTCTTGTACCATAAAAACTAGTCCTCATGAATGTGTTTCCTTTTCTTTTTTATGATAACTTTATATAGTTAATTTTTTCTTGACTTTTTAAACTACTTAAAACCTAATTGAATTTTCTTGTTTTTATATTTCCTAATTATTAATTTCTGTTTTTATCTTCATCATGCCCTTCATTCTGATTACTTTTGGTTTAATTTACTTATTTTTTTCTAGTTGATTAAGGTGAAAACTTAGATAACTAACTTTATACCTTTTTCCTTTTTCTAATGTAAATATTCAGTAAGTCTTCAACTTCAATAAGCCCATGCAAAAAAATACAACTCAGTTACAATATTTACAAGCTGCATGACTAGATTGGGCGGGCTTACCACTATACTACTCTATTCCCCAGCTATGAGATTCCCTGTAGCTTCTCCAGGCCATGTGGTTCTGCTCCATCTTTCTTCCACCTTCTCTTCCTCCATCTTCCTTCAACTTCCCCCATCTTCCTCCCTCCTTCTTTTCTTCTCCCCTCTCTAAAACCCCCAGCGCCACCTTTCCCTTCCACTGGCCAGTAACAGGCTCTAGCCTTTATTTGACCAATTAAAATGGGGAGAAGATTCACATGAAATCACTTGAGTAACTGATTCACTCCTTGTCAGGGCAGCCCCTCGTGAGGAAACAGAATTAACGGCAGAATATAAACAGCACCAGGGCAACCCACAACATCTCCCCTTTTTGTCCAATTAAAAAGCTCTTTCTCTCAGATATAAATTGAGCACAACTATTACAATTATGCAATTTATAAAGTATAAGATACACTTAACACCCAGTCCATCATATTTGTCAATTTAGATACTCTACCATCTATCCTAACTTAAGAGGCTTACAATTTTATACCTGAATTATGTCCTGGTTTTAGCTTGTATACCATCTGAAAACCATCCTCTCAAATCTTTATCTCTCAATGTTAAATATCTTGAGTTGGCTATGAGACTACAACCAGTCTTCAATCCCATCAGGAACAACTTAAATATTACCCAAAAATATAGGAAGCACAAAACATAGCTTCCAAAACTTAACCAATTTGTAGAGACAGCTGACTACCTGGACAGTGCCTCAATCCTCAAAACACTGGAGCATCAGTCTTCAGCCTTCTGGCCCCAGATCATCGGAAAGACCTTTGTAAAGCAGAAATATTAAGGACTGCTTACCCTGTATCAGCAGAGCTATCAGTCGACTATTCTGCATAGTATGTCCTTTTCCTGGAAAGTATTTTTGTCTGTAGATGAATTGAGGCAATTCTTACCCAGTGGCTATCTCTCCACAACTGGAGCAGCTCTATTTCTTCTTTGAACCAAGAAGGGGGTGCTGTCAGAAACAGACATGTCTCTAGTTAAATGATCTTTAATAATGAAATGGCCTTAAATGTCATATTCTGTGGACTTCTGATACTTTTGAAGACTATCTATCTTTGTAAAGTAATCTGAAATGTTAAACCTTAACTATTCTTAGTCATTTCTATTTGAGTAAACTAAAAGCATTTTATTATGATTTAATCAGAATCTAATACAACCATGTGTTTACTATCTGGCCCTTAGTTTGTGTTACTTAACCATCCTAAATAGTTTGTAACGGCAGTTGTTAGAGGGACTGAGTTAAGCTTGTATTCTTAGATGAGTTGTGTAGGTATAAACAATATATTAAAATTTGTATCAATATAAGAAATTCACACCAATGAAAACCTTAAATCTGCATCAATCTATAAAATCTGTACCAATGTAAAGTAATAACTTCAATTTACATTAATTATAAAGATTTTCTACCAATGGCTATACAATGTTTTGTTTAAGAGTAAATTTGATAACCTATCCATATTTGTCTATTCCTCTAATTTCTGTGATATTACTACATCCCCCCCTTTACTCTTCCACCCCATTTTCTTTACCTAAGAAGGAAGGATAGAGAAGAGGAAAGGAAAGATAGAAATCCCTGAATCTAAGCCCTCTAGTTTCCTCCCTGTCCAAAGCTACAACATTTATAGATTATCCCTTAAAATGACAACATATTATAGTTTATAAAATAAACAGAACCATCCATCCCGACCTAAGGGACTGGGACGATGATCTTTTGTCTGCTTCTAGCTGAATTGGGGTAAAGAACTCCTTTCTGGGGGCCCAAAGGGAAATAGGAAAATTGGTTTTGCTGAAGGAGGGCTAGCTGGCATCATTTGCCTTCCAGTCACTATGTGCTGAGAAAGATCATTGCTTAGCTGACATCCTGACTATGACAGTCTGAAAGGCTGGATAGGCAAGCTAGCTGTTCTGGAAAAGTTCTGGAAGCAAGACTTTAGAAGAAACAGCGTTGATGTAGTTGAGGTAGAATCAAACAAGGAGCTGGAATGGAAAATACCAGAATCTCAGCATCCCAGAGTGTGAATCTTGTCTTTCTCTTATTTCATCCTGCAGTATATAAAACTTAAAAGCAACATATAGTTCTGTAAAGACATTCATATGGAGCATGCAGAGTGCACAGATTGGTTAATGAAGATCAATAAAGAAAGACAACTGCCTTTCTCCAGAGGTTAGTTTGATCATATACTCAAATTACAATATGAATTTCCATTCATGCCAGGTTAAAGGATGGTATGCAATAACATCATGAGAATTTTGTACTCATTAATTGTTATTGGCTATGTATGGACATTTTAGTCTTAGCCAATTCCACAGCTGTCTCCATATGCAGAGACATAAACATAACCACATATATATCACCTATCCTGTTGATCTTGTTAGTCTCACTGCAACCGACACATATTCAATGCTATACATTTTATAAGTACTGACTGAGTTATAGTCCACAATTTTTCTTACATTTTAGCTTTCCTTTGAAGTGTTTTCAAACTTGGAAGTATTTTTTCAATTTCCTTCCTATATTTTCTTTGACAGGTAGATTTTTTAGAATTATGTTTTCTGGCTTTCAATGTTTGAGTTGTCTCTGATTTATTTCTTAATTCTGATTTACTTAAGAGATATATTTAAACATTTTATTGTTGTTTTCTAGTACTGAATATTGAGCCCAGATTTAATCTATTAAATGTTTTTCATAGGGCACACAGCACTACTTATTCATTAAACATTAAATTTTTATTTCATGTATCGTGTGTGTGTGTGTGCTATGTATGTTGCTATGTATGCACATATCTGTGTACATGGGGTAAGTGGTAACTGTCTTCCTCCCCACATTGGTTTTTCTTTCACTGACTCTGGTGCTCCCTGATTCATAGAATGGCTGGGCAAGGACCTGCCTGCGTCCATACAACCAACTCCTACCACTGGGTTCACATATTAGCAGCCATTGTTCAACTGTTATGTGGATGCTGAGGATCTAAATTAGGTAGGACCAGCTTGTGCAGCAAGTATTCTACCCACTAAGTTCTCTCCTCAGCCCAAGAGAATATACCTTTTTGTCTTATTAGACAGTTTTTCTTTAATATTGGGAGTCTGAAAAAGGAAGCTCTTACAATATTGTTTTGGTTTGGTTTGGTTTTGGTTTTTTGAGACAGGGTTTCTCTGTGTACCCTGGCTATCCTGGAACTCACTCTGTAGACCAGGCTGGCCTTGAACTCAGAAATCTACCTTCCTCTGCCTCTCAAGTGCTGGGATTAAAGGCATGTGCCACCACTGCCCGGCACAATATTGTTTAGTCCATGTTCGCTTTCACCATTTTGTCAATTCTCCTGTACATAACACTTCTGAGGTCTATCAATGACTATATTTTTTTGGACATACATTTATCAAATTTGAGAAGAACCAGCAAAGAAGGACCAAGTTTATTCTCAGCATTTAAGAAAGGGGAGATTATGAAATTCATATACAGAGTAGGATCTGAAATATCAAGACTTAACATACAGTACTGGTATATTGGAATTTCTGTTTTCTCTGAATGAGATGGGATGGATGTGTATGATATGTGTCAGAAACTTCAGTACATTAGAGCATATCACACAAAACCGCCTTCGAGTAGAAAATCACCGGCTACCACTGCAGTTTTCATTAGCAGAGACTCAGGCAAGTTTACAATGGTGTTTTCTTCATGTCTGTCTCAACTTCTGGAGCTTGCTTACATGTTCCCTAAATACCTGCTTCACCTGCTTGTTCCTCAGAGTGTAGATGAAAGGGTTGAGTGTGGGTGTCACTACAGTGTTGAGTAATGCCACCACCTTGTTATGATCCTCCCCCTGTCCATTCTTGCCAGACCGGACATACATGAAGATACAGCTGCCATAGAAGAGAGACACCACAATAATATGAGAGGAGCAAGTCGAGAAGGCTTTCTTCCTCTCCTTGGCTGAAGGAATGTGCAGGATGGTATAGAGAATGTGGCCATAGCAGGTGGCAGTCACAGCTAGAGTGCCCAGGAGGCTGAAATTGGCAATAACGAAACCCAGGAGTTCTACCAGGCTTGTATCTGCACATATGAGTTCCATAAGTGGAAAGTTGTCACAGAAGAAGTGGTTAATGATGTTGGGGCCACAGAATGGCTGCTGAAATAAAATAGAACTGGGAACCATGATGAGAAGCAATCCTGACATCCACGAGCAAAACACAAGCTGGACACAGACTCTTTTGCTCATAATGGTAGCATAACGCAAAGGGTTACAAATGGCCACATACCTGTCAAAGGACATCACTGCCAGTAGAAAGAACTCAGTGGTGCCAAGGAAGAAATAGAAGAATGTTTGGAGGAAACAACCTAGTAGGGAGATGGTCTTATGTCCTGTGATGATGTTGGTTAGCATCTTAGGGAAGATGACAGAGGTGAACCAGATCTCCAGCACAGCAAAGTTGCGGAGGAAGTAGTACATGGGACTGTAAAGGCGCCTGTCCACGAGGGTGATGAAGATGATGAGGAAGTTTCCCAGCAGAATGAGGAAGTAGGTGAGGAGGAAGCCCAGGAAGATGAGCACCTGCAGCTCACAGGCATCTGACAGCCCCAGCAAAATGAACTCAGTAACAGTGGAGCTGTTCTCCATGACTCCTCCTACCTCTGCTGGGGATGTTCATGGACCCTGCTGAGCATCAGAGCCTGTGAGCTCTGAGCACTGGAGGACAACACAAGGCTGGGAATACAGAGGAATGAATGGTAAACTTTTAGCTGGAAGAGTCCTTTAGAGGTTTCAGCTCCTTGCCTTCTTATTCCTCGAGCTGGTGAGTAAAATGTCTCACAGATCATAAACTTTGACATCATTTTACAAAATTCGGGGTAATTTTCTACTCAAAATGATTTAAAACAACTCTGTATATAACTTATTCTTTTGTCCTACTAGGAAATTTTTTATTATTTTAGATCAGATGATATTTTCCTGTATTCATGTAAAAGTTGTATATACTCTCCTAAATTAATTAAAACTTTTCCTTTTGCAAACCCTGTTTCCTGTGAGTCAAAACTTTTCATCAGCATCATGGATGAAAAGCTTACAAAGCTTTCTATCAAAGGCATTTTTGTTGAACATATTGTGACTGCATTTGAATTCCAATTACCAGAGCCTAAAACAAAACCAAGCAATACCCATGGTACTTCTTGCAAAAATAAAACAAATAATACTCAATAGATAGCCCTGGGTTGAACATTGATCTTTCTTTATTACCAAAATTAGTAGACTAATAATGTAAGAATAATGTAACAAAAAATATAGTATATTTAGGGGATTATATTTTTCAGATGTGTCAAAATTATAAAAATATTATCTGTGGGCTGGTCAGATGCCTCAGTGAGTACAACACTTGCTACGTGAAACTGACAACCATAATTTCATCCCTGGAACCCATGTAAAGGTAGAAGGGCAGAACTAAGTCCACAAAGTGGTCCCCTGGCTGCTACAGTTGCTCTTCAGCACAATAATTAATAATAATAATAATAATAATAATAATAATAATAATGAAAGAACATAAGATATTAACAACTCATTATAGAAAGCTTAGGAATGTAGAGTAAGAGGTATAAAAAGACTACTTTGTAGCCCCACACAGATAATAATCATGAGATTTCTTAATTTGAAGACCTATTTTTATATTCTTACCTATGTGTATATGTCTAGGTAAGTGCAGGTGTGTGCATGTGCATGCAGATGCCCCCAGAAGCCAGCGGTGTTGGATCCCCTGGAGCTGAAGTTGCCCCAACATGGGGGCTGGGATTTGAAGTCAGATCCGCTGCCAGGGCAGTATGTACTCCTAATCTCTTAGCCATCTTTTCATTCCCGGTCTGTGAAGATTTCAATCAAGAGGTGAGAGGGTAGCTCAGTGGCACAGCACTTGTCTGGTGTGGATGAGGCTGGTTTCAAGCACCACAATTCTGTTTTGTATTTCTCTGTTGCATTTTCTACCATTATTTACATCTATGAATTGGCTTAAATAATTCATCCCCTTTAATATATTAATAAAATAAAATCTCATTATTATAAACTTTTTGTAATTATTTGGCTACTATTTTTGAAGACTTCAGATACACAAAACTGATACGTAGATAAGAAAGCATGCATTTTTATCATGCTTAGTGCTTTTGTATAATATCCTCAATAATCAAAATGAATAATGTAATGTTCATTCAGAGTTATTCATGGATTCAATCTCAATTGTTCAGTATATGTTTTACCTTAAGGTCTGTCATATGTTCTGCAGATCATGATCAGGAAGCTCTTCTCCCGTCACACTTCACGTACCCCCAAACCCTCATGTTTTCCAGCAACCCATCTCCCTTGCAATACTCCCTCCCTCGGTCCTCCCAGAAGTGAGTTGTCTCTGGATACTTCCCAGAACTGGGATTACCAACTCCCTAGGTGGCTGCTAGGGCTCTTAACCCCAAGTGTCATTGCTGGGACCCTTGACTGAGAAAGTTAAATATACATCCATAGTTCATGAAGTAGAGACAGATATCAATGAATGACTCATGTGACTGGCTCTTATATGTTGTATATGATCTTCCAGTCCCATTGTGCCCACAGAAGACTCTGAGGCACAGTAATCATGGTAGATCCTTTGTTTCTGTGAGCTGGGAAGAGGCCTGAGGTATCAGACATTCTTTTTGGTCTCTATGGGAATTTGAGATGTGCAAAGATGCATAGCTCAGATTTGACTCATCTAAGATTCTCTGTTTTTGCTGGCTGGAGCTATCCTTCCCTTGAGATTCATTACCATCAGCGATAACAGGGACCTAGGAAGGTCCCTTTCCTCTTACTTAATTCAACTCTCAGACTAAAAGTTTACTTTGTTCTGGGAAGAAGCCCAGAAACTTCCAATAAAGTTTTAATTCAGACAAAGATCTGCTGGGACATTCAGCCTTGTGGACTGAAGAACCTCTTGTACTTTCCATTTGGAGATAACCATTGTTGAACTGGACCATAACATGTCAGACACACTAGCAACTGCCCTTCATATACATATCAAATACATATACATATACATATACACATATGTGTGTGCATGCATATGCAGATATGTATACATATGTATTCATTCTATACATTCGATTCCTCTAGAGCAGCGGTTCTCAATCTGTGCCATGACCCTTTTGGTTCCCTTTCATAGAGGCCAAATATCAGATATCCTGCTTATCACATATTTATATTACAATTCACAACAGTAGCAAAATTACAGTTATGATATACCAACAAAATAATTTTATGTTTGGGGGTCACCACAACATGAGGAACTGTATTAAAGTTTCACATGTAGCTGGCATTGCTATTTTGTGGGTTCTTCTTTCTTCCACGCTTCTCCAACCCTTTCAACCCCCTGACATTAGATAGGAGAGGGGAAAAGGGTAGAAAGGTAAGGAAAGAGATCCCTGAATCCATTCTTTTCTCTTCTTGTTTCTTCTTTGAGCATTAGTACGAACAAACTGCAACCAAACCCCTGTGCCAGTCTGCATAGGTCTATCAGAATGCAGCTGGCAAGGAATCTTTTGTGGAAGCAAAAGGTCTCATGGGGCTCAGGCATGGCCAAAAGAACCAAAGGATTACAGCTCTCCAAGGGGAAGCTGGAGCAAGGCAGGTTGCCAGGCCTCACCACTGCCCCCAGTTAGTGACAGGCATGAGGCAGAGCTACTGAGCAGGAAGTGGTGGCTGTAGTCAACCACATGCACCAGCTGGTTGAGTAGGATCAAGGTCCAGCAGAAGAAAGCTTTAGGAGAGAAAACTCTTCCCTGGAGTGTTACAGCTCAATAAGACAGGCACTCTCAGACAATCTTTGGTGAAATGACTAGTGCACTTTATTTCTTGTTATTATATTCTTCTTATAAACATTTTTTGGGATGGAGTGGGATCTAGGAATAGAACTTCCCATTGGCTCAGTCTAAGAAGTTAGGGACTTTATTTACATGGGTAAGGACTTCAGGTGCTGTCCCTATGTGACAATCCTAGTAGGATATCATTGGCATGTGTTCCAGGATGGGAATCTGGTCAGGAGCTTGTTCAAACTCCTGCCATTCTCAGTTATGAGTTTTTATCAGGGCTCAGAACTTTGCTACAATCTTACCAGTTCTTCTGTCTGGTGGGATGGCCCACTGCCTCACACCCCTGAACAGCCAACCAACAACAAACCACCACCCTAGCATTTATATGTCCTCTGAAAAGTTCTTAAAATTCCAAAAGCCACACAATTGCAGAAACTATCTCCAGCTGGCAGAATCATGCCTCAGCTAGAGCATGAGGCAAATCATAGTCAGCTTCTGTGGGCAGTCTGAAGCAGCCCCATAGCCCACACCTGGGATTAAAATGAAAAGAAATTTTTATATTTCTGTGTTTCTTAAAAAAAAAAAAAATTCTAAAATTGTCACTACAGTCACCGTATTAGGAAGGTTGACAACCACTGTCCTGGTGAACCCTGACTAATATAATTACCAACCAATATCCCTTATGAACTTAGATACAAAATTCTCAATAAAGTACTCACAAAATGAATCCAAGAGCACATTAAGAAATATTATCCTCCATGATCAAGTTGGCTTCATCCCTGAGATTCAGGAATGTTTCAACATATGTACTCACCACATAAACAGAATGAAAGACAAAAACCATGCAAATATCTAATTAGGTACAGAAAAGACCTTTAACAAAATCCAACATCCCTTTATGATAAAGTCCCAGGAGAGACTATGAATACAAGAAACATACATCAACATAAGAGCAATTCACAGCAAGCCCACAGCCAACATCAGTCTAAACATCATTTCCACTAAAATCAGGCACAAGATAAAGATGTCTACTCTCTCCATACTGATTCCTAATAGTACTTGAAATTTTAAATAAAACAATAAGCAAATTGAAGGAGATCAAGGGGATAAAAATAGGAAAATAAGAAGTCAAAGTATTTTTCTTTTCAGATAATATGATTGTCTGTGTTAGCACTTCTATTGCTGTGATGAAATACTATAACCAAAAGCAAGGTGGAGAGGAAAGGGTTTATTTGGTTTATATTTCCACATCATAGTCTATCACTGAAGGAAGCCAGAACAGGAACTCAAACACGGCAGGAACCTGGAGGAAGGAGCTGATGCAGAGACCACGAAAGAGTGCTGCTTACTAACTTGCTCCTCATGGCTTGCTCAACCTGGTTTGTTTCATTCTTTCTTTGTTTCTTTCTTTCTTTTCTTTTTTTCTTTTTTCTGATACTTTATTTACATTTCAAATGTTTTCCCCTTTTCAAGTCTCCCCTTTGGAAACCCCTTATTCCCTCCCCCTCCCCTGCCTCTATGAGGGTATTCCCCCACCCACCCACCCACTCCCATCTTCCCTCCCTGGCATTCCCCTATCTTGGGGCATCTAACACCCTCAGGCCCAAGGGCCTCTCCTCCCCTGATGGCCAACAAGGCCCTCCTCTGCCACATATGTGGCCAGCACCATGGGTCCCTCCATGTGTATTCTTTGTCAACCTGCTTTCTTATAGAACCCAGGACCACCAGCCCGGGATGGCCCCACCCACAATAGGCTGGGCCATCATTCATCAATCACTAATTAAGAAAATGCCCTACAGGCTTGCTGAGAGTTCCATCTTATGAAAGCATTTTCTTCATTGAGGTTCCCTCCTCTAAGATGACTTTAGCTTATGTCAAGTTGACATAAAATTATCTAGCACGATGATTTTATATATAAAAACCCTTTAAAACTCCCCAGAAATTCTACAGCTGATAAACATGTCTGGTAAAACAGTAGAACAAAAAAATTAACATATAAAAGTCAATAACATTCTAATATACAAATAACAAACAGACTGAGAAAGAAATCGTGGATAGCATACGTTTAGCAACAGCCTCAAAAAAATGTATCTTGTGATAGATAACTCTAACCAAGCAAATACCTCTATAATAAAAACTTTATGACACTGAAGAAAGAAATTGAAGAAATCATCCAAAGATGGAAAGATCTCCCATCAATCAGGATTGATATAGTTAAAATGGCCATACTGTCAAGTAATCTATGTAGGTTCAATGCAATCCCCACCCAGATTTCCACAAAACCCTTCACAGAAATTAAAAAATAAATTTTAATCTCATATTCTTGTAGTGTATTCATTGGAGGAGACTATGCAGACATGGGTTTAAGCCAAAAGAAATTCTTCATTAGCTGGCCAGTGACTACAGGGTGAGCTTTTAAGCAAAAAAAAAAAAAAAAAAAGAAAGAAAGAAAGAAAGAAAGAAAAAAAGAAACAAAAACATATCCTGGGTTGGCATACTTCAGTTAACAAAAACCGTTACCCAGAAGAGAAATTATGGAAGCCAAACTCAAGATTGGATACATGTAAAGACGTTCCCAAAACATGGACTTTGATGGATTAGGTCTTTAATTTGTTCTTAGCAAGTGGTGCTGTCTACATGCTGAATTTTATGGTCTGAAAGGGACTTTCATCATTGAGTCAATTGTGCTAAGGTCTGAGTACCTGAGTGAGGTAACTCAGTCATGAAAGAACAAATACAGTATGTACTCACTAATAAGTGGATATTAGCCCAAAAGTTCGGAATACCTAAGATTCAATTTACAGTAACCATTGGACTGAATGTGGGGTCCCAGATGGAGGAATTGGAGAAGGGACTGAAGGAGCTGACGGGGTTTGCAGCCCCATGGAGGGAGCAACAATGTCAACTGGCCTGACCTCTCGATGCTCCCAGAGACTGGATCACCAACCAAAGAATACACATGGAGGGACCCATGGTGCTGGCCACATATGTGGCAGAGGAGGGCCTTGTTGGCCATCAGTGGGAAGAGAGACCCTTGGGCCTGAGGGTGTTAGATGCCCCACTGGGAATGCCAAGGAGGGAAGATGGGAGTGGGTGGGTGGGTGGGTGAGTACCCTCATAGAGACAGGGGAGGGGGATGGGATAGGGGTTTCCAAAGGAGATCTGGAAAGGGGAAAAGAAACATTTGAAATGTAAATAAAGTATCAAAAGAAAAAGAAAGAAAAAGAACATCCACCCAGTAAATAAATAAATAAATAAATCTTTTTAAAAATATCTTTACAAGGTAAACGAAAAAAGAAAGAAAATGTCAGTGGTGGGGTACCAAGGCTATAGAGTGGGAAAATATGTAGTTTCCTATTTTGGCATGAACTGTTCTTTTAATTTGTGTTCAGAATACTGTATTGTGTCTGATTCAAGTTATAGATTTAATTTCTATTTCATCCCATATGTTCCTTAATACTAAGATGACTTGAGAGGATCTATGGTTGAAGTTCTGAAACTTGGGAATAAAAAACGAAATATTTTGTCAAAAAAAAGATTATTCTGGGTTGGTTGGTCTAATGTGTAGATGTGAAGAGGGTTCTGAGGCTCCTTCATCAGTCTGCTGGATGACTCAGAAGGGACCAAAAAGAAGCAGACCTCATGACCACAGGATACTCTTGGTGGTTTTGTTATTACACTAAGAGGAAGACATTGTATCTAGATCAAGGTGTTCATTTTCTGTGAAGAGATAATGTAACTTCATTAAATAAAGTGTGTTCTTTGTACCTCTGATAAAAAAAAGAAAAGAAAAAAAGAAATAAACTGGACCCTAGCCTGGCACCATGTAGCCTAGGCAGGCAGAGCATGCCCCAGATGACCCCTTCCCTGTCTCACCTAGCGGTAGAGCATAGCACTCCTGAGACAACCCCAGACAGCCCAAGGCACCAGGTACCACTAAGATGAGCAAGTGAGTGGTGGAGAGATGGAAGAGAAAGAAGCAGAATGGTGTGTGCACAATGAAGAGAGGGGAAAATGGAGACTGGAGGGTAGTGACGAGCATGTGAGTTGCCCAGCATGCCACCTAAGGCCATGGTAAGGTCCTGGCCCATGCTGCTGCCTAGGGCCATGTCTAAGTCCATCGCCCTGCAGCAATGGGGGCCTGTTACCACCAAAGGCAGATGTCCCTGCTCTGAGATGCCATGTTGATGTCTGAGGGCTGTGCATAGTTAGCCCCACCCCTCATCTGGGCATCATGGGAGAGCTGGCCCCATGTCTCAAGAGCTACAGCATTCAAGAGAGTGGCCTACACCTTGCCTGGGAAGCACAGTAGAGCTAGCTGTGGTGGTAGGAGTGTGAGTAAACTGGGCCTAACGGCATGAGAGCTTGTAGCTGACTCTGGCCCTGTCAGCTGCAGCACTAGGGTGAGCTATCTGGGGCAGTGCTGGAGAGTTCACCCTGGAGTAATGAGTGCAGGAGAACTCCTGGGCTGGCCAGCTTAGCTACCACCCAGGCCCAGATCCAGGGCTTTGAGTTGGTCCACCCCAACATCTACCCCATCTATGAACTACTGGAGTGTGTGAAAGGGGCTGGTCCTGCATATCCAAAGCTGCAAGAGTTCCATGATACAGGGCTGAAGTGGAAACTTCTGGTTTCTTTGGAAAGTCAGTTATGTCAAATGATGTTTTGCTGGGGCACACGGGTGAAAGGGTGTTTTGCTAAAGTAGACACAGGAAAGAATGTCTTCCCAAAGTAGACACAGGTGAAAGGGTGTTTTGCTCTAGCAAACTCAGGAAAGGACACGTGTTGTTTAGAAAGAATGTAAATATGACCCCACAGACAGTGGAAGATAAAGCATTGGTTTATGTTGCTCTGCCTCACTATTCTTTGCTAATGACATGCATGTATTGGTTCGCCTTGCATTGTTTTGCTGTGCTTTGCTGGTGGTGACTTGATAGAGAGAAACTCGCCAAAGAACTTCTCATGACTGTAGCATCTTATTATCATGTTACTGTAGCATCTTGTTGCTTCCTCGGACTGGAGCCAACTGCTGGGCCTTGCAGTTTCTTCTGGATTGAACTGTCTTGTTGATCTGTGAGTGGTGACTGCTGAGTGGACTGGACTGCATCTTCTGATTTGTGTTTGGTGTTTGCTAGTGGAATGGACTAAGAACAACAAAGATTGGAATCACCCCAAAGAACCATTTCTAAACAGGCCCACTTCCCCCATATCCTCATAACCTTTCTTTTCTACCATCTCTGGTGGGTGATGGGCTAGAGGGGAGGTTGAACACTTATTACAGTAGGTGTGAAAAAATATAAAACAACACAGGGCAACAACAGGGTGTCCAAGAGGAGTCCCAGTGATGATCCAGTATTGATAGTGTAGCAGAAGCCAGAGGCCTCAAAACAGACCAATGACTCACTGCAATAAATATTTGCAAGTGAGGATGTGTGGACAGAGGGGTATACTGTGGGCCGCACTGTGACACACTACAGCATCCACAATGAGATGCTTTCTATGCTTTGTTTTGTTTGGGTTTTTTTGTCTGTGCATTTTTTTATTTTGGGGGAAAGTTGCATGGGCAGAGGGTAGGTACGAGGGGACAGGGACATAAATGGGACTGGGGTGCATAATGTGAAATTCACAAAGGTCAGTAAAAAGGTTTTTAAAAAATAAATAAAAATGGAGTACAGATCTAAACAGAGTCTTCAAGAGGTAAATGAATGTGAACACTTAATGTTCAACATTCTTAGTCTTCAGGGAAATATAAATTAATGGTACTTTGAGATTTCATTTTACCCAGTCAGAATGAACAAAATAAATACAACAAATGACAGGTCATACTGGCAAGGATATGGGAAAAGGAGTACACTTGCTCATTACTGTATGACTGCATGCTTGTAAAGCCACCATAGAAATCAGTGTAATGATTCCTCTTGAAGTGAGAAGTACCTCAGGATCTAGCTATGCCAATCTTGGACATATACTCAAAGGAGTCTATATATGACTAGAAAAATGCTTGTTTATCCATGTTTCTTGCTGCTCTATTCATAACAGCTGGAAGTTGGAAACAGCCTAAACGTCTATCAACTGAGGGAAAGACAATGAAAATGTAGTACATTTATACAAAGGAATGTTATTTATCTGGTTTAAAAATATAAAATTTACAGTTAAATAGTGGAGCAAGAAAAAAAGTCATCCTGAGTTAGTCAAGCCAGACCCAAAAAGACAAATGTTGTATGGTTGTTTCCTGTATGTGAATGTTAGCTTTTAAGCCTTCAGTAGACATGCTACAGTACGTATAACCACAGACGTTAGGTACTTAGTAAAGAACTGAAGGGGAAGTGAGGACCCCCCTCCCCCCAAAAAAGGGTGTGATGTTTTGAAAAGGAATGGTCACTATAGGCTCAAATATTTGGATTCTTGGTCATTAGGGAGTGGTGCTACTTGAGAAAGATTAGGAGGTGTGGCCTTGTTGGAGTACCTGTAGTCTTGTTGGAGGAAGTGTGTCACTGGGGGTGGGCTTTGGGGGTCTCAGAAGCCCAAGCCAGGCCCGGTAGCACTCTCTTCTTTCTGCTGCATACAGATCTGAATGTAGAACTCTCAACTCCTTCTCCAGCACCATTATGTTTGCCTGCTTGCCACCATGCTTCCTGATATGATGACAATGAACTAAACCTCTGAAACTGTAAGCTGGTTCCAATTAAATGCTTTCCTTTATAAGAACTACTGTGGTCATTGTGTCTCTTCACAGCAATAGAACACTAAGAAGATGTTAGGATACAAGAGTGTGGGGTATTGATGTGACAGGTCTGACCATGCTGATTATTGGTGGAATTTGAACTTTGGTAATGTGAATTTTAAAAGCAAGTGGAGCTTAACGGGCCATACTAGTAGAAGTATGGAAGATAGTGGTGCTGAGAGCAGTGTAGATTGTGAAGGCCTGACTTGAACTTTGGACTTTTAAACATTTTTGAGACTGTGATAGACTATGGGGACTTTTTAAGTTGGACTAAATGAATTTTGCATTGTATTATAGATATAAGCCTATGGGGATCAGGGAGTAGAATGTAGTGAGTAGATAGAATTTCTGGTGTACTGTATGGATATGTCACCTGTCAATAAGAAACCTAATGGCCTATATGAAAGGGTAGAATGAGAGGTGAGATATTTGGTGGGCAGAGGGATTCTGGGATAGAGCCAAGCAAGGGAGGATTCCCCTGGGACATGAAGGAGGATAGATGGGTTGAGAGCTGAGCAGAGGTAGCCAACCATGCGGCAAAATTTAGAATACAATAACAGGATTATTATTAGAGGATCTGGAACCAACAGCAACAACAAAAACGGTAGTTCCAGGTGAGAGAAATCCACTAGGTTATCAGGAATTAGAATGACAGCACATAAATATACAACACACTGAATTAAAAATATAGATTCTGCTTAGTGATGATTCCTTAGAATGATGTCACACAATAGCTTATGTGTTTCATTCTGTAGCATTTGGGGAATTGAGATATGTGCACATGGTGATGTACATGCTATTGATGCATGTTCGGAACTCCAACGGGCTTTTGCCTTGAATTCTGAGGATGATTCGGAGATTGCACATCTATTAGAGATGATGGCTATCTTGGAGATGCCTTTGCAGATTAAAGCTAATGATGTATCCTTTAGAAATAACAATTTTTAGGTATTATGGCATAGAACATGTTATTGACATACCTTACAATCCTACAAGACAAACAATTGTAGAGAGATCTAACAGGACTTTAAAGAAAATGCTCATAGAACAAAAGGGAAAGATGGAAGCTCAAAAATATAGTTGAAATAATGCTGTATTGACTTTACATTTTAAATGCCAATGAGACAAATATCATAACTGCTTAAACAAACTGGAATATGGAAAGGACTGTGGAACTAGATCAAAATAAATGTATCCAAACTTCAGAAAACAGAAAATGTGTTGCATTGTGGACGAGAATATGCTCTTGTTTCAACAGGAAGAGAGAAACTATGGATTCCTTCCAAACTGATAAAAATCAGATATAACTGGGGAAGACCCCCTGAGGCCCTGAGCTGCAGACAGAAAGAGGGAAGTCAAAAGAAAGTACAGGTCAGTATTGTTTGTGTCTCTGCACGGGAAGAACTCTAAGACTGGATGAGACATGAAAACGTCTCTAGCCAAAACTTCAGCTAAGCTTAGCCAATCAATCTTGTTGGCTACAGAGTCCTCAAAACTTATCATGGCATCCTTTCATATGGCACAGATGGAGATATATATATATATTGCATTTTGGTTATATAGTCCAAACTAACTTATAAAGACAGATGTCTTTCACCTGCTCAAAGAGCAAAGAACCATCTTTGACTGATCTGTGCATGCTATACATTCTATACATATTTTACTGCATAAATGTATATTACTTGTGAGAGTTTTTATGTTTGCAGAGCAAAAGGATCAGACACCAAAGAAGACAAGTATCCCAGGTGATCCAGCCTCTGATCTGCTGTTTCACCAAAACTTGCTTCCAGGACAGCTTCAAAGAAAACAGCTGACCCCAATTGGTCCAGCATCATACACTGTTCCGGTCAGGACTTTAGTTAAGCCCTGAAATTTCTCACTTTCTCAGCAAACAAAGACTGGGACAAATGCCATAGACTAATCATTATCCCAATTTTTTTGGGAGGGTGTCCTCAAAAGAAAAGCAACACCCCAAATCATCAGGAAGCAATTTTAAGAGAACAACACCCCAGTTCTTAAGAGGTAGGGTGGATGATTTTTGGTCATTCGGTGGATGATGAATGTTTGTTGTCATTTTAGGAAGGTTGGTTACAAATTGTTAATGGTCTTGGTCAGGGAGGAAACAAAGTAGATAGGTTAGATCCAGGGTTTCTTTTTCTCTTTCTTTTTCTTTTCTCTATACTTCTTTCTCACCTATCTAGGGCTAGAGGAAAGCTGGGGAGGATGAAAAGAAAGCGGGGGTTGGGGGGACATAGGCATAATAGGAATAATGGGTAGATTATTGAATCTACTTTTAGACCAAAGAACATTAATAAGCCAAAAATTTTACATTGGCATTGATCTTTGTATATATAAAATTAAGGTTGTATTTTGTTACATTGGTATAGATCTTTGTATATTGATACAGATATAGGATTATATATTGCTTCAACTTGCTAAGATATTGTACCCATGCAACTCATTTTAAAATGCAATATTAAGTTCTACACCCTTTGAAAGCTGCTATTACAAACTATTTAAAATAATTAGGAAAGCAAATTTATAGTCAATCAAACGTATGGTCTTGTAGGTGCTAGTTTAGTTATTATAAATATAAGCTTTATTTAGCCTTCTGTAGATGTTTTCAAGGTTAATCAGATAATAATTAGCTAGAAACAAACAATTCAGATATACTGATAGATGGCTTCAAAAATCTCAGAGATCCACAGAAAATGGCATTTAAAGATGTTTCATTAGTTTAAGCCTTTTAAGAGACAGGACTGCTTCTAGAAGCACCTCCATTCTACTTCAAAGAATAGGATGAACATTGAAGAATCTCCTTATGGAGTTTGCAAGTGCCTCTGGGCAAGAAAATGCCTTTGCTTCAACTACAGACACAATGTTGTCCAAAATAAACAAGTAGGATGTACGGAAGTCAGCTGCTAAGCTTTGCTAGGACAAGGCAAGTCCTTCAATATTCCTGGTTCATAAAATAGTATGTCAGATACTGTGGAAGAAGGCCAAAAATGGATGCTCCTATGACTCAGAGAAGTTTAGGGGGACTGCCCAGGCAGCCAGCTCCTCTGTCATTTCTATCGTTTGGGAAGCTGCTTGACTGCACTTCCTCCTTACTCAGAGAGTATTTATTCCTTCTCAAGTCTTTGATGAGGTTGAAGACTAGATAGTTATAATCTCATTTATAAGTTTAAATTGTTTAAGATTGAAGAAATTGTAAGTCTGATATGTTTTAGGTTGGTAATGCAAGTTATGATAGGAATTTATTTAGGTACAAAACTCTAAACTCATCAAGATAGCATAGATAATGTTCTCCAAGGTTGCCAAATGCATACAGGCTAGACATTATGAATGTAAATCTTACCTGATAGTTTTCATAATTATTATTATAGTTTATCATTTATTATTGTAAGAAAAAGCCTTCCATTGGACTAAAAGAGGAAATTGTAGAAAGAACCTCTTGTGTGCTCTATGGATACATCACCTGTCTCCATAGGCTCAAATATTCGAATGCTTAGTCATTAAGGAGTGGCACTACTTGAGAAAGATTAGGAGATATGGCGTTGTTGGAGGAAGTGTGTTACTGTGGGTGGGCTTCAAAATTTAAGAAGCCCAAGCCAGGCCCAATGACTCTCTCATTTTCTACTGCCTGCAGAGCAGGATATAGAATCTTCAACTTCTCTATCACTATGATGTCTGCCTACATGCCCCCATTTTCCCCTCCATGATAACAATGAACTAAACCTCTAAAACTGTAAGCATATCCCAATTAAATGATTTTCTTTATAAAGGTTGCCATGGTCATGGTATATTTTCAAAGCAATAAAACATTGACTAAGACAAAGGATAAATATATAATTATGGAGAGATGGGGGGGAGACTGGAGTGAGAGATTAATGGAAGCATGAAAGGGGAGTAAAGAAGGGAATGTGGGAGGGGGGGGACAACTAGCACTAATGACCAATGAGAGCCCGTGTGGAAACCTGCTCCTGAAGAAACTTCCTAAAACATATACATATGTGAGCGAAATCTAAATGGAGTCACAGAATAATGGGAGAAACAAAGCCCCAACTAGACTTCTGATTCCAGTGAAGCACTTCTAGTGCCAGGAATGGGTTTTATCTATTTGAGTCATTGACCAAATAGGCCTGATGAAAACCTGCAAACATCTCAGGCTATTTCCAAGGCTATTGGTTATTCTCTATAAACTGATGGTAAGGCCCTATTTCTGAAGACAACACTTACATATATCATTGTTTCATCATCAGAGAAGCTTCTTGCAATAGATGGGCACTAATACAAAGAGATCCACAACTGAGCAATCAATGTACAGAGGGATACTTGAGAATCCATTCCAAAATGGGATATCTTCATTAAACCTTCCCCTCAAGGATCAGGAAACTATGAGAAAGAGGAAGTAGAAAGATTGTGAAGTGGAAACTTCCGGTTTCTTTGGAAAGTCAGTTGTGTCACATGGTGTTTTGCTGGGGCAAACACGTGAAGGAGTGTTTTTACTGAAGCAGATACAGGTGAAAGGATTTTTTGATAAGGCAGACACATGAAGGAACATTTCACTGAAGCAGATGCACACAGATAAAAGGACGTTTTGCTAAAACAAGCTCATGAAAAGATGTGTGATGAGAAATTCTTCGCTAATGACATGCATGTATTGGTTTGCCTTACATTGAATTGATGAGCTGTTTGTCTTGACTCCATAAAGAGAAACACATCAAAAAAAAAACTTCTGGTGGTGGTCTGAAGCTTCTTACCACTTCAGCAGACTTGTTGACAGAGTGATGTCAGCTGATATAGTCTCACATGGCGTTTTGCTAAGACAGATTCATGTGGTGAGGAAAGACCCATGGAGGACATGTGATGTTTGGAGGAATTATAAATAGGACTCAACAGAGTAATGGGGGGCTTGCATAGCTAGCTTTGCAACACTGTGTTGGTCTCTCATCTTCATCTTTGCTGATCTTCACTTCATTGTGAGATGCATGGCAGAGAACTTCTCCTGGTGTCCCTGCTGGTCTTGCTCACCCATGCTGATTTGGCTGAGGCTCGACTGTTTCTGCTGGATTGTGCCACTGCTTCTGATTCATGTTTGCTATCCTGATACTACTGAACTGGACTGCTGACAATGCAGATTGGACTCAACTCCAAAGAACAATTTCTAAACAGGTCCACTTCCCCTGTAGTGGCTATTTCTGGTTGTCAACTTGACTATATCTGGAATGAATTACAATCCAGAATTAGAGGGCTCACCTGTGATCTAGATCTTGCATCTGGAAGACACAAGTTTCAGGTGTGGTGGTACGCACACCTCTAGTCTGGGCCACACCTGCTGCTGGAGAGCTACATAAGGACATTGGAAGGAGGGAGATTCAATCTTCTTCGCCTGCGAGCCTTGTGGGACTGAGAGACTGCTAGTTCCTCGGGTTTTCATTCACAGCTACTCTTGACCATTGTTGGGGAATTTGACTACAGACTATAAGTCATTAACAAATTCCCTTACTGTATAGAGACTACCTATAAGTTCTGTGACTCTAGAGAACCCTGACTAATACATCCCCCATATCCTAATAACCCTTCTTTTCAACTACCTCTGGTGGGTTAGGGGCTAGAAGGGAGGTTAAAAATAGGTTTTGAAAGAAATCTAAGTCAACAACTTTCACTGTGTATCCATGGCTAGTCTGAAACTCACTGTGTAGACCAGTCTAGCCTTGAACTCACAGAGATCTGCTTGCCTCTGACTCTTGAGCTCTAGGACAAAATGTACCACTATTCTCATCTGAGACCTCAGTTGGCAGCCTGGCCAATGCAAGGCTTTCTTAGAGGCACTGTTGAAATGACAAAAGAGAACACTAGTTCTGTGTCCTCATTCACGGTCTGACCTGGCAATGTCTAGTCTGACGCTGAAACCAGGGCCTTGAAAGAGTCAAGGTTGCACTTCTTGGGAACTCAACTCTTTTCTTTGGGCTGTTGTTATCAGTCCTAAAGCAGCTGTGTCTGAATTACCCTGCGTTCTCTCTGCCAACATTTCTTAATTAGCTTCCAGCTGACTCTGTCTCAATCTTCCCCTGCAAAGAGAAGTAATGTATGAGAAACTGTACTTAATAAACTTGCTTGACAAAGGCATAGTTTGTGCAAGACTTCCTGACCCTAACTTTTCTAATCCTCCCTCTCAGGAACCTGCCAATAAGGAATGACCTGTAAGTCTAGGTAAGGTCTCCCTCTGTTGGTGGTGGTGGTGGTTGGTTTTTGTTTGTTTGCTTACTTTGTTAGTGGTGATGGTGCTGGTGGTTTTTTGTTTTGTTTCATTTGGTTTTGGATTTGGGGTTTTGGATTTTTGTTTTTGTTTTTGTTTTTGCCTTTGTTTTGGTGTTTTTTGTTGTTTTGTTTTGTTTTGTTTTTGTAGGCACTTAGGACTGTAAACTTTCCTCTTAGGGCTGCCTTCATAGTATTCCAGATTTTGGTATGTTGTGTTTTCATTTTCATTCATTTCTTCCTTAATTCCTTCAATGATCCATTCCATTCAATAGTGTGCTGTTTAGTCTTAATGAATCTATACTTTCTGTTGTTTTCATTGTTGTTGATATGTAGCTTTATTTGATTGTGGTCAGATAGAACACAAAATGTTACTTTGATTTATTTCATATTCCTGTATTTGTTGATGTTCGCTCTGTATCATAATGAGTGTTCTATTTTGGAGAATGTTCTTCGAGCCGATGAGAAGAGTGTGTATTCCATAATGTTTGGGAGGAATGTTTTGTATATGTCTACTATGTTCCTTTGATTTGTTATTTAACTCTAATGTTTTTCAGTTGGCTTTTTGTCTGGATGGTCTGTATTTTGCTAAGAAGAGGGTGTTGAAATCTCCCACTATTACTCTATTGAAATTAATCTGTGACTTTACATCTAGTAGTATTTGTTTCATGAAACTGAGTGCATCTGTGATTGGAAAGTATGTTTAGAATTGCAGTATCCTCTCAATGAATTGTTCCCTTAATGAATATGAAGTGACATTAAGTCTTCTGAGTAGTATTAGTTTAAAGCCTACTTTGTCTGATAACTGAATAGCCATGCCTGTTTGTTTCTTAGTCCCATCTACTTGTAGTATCTTTTCCCAACCTTGAGTTGGTTTTTATTTGATAGTGAGGTGTGTTTCTTGGAAGCAGCAAGAGGAGTGTTCTTATTTTCTAATCCAATCTGCTAGTCTGTATCTTTTAATTGGTGAATTGAGACCATAGATATTCAACATTATTGTACTGGCTGGTTTTGTGTGTCAACTTGACCCAAGCTGGAGTTATCACAGAGAAAGGACCCTCCCTTGAGGAAATGCCTCCATGAGATCCAGCTGTAAGGCATTTTCTCAATTAGTGATCAAGGGGGGAGGGCCCCTTGTGGGAGGTGCCATCCCTGGGCTGGTAGTCTTAAGTTCTATAAGAAAGCAGGCTGAGCAAGCCAGGGGAAGCAAGTCAGTAAGCAGCATTCCTCCATGGCCTCTGCCTCAGCTCCTGCCTCCAGGTTCCTACTCTGTGTAAGTTCCAGTCCTGACTTCCTTTGGTGATAAACAGCAATGTGGAAGTGTAAGCTGAATAAACTCTTTCCTCCCCAACCTGTTTCTTGGTCATGATGTTTTGTACAAGTATGCAAATCCTGACTAAGGCCATTATTATTGAAATACGTCTATTAATTCCTGTAATTTTGTTAATTTTTGTGGGTTTTTTTTATCTCTTTTGATTAACTGTCCTGGTACCATTTGTTCTCCCTCCCTGACTTCTTGAATGTACTTATTTTTCATAAGTTAAAAAAATTTCTCCTGCTATCTGGCAAGCTAACCTAGTGGCCACCTCTTCCTTTAATCTATTTTTATCATGGAAAATTCTTATTTCTCCCTCAATTTTAATAGAGTTTTTCTGGATATTATAGCCTGGGTTAACAGTTGTGGCCTCTCAGAACTCGAAATACATCTTTTCAGATTCTTCTGGTTTTACATTTTCTATCAAATAATCAGCCATAATCCTGATTGTCTTGCTTTTATAGATGACTTGGCCCTTTTTCTTGTAGCTTTCACTTGAGTACAGGGTCAAAAGTGACTACCCCTTTCTTTGAACTGTGCTTTCAGTATTTTAACTATAATATTTCCTGAGGGGTTTCTCCACTTGCTCCTCTCTTTTTGGTGTTATGGGAATCTTTTGTACAGGAATGATATCTCTTTCTCTAAGATTTGAGATATTTTGTTTTATGATTATACTGAAAATATTAACTATATCTTGACCTGGAATTATTTTTCATTGTCAATGCCCATAATTCATAAATTTGGTCTTTTCATGGTGTCTCAAAGTTCCTACACCTTATGTTAACATGCTTTTTAAAAATGTATTATTTCCTTTGACTGGATGACCCAGATCTACTTTGTCTTTGAGCCCAGATATTCTGTCTTCTGTGTGATTCTCTCTTAATGAAGCTTTCCACTGATATTTATTTCTGCTGATATTAATATTTCCACTAATATTAATATTACTGGATTTTCACTTCTGTTTTGGGATTCTTCAGTGCTTTTATCTCTTTATTCGATTCAGTTCCATTCCATCCTGAATTCTCTTCGTTATTTCATTTAGCTATTTCTGTTTTCTTAGAGTTGAATAATTTTATTCCTGTTCTCTTTACATTAATTCAGGTGTTTATTTTATTTTACTTTTTAAAATTATTTATATGTGTATGGATTGTTTTGCCTATGTCTTAGTTAGGGTTTTACTGCTGAGAACAGATACCATGACCAAGACAACTCTTATAAGGACAACAGTTAATTGGGTTAAGAGGTTTAGTCCATTATCATCAAGACAGGAATATGGCAGCATCCAGGCAGGCATGATGCAGGAGGAGCTGAGAGTTCTACATCTTCATCTGAAGGCTGGTAGCAGAATACTCACTTCCAGGCAGCTAGGATGAGGGTCTTAAAGCCTATACCCACAGTGCCACGCCTACTCCAACAAGGCTACATCTCCAAATAGTGCCATTCCCTGGGCCTAACATATACAAACCATCAGAGCCTGCATATATGTCTATGAGCCAAGTTGTTTGTTATCCTTTGGTATGTATTCTTAGTTTGCTAGACTGAAATCTCAAGATGGTATGGCAGCTTGGGTGGCTTGGAGGAGGTTTTAGGGAATAGAGCCTGTGCTGACAGGGATGAGATAAGGGTTAGGGGCCAGTGTTAGAGGGACTAAGTGGAGCATTATGGTTCACTGGTCCACAGAGAGAGTGGGCTGGGCCAGGAGGACCAGGTGGGGTGGCTAAAACAAATAGGACAAGAGGAAGAGGAGGCTAGGATCAGTGTGGGGTGGAGTCACATACAGGGTATGGCCAAAAGGACAAGGTGGAGCAGCCATGGAGCACATGACTGTGTTTTCTTTTGGGATCTAATTATCTCCTTAGTCTAATGGGGCCTGGGATCCCCAGACACTTAATCTAATGAGACTCACTTTCCTCTTTCCATATCTCTTGTTCATTACTTACAACATTTCTAAAAAAAGTTTTTGTTGTTTGTTCAGTTTCAGAATAATAGTTAGTACTGAAGTAGATTATATACATAACATGTCAAAAAGAATAGCTTTTAAAGCCATACATTTTATCATACCTTCAAGATAATTAACTATATAATATTAAGTACTCTTCTTATTATGGGGATGCAAGGGAACAGAATTTTGGCCAGTCCTATCCTGACCCCAACCACACCCCATTGTTTATATATTAAACAAATGTGTGTGTGTGTGTGTGTGTGTGTGTGTGTGTGTGTATGTTTGGTGAGTCTGAGTTGAGTGTGAGAGTGTGAGTACCACTGCAAACACGTGGAAGTCAGAGGACAACTTATGGGAGTCTGCTCTTTCTCTTCACTGTGCAGGTTTGGAGGATCAAGTTTAGATAATCAATATTGGTGGCAATTGGCCTTATTCATTAAACTATATCATTGACTCTGATACTACTTTTTAATATGTTTATCCAATATGCAATTATCAAGTGGTTAGCTTATTCATCGTCTCAAACATTTATAATTTTGTTTGCTGAGAACATGAAGTTCTTTTTCTTAACCATTTTCAAATCTATATTATTGTTAACCATAGTCATGCTACAGTTCAATAGAACATTAGAATGCATTGTCTGAACTTTGTACCTGCTGTACAGTCTCTCCCTGCCCCCAGCCTTTGTAGCTACTGATAACCAGGATTCTAGGTGCACTTCATTTTTATAAAAATAGAGGTTTTATTATCATATATTAATTATACACACCTCCTGGTTTCATTACAAACATTTTATATGTAGGATCTGGTTATAAAAGACAACAACCTCCAGGCTCCCATATGTTGCTGTAAATGACATGACAGCTGAACCATCCTCCACTGTGTGAACACACCATAGCTTTTGACCTCTTTACCCATTGCTAGACATTTAAATTGATTCTATATTTTGGCTACTGTGAAAAGTTGTGATAAATATGGGAGTTTAGATATCTCTTCATTACACTGATTTCATTTCCTTGGATATTGTAGTAGCTAGTTTTATGTCAACTGAATGAGCTAGAGTCATTTGGGAAAAGGAACTCTAAGTTGAAAAAAAATGGCTCCAGAAGATTTGCTTGTAGGGCATTTTCTTAATTAGTGATTGATGTGAGAGTGTCAGGTCAATGTAGGTGATGCCCTGCTGGTCCTGGCTTCTATGAGAAAGCAGGCTGAGCACATCATGGGGAGTAAGCCAGGAAGCAGCACCCCTCCATGGCCTCTGCATCAGTGCCTCCAGGTTCGTGCCTTGAGTCCCTGTCTCAACCATTAGTCCTGGACCTAATGGTTGTAAGATGAAATAAATCCTTTCCTATGCAAGTTTCTTTTGGTCATGCTGTTTTATCACAGCAATGGAATCATAAACTATGACAGAAATATGCACAGTGATAAGATTAGAGAACTATAAGGTAATTCTCATTTTGGTCTTTGAAGAATCTCTCTACTATTTTCCATAATGGATGAACTGATTGCATCCTCATTAGCGGTGTATTAGAGCCCTTTTGTGCACAGCCTTAGTTGGTATTCTCTCTTTTCTAATTTGAATTTTTTTTATTTTTTTTTTATTTTATTTTATATGTGTGAGTGTTTTGTCTGCATGAATGTAGGTGCACCAGGCAAGGTGTGTGCCTGGTTGCCAAGGAGGTCAGAAAACGGAACTAGAGTTGCAAATGGTTCTAAACCATCATGTGGGTGCTGGGAATTGAATCTAGGGCTTCTGTAAGAGCAACAGTGCTCTAAACCACTGAGCCATTACTCTAGCCCCTTCAAATTTATATTTTTTATTTATCTTTTTGATAGTTTCTCATCATAGTTTTGCTGTGCATTTCCCTGATCATTAGTGATGCTAAAAATTTTTACTTATACCTCTTAGCCATTTCCTGTCTTCTTGGGGAAATGTGTGTTGCTGTCTTTCACCTGTAGCTAATGTTTTGCTATTTTGTGATTCTTTCTTCCACCCTTTTCCACTCTTTCAACCCTCTAACACTAGATAAGAGAGGGAAAGGGATAGAGTGGAAAGGAAAGAGATCCCTGAGTAAAGTCAGGATTGGGAAGAGGGAGGGAGTATTATCATTAGACTACTTCTTTCTGATTAGGGAAAAGTCTGATTTTTGCCATCAGGATATCTGATCTCTTCTTGTTGTTTATTTTTTGTGTATGACTACTTAGCAAACTGTGACCAACAACAACCAACAACCAGCCGACAACTCACCACTCCTCTCTGGGCCCTAACATTTACACATATCCTCTGAAAAGTCCCCAGAATTACAAACATCACACAATTGCAGAAACTATCAGCAGCTGGCAAAATCATGCCCCTGTTAGAGCATGAGGCAAATCATACTCAGCTGCTATGGACAATCTGAAGCAGCCCCATATCCCTCACTTGGGATTAAATTTAAAACATATTCTTATAACATTCCTGTGGTTTTGGTTTTTGTTTTAAGAAACCAAAACACAAAAATTCTCACTACATTCATCCATTTACAAATTGAATATTTATTTTTGTTGAGATTTGTTGATAGCTTCTATATTCTGGATGTTAACTTTGTCAGATGCATTGTTTTCAAATACCTTCCCCTAATTGTGAAAGTCATCTCTTCATTCTGTTGTTTCCTCTGCTATATAGCAGTATTTTTAATGTGATTTGTTACCAGGTGTGATGCCACATACTTGTGTTCTCAGAACCAGAGAGATGAAAGGAGAAGGATCAGGAATACAAGAAAGGGCTCATTTTTCCTTACACAAGAGTTTATGGCCAGTTCAGGCTATATGAGGTCCAGCATCAAAGAAAAATTACCATTTATCATTTTGCTTTTGTTCTCTGTACTTTTGAGGTCTTACCCAAAGAGTTCTTGTCCAGATCAACAACATGGCATCCATCCCTGCTCCCCACATTTTCTTCTAATAGCTTAATAGTTTTGGTCTTGCATGTAAGTTCATTTTTAGTTGATTTTTTTAAGGTGATGATTAATAGGGGTCTAGTTTCAATTCTTCTAGCAGTGGAATATCTATATTTTCTACCACCATTTATTGAAGAGTTTGTCCTTTCCCCAGTGACTGCTCTTGGTACATTTGTCAAAATTTGATTGGCTCTAAGTGTGTTTGTATATTTGTGAGTTTTTCATTCTGTTTTATCAATCCATACAGTTATGATAGTACCATGAAGTTTTGGTTATTATTGCTTTGTCGTATATTTTGAAGTCAGATGGTGTGAACCCTTATTTGTTCTCAAAACATCCTGAGCCTATTTGGGTCTCTTGTGGATCTGAAGGACTAGGAGTCAGACTTTTTCATTGCAGGGAAAAGGGTATTTAAGTGGATTAATGTGCTTTTCACTTAAACATTTAAGGTGGTTAACATCTTGATTCTTCTCATTCTTAAAGCCAAAGGCAACTGTTCCTAGAGACTTTCAAATACTGTGTGTGTGTGTGTGTGTGTACATGTTTGTGTGTGTGTATGTTATTTCCTTTAAATAACACTTGGCTGTGTGATAAAACCTTGCCTTTCCTGATTTTTTATTTTTAAGTCAGCAGACAGAAAACTGTTTCTGTAGCCCTAGAATACCTCCATTTGATGCCATTGGTCCCACATGAATATTTGTATTTATTTCTGTTTCTGTGAAGAATATTATTCTCATTGGTACCTTAAAGCAAGGTACATGGAATTTGCAGATCACTTGGGTAGGACTACTTGGATTTTCTTTGAGAGACTTTTATTATTGAATGCCTCAATATTCCTTATCAGCCCACTTAGGATTCTTATTTCTTCCTGATATGGCTATAGTAAGCTTGTATGGTTCCAATCATTTTTTCCATCTCTTCTAAATTCTCCAAATTATTCATGTATACATCTTCATAGAAATGGAGCCCGAGTGGGTAAAGCATTTGCTGTCTAGCCTGGAGGCCAGAGTTTGAAGGAGAAAAGGATTCCTTCAAAGTATCCTGTCCTCCACACTCGTTCAGCAACATACCCATCGTCTGTCCCACAACTAAGTAAATAAAGTTTAAAAAAAAAAAGAAAGGAAAAGAAAGGAATTCCTAGTAGACCTTTGTGGTTTGTCATATTAGTTGTATTTATTTCTTTTTCATGCCATTTTATCTGAGTCTTTCCTCCTTTTTCTTCATTAATCTGGCTAAGTCTTAGTAATTTTATCTTTTCAAAGGATCAACTTAAAGTTTCATTATAGGAGAATGGGAGTCAAGAGGTGACAGAGTCATGTGACGAATCCCAGGACTCAAACTCCAGAAACCAGCATCAAGTTGCAGGTCTGAGTTTATTGCTCAGCACTTAAGCTTATAAATAGTGTTCAAGTCAATATCAAGCCCCTAAATCCTTGGCAAATCGTATCTCACCACACTGTCACCGTTCACCAATGAAAGCCAGCATCCCCGAGCCATCTTGGATCTACAGCTGAGTTCAGCAGATCAGCACTCTTCCATGAGTAGCAGCATTCTGTGGCACCTTGTTCTGCATCCCCCTTTTTCCTTCACAAGGTTGACCTCCACAACCCCATTTCACTAATCTTGTGTGTGTTGTTTTATTTTTTTATGTATATGGGTGTTTTGTCTCCATGTGTATAAAGGAACAATGTCTGTGCCTACTGCCACCCAAGAAAGTCAGAAAACAGCAATAAATCAAGTTACAGATGGTTGTGTGCTGCCATGTAGGTGCTGGAATTGAACTCAGGTTCTCTGGAAGCAAAGCCAGTGCTCTTATCCACTGAGCCATCTCTCCAACCCATCTTTTGTGTTTTTTTAAACTTTTAAACATGAAATTCACAAAGAGTACAAGTATACATATCATAAATAAACTTTTAAACTTTCTATTTTACTCCATTGCTCTAATCCTTTTTTAAAAATAACTTATTTTATGTGTATGGATGTTTAGTCTGTGCGTATGTCTGCCCAGCACTGTGTGTCTAGTGCCTGTGGAGGTCTGAAGAAGGATCCTCTGAGACTGGACTTAAAAACAGTTGTGAGCCTCCATATGGATTCTGGAAATTGAACCCAGTTCTTTTGGAAAAGCAGCCAACACCCTTACCTGCTGAGCCATCTCTCCAGCTCCTCTATAAATTATAAATCATAAATTATGATTTATCCTCTATCCAAATCCATGGAGAACAATGCATTGGATAGGTGGAATGTTCTACAAATGTCTGTTAGACCCATTTAGTCTACAGGGAGTACAGTTTACATCTAGTGAGTTTGTTGATGGTGATGGTGATGGTGGTTGTGGTAGTGGCAGCGACGGTGGCAGTGGTGGTGATGGTGGTAAACTTGGGCAAAGTCTCTTTATTCCCCAGATTTTATCATTAAAAGAAAAAACTAACAAAGAGAGGATAACTCAGGGCTAGTGAACCCTAGGGACGTGCACTTCCTCTGCAGGTCTTCACATCCTGGCAGAGTCTGAAGGGGAAATGACAGAATCCCACACAGCACTGTGGGTCTGAAAACAGAACACCTTTGACTCACAGTCTGGAAGGGCTTCAGAGCAATGACCATAGATGAAGGGAAGGCTGTATCATCGCTGTATGGAGGGACTTTAAAGCAGTGGCCATTAATGGAGGAGGAAGGCAGTGTAGCATTTCTAAGCCAGTGAGAGCATGGAAGTTGTCTAAAGCTCAGCAAAGTACAGGGAGAAAGCAATGAAGCCTGGTATGTCCCATAGGGGTGTGAAAACAGCAGGGGAGGGCTTTCCCACTGCCAAGGGCCTCCCTGCTGAGAGGAGAGGTGACAGCCAGCTCCCTCTGTGCACTGATGACCTCCACAGGCTGGAAGGCTTTGAGAGGGCAGGAGCAGGACTGGAGCCATCTTTGCCCTCTCCATCACCCTCAGAACACCAACACAACTCTGATGAAGAGTGTCCTAGGAGAGACCTTGAAATTAACTATGATTTAATTTCTACTATCAGGCTAATAGGGTGTCTAGGGAAATTAAGCTGGATTTTTAAATACCTAGAAAATTAAATTTTGTGCACACATGCGTTTGCAAATTAAGATTAGTAGTTACTTGACATCAGATAGCATCGTTTAAATATTTGCATGAAATTCACAAAGAGTACAAGTATACATATCATACTGCCATGAACTTTGCCATATAAACATAATTTAATTCAGTGATCTTTTCTCAATAAACGTGGAAAATGTTCAACTGCTCCGAGGACCAGTGTCTTCGTCCATTAATTATGTGATATAGTGGGAAATTTGTTGATGTTAAAGCCAAAACAGGCTCCCAGCTGGGGACTTTTCTCTCTTACGTGCTCCTGCATATTAGTTTATCATTGTTGTTATTGTTGCATTTAAAGTGTGTGTGTGTGTGTCTGTCTGTCTGTCTGTCTGCCTTCATATCACAGTGAATGTTTGGACAATTTGTAGGAGTCATTTTCCTCTTTTATGAGGGGAGTCCTGAGGATGAAACTCAGATCATCAGACTTGAGGGGAAGCACCTTTACCTGCTGAAGCATGTCATCAGCTTTACTCATGAGTTTTTAAAGTATTTATTTAGCAGGCTTGGGGAGATACCTCCATGTATGAGGACACTGTGGCACAAGCATGAAGACCTCAGTTCAAATCCCCAGTTCAGCTTCCCTGTAACACCTATGCTTTGGAAGGACAGATATAGGAAAGTTTCTGTGGCTTGTTCACTGCCAGCCTATCTCTAGTGAGAGACCCTGTCTCAAAAAAATAAGGCCAAGAGTGATGGAACAAGATACCTCATGTTCTCTGACTTCCATGTATATAGGAGATATACATGGAATAGATATCCCCCACATATATGTGCATATACCACACATACACACACACATACACAATTTATTTTGTATTCAAAGTATTTCAATAGTATCATCTATATTCTTGATAATAGTCTTTTTAAGGGACATGTAGTAGTGTTCACTGATGCCTTAATTTGTATCTTCTGAGGATTAATGATATTGATCACCTTTAAAAGTTATTGCTAGCTTTTATATATATATATATATATGAAATGTCAATATTTTGCTATTTTTAAATTGGATTGTAAGCTATGCATGGTGGCACATGCCTTTAATCCAGCACTCAGGAGGCAGAGGCAGGCAGATCTCTGAGTTCAAGAACAGCCTGATCTACAGAGCTAGTTCCAGGATAGCCAGAGCTATACAGACAAACCCTACCTCAAAAAAAAAATTAAAAACTTGGCTGTCTTTGTATTGAATTGGTTTGGTTTGGTTTTGCTTTATTTCCGAGTGTGTGTGGGGAGGGGAGTTCCCACAAAGTAGCCCAGGCTGTCTAGAACTCCCAGCAATCCTCCTACCTCAGTCTTCCAAGTGCTGAAATTGCAGGTGTGAGCCAGCATACCTGGTGTGAATGTCTGTCTGTATATTTTCCAGATACAAGATCTTTACTGGATATATGAGTTTCAAATTTTTCCCCTTAGTCTATGCCTTATATTATTTTCTTAATATAGTATTTTGAAATTAAAAAAGTAAGTTTTTTCTTTTTAAATCTAATTTGTTCATTCTTACATTTACAGATCATACATTTGGTATTTCCAAGAAAGTTGGTTTTATCCATTTTGGTCTGGAAAGTTTGCCAACTTAGAACTTACATCAAAATCACTGATGCGTGTTGAATTTTGATGGATAGTGAGGAGTCCAAGTTCTGGGTTTTTTTTAATGAATATCCTATTTTCCATCACTGTTTTAAAGACATTACTGTTATTGTTGTTACATGTGTGTGCATTATTAGTGTGGGGATTCAGTAGAGGCACACATGTGGAGGTCAGAGGGCAAGCCTGGGTGTTCATCCTGCCATCCACCCTGTTTGAAGTTGGCCTTCAAGATTCCCAGAATTCTCCCAGAGGCCTTGTTGCAGTAGGTGTGGCCTTGTCAGAGGAAGTGCGTCACTATATAGGCTGGCTTTGAGGTCTCATACGTATTTGGCTAAGGCTATGCCAAGTATGAGACCCAGTCTCCTTCTGCTGCCTGTGGATTAAGATGTAGAGCTCTCAGCTCCTTCTCCATGTCTGCCTGGATGATGCCAAGCTTCCTGCCATGATGATAACGGACTAAACCCCTGTAGGTCAGCCCCAGTTAAATGTTGTTCTTTATAAGAGTTGCCTTGGTCATGGTGTCTCTTCACAGCAATGGAACCTTAACTAAGACAATATCCAACCCAAATACCCTCCTTCCATTCACTCAGCCTCCCTGAACACTTCTCATCTTCATCTCCCTCTCCCCCCTTCTCATCCTCATCCTCCCCCTCCTTCCTAATAACCCACTGAGTCCAATTAGTGACATTTAAATGGATGCGGGCCATGAACCAGAGTATGGGCACTACCAGGGTCTACACTCCCCAAAGAAAATTTACAATTTGTCCCCTATCAGTCCTCAATTACCAATAGCTCTTCAGCTAGGGGCTGGACCTCATGAGCCTCTCACTATCCATTCTGGAATGTTGACCGTCTTGCTCTTCACTGGTCATCACTGAAGCTGTGAGCTCACAAGTGCAGTGACCACATTACAATCCAAAGACAGAATTTCACAGCACCTTGAAACTGGAGGACTAGTCTTAGTTTTTTTTTCTCACCATATGGAAAGGTTTTGGATTTCTATCTGAGGTGGGGCTGGAAGGAGCCGGAGGGTTTTGAGATGGTGGGTGATGTGAATTGATTCACCTTTCAGGGGTTCTTTTGGCTTCCCCTGGAGTCTGGACTGTAGAGGCAGAGAGATGACCTCACAGGCTGTTGCTTGTTGGTGAGGAACAATGGTAATTCAGTTTGTCTTGAAGACTGTCAACAACAGTTGATGAACTGAACTTGGGAGGAGAGCGGAAACTTTTTTCCCCTGGGTGTTCAAGGTAAGTGGGAGTGCTAGAAGGAGTGTGTGCTGGGAACAGAACAGCTCTTAAGTCCTGTTAGCCAGGAGCTACCTATGAAACTGTTAGCTAGGATTAGATGCTGCTATCCATAAACAGCAAAAACAGAGTAGTAGCTTAATACATTATTTGTCTATTATTTATTATATAAAATGCTCCCTCATATCCAAGGACTCTAGGGCTGGAATGGCAGATTCATAGTTAAAGATCCAGGATCCTTTCCTACTGTTGCTCTGCCGTTCTTAGCTCCGGCTACAGAAGCTGCTTTACTTTTCTCCAGTGGCTGCTCCTCAGTTGAGCCACATAAATCCTCTGTCAAATAGGCTACGGGACACGTGATAATATCTCCCTCAGTGTTTATATGTGTCCAGACACATTCTGAGTTCTCAGATGTGTTATAAGATTCAGTCTTGTTTAGTTTAAAATGATCCTCAGCAGGAGAGGGCAGGGGGCACAGGGAACAAGTTAAAACCTCAAACCCATTGCTTCAGATGCTGAGTTTAAACCCTAATTGAAAAATAAAATAGTCTTCAGTTTATTCTGATCTCAAACCCAATTTATAGTCTTTTCATCTCTGATGTTATTAAACCTGTAGCTCTAACCTTCTGGACTTCAGAGTGAAGGTTGCTGGTGAGCTGTCTCAGTTTCTAACACCTCTCTCTTCAGCTTCCTAGAAGTTAGCTCCCTCTAGAGAAGAGAAGAATAAAGGACAAGAGGCTCCCAAGCCCACCCCAAATCACCTGTTACAGCCTTTGTGCTGCCCTTGCTCCTTTGGACAGAGGTGGTCTAGTTGAACTGTGTAGAGACATTCATTTGTGTACAGGCTCTTGGTGGCTGCTACAGTGTGGATTTGCCTGTGAGCATCTTCTGCCTCACCCACTTGAAGGCTGTCCTTCTGCTCTTTTGCTGTGGGGTCTACTTTCTGATAGCTGTTTGTCTGGGTGAGATCCCAACAAGGTAGTCAGGCTCAAATATCTTCCTTGGCAGTTTCTTGAACCATGAGGAACATATCCTTATCCAATACACAGTGGATATGAAGGATGCCTATGCCCAGACTTGCCATTTTTTAATCTCATTTCTCTTTAGACAGGGCAGATCATCAAGTCCACTGCCCCCATAGGACAGAGTCAAGGGGTGTGGTGGTTTGAATAGGTCCGTCCCCCATAGATTCATGTGTTTGAATGCTTAGCCATAGGGAATGGCACTATTGGGGGCATGGTTTTGTTGGAGTGGGTGTGGTCTTTTTGGAGGAAGTGCATCACTATGGGGGTGGGCTTTGATGTTTCCTATGCCTAAGCTCAGGCCAAGTGTGGAATGAGAGTCTCCTCCTGTCTGCCTTCAGATCATGATGTAGAACTCTCTGCTCCTCCAGCACCATGTCTGCCTGCAGCTGTCATGCTTCCCATCATGATGATAATGGACTGAACATCTAAATCTGTAAGCCAGCCTCAATTAAATGTTTACCTTTATAAGAGTTGCCTTGGTCATGGTGTCTCTTCACAACAATGAAAACCCAAACTAAGTTAAGGGGCAAGTCCATGATCCCCACATGATGGAATCAAGAGGCAAAACGTTTTCTATAAGAAATCCCCAGCAGGACATCACAGAGGGTAGAGGTACCTGCCATGCATGCAAGTCTGGTCCAATTCCTGGAACCCACGTAAAGGTAGAAGAAGAAACCTATACAATGTTGTCTTTGAGCTCCACATGTGCAGGGTGGCAGGTGTGGCAGACATTATAAATTAATGTTTAAAATCCTCACTCTCTAGGAATAATTCTAACACATCTCATGGTTAGGAAAGAGACACGCCAATCCCCTTTACTTTTTTTAAGAGAAAAATTAATTTTCTTTTATATGTATTGGTTTGTTGCCTGCATCTAGGTCTGTGCACTGTGTGCATGCAGTGCCATTGGAAGCCAGACGGGGCCATGTCCCCCAAGGAATGAAGTTACAGAATTATGAGCTGCCATGTGAATGTTGAGAATGGAACCTGGGTCCTCTGGAAAAGCAGCCAATGCTAACTGCTAATCCATCTCTCCAGTTCATAAGGGATGGTTGGTGTTAGACAGGTCTAATCTAGAATCTTCTAGTAAGGCTCAGAAAAGTCCTGAAGAAACTTCAGTCATTGGCTTCTGAACCTATAAGAGATAATTAGTACCAATTATATGTATGGTATTTTATTTTATTTTATTTTATTTTATTTTATTTTATTTTATTTTATACAAGGACTCACTATCTAGTCCTGGCTAGCCTGGAACTCACTATGTAGAACAGGCTAGCCTCAAATTCATACCATCCTCTGCCTCTCAAGTGCTGCTGGGATTAAAGTCATGCCCCAGTATACCCATTCGTAGTGTTTTTCCTGTCACCATTTTGAGACATGAAACACCCCACAGGAGATTCTTTTATACACTAAACTATCTATTCACTAAGTACTCTAATCCAAAAGAAATTATCACAGCCAAAAAAAAATACAAGTGAGTTTACTTTACATGCAAGTGTATTCGGTTTCCTTTGATGTCTCCTCTTGAATTTCAAAGCACAAAGCAACCTGTGTGTGAAAGTGAACTATTTCAGATGTAGCTTCCTTGCTTGCTTTAAGATAATGGAAAAGCCTTAGATCCAAACTTTCCCAAGAGCATCTGCACCTGTCGGGTTGGTTTTTTTTGTTGTTGTTTTTTGGGGTTTTTTTGTTTTGTTTTGTTTTTGTTTTTTTGCCTTTGTCTTCTCAACTTCTAAATCTGCTGCCATGATGAAGTCCATGTAAACTTCCTTATCAAGGTTTGCAAGAGTGTTCTTATGACTAGAAAAGTCACGGATTTTCAGGTGTTATGAAATTCAACAGCGGTGGCTTTGCTTTCCACAGCGATTTGAAATGACAAGCTCGCTGGAGCTTTGGTGTCAAGCTGTGATGATTCAGTTGATGATTTAGAGTCACCTGCCCTCGCCGTCAGAACTGGACTGCACCAGCGCTAGGAAGCAGGCAGTGATGTTCTCGTTATCTTCCTTTTAGCTGTGAAGCGGTTTTCTTATCATTGTGAGTTGAAGAATATCTCTGCACCAGACCCTTTTAAGGGCGATGACAAACACATTTTGACTTGAATACATAGTCCAGTGTGGGAAAATGACAGACACAATCTGTGTGACCTTGTTCAATTGGGAGAGCTGTAAAAGGGGCTAAACAAGAAAATAAAATAACATTTATGTTTTTATTTACTACAAAATAATTTATGTTCCTCATTAAAAAAAAAAACAAAAAAAAAAAACCTTAGGAGCTGGGCATGGTGGCACACACCTTTAATCCCAGCAAAGAAAGGCGGATTTCTGAGTTCAAGGCCAGCCTGGTCTACAGAGTGAATTCCAGGACAGCCAGGGCTACACAGAGGAACCCTGTCTCAACTCCTCCCCCCCTCCCTCCCAAAAAAAAAAGAAAAAAGAAAAACATTTTAGGAAATTCAGGTAAGGTTTACAAAAAAAATTTCTAAAAATCACTTGTACTTTTTTCCACCTGGTTGCAATATTCCCTAATATTTGAGAATGTGTATCTTGGACATTACATGTATACACCAGATGTTTAAAAATGGACATTATTGTCAGAATTTAACATGTGTTCTTTTAATAGGTCTGGAGTGGATGGCTGTTCAAAGGTTAGGCACACCTGGTGCTCCTGCAGAAGCCCTGTTCTCAGTTTCCAGAACCCACATGGTAGATCACACCTGCCTGTAACTCAAGTTCCAGGGGATCCGATGCCCTCTGCTGGTCTCCACAGGCACTGCATAATCCAGTGAACATACATGTAGACAAAACAATTATAAGCATAAATTTTAAAATCTTTAAAAATGTTTTTAAATTACGTGTGTGTGTGAGTGTGTTATGGTACATATGTGGCAGTCAAGGACTTCCTGTAGGAACTGGTTCTCTCCTTTCACCAAGTGGGCCCTGGGGATTGAGCTCAGGTAACTGGCCTCAGCAGTAGGCCCTTTATTTGCTGAGCCATATCTATGACCAAAGCATCTGGATTCTTTTTAAGATTTATTTGTTTTTATTTTTATCTCTATGGATGTTTTAGCTGTATGTGTGTCTGTACGCTGGGTGTATATAGCACCAGTAGAGGTAAGAAGAGGGCATCAGATCTTCTGAGTTACAGGCAGTGTGGGTTCTGGGAATCAAACCTGGAACCTTGGAAGAGCAGCCAGTGCTCTTGACCATTGACTGCAGCCCTGCGTCTGAGATTTTTGTCACAGTTTCTCCCCTGCCATATATGTTTCTGGTTTGTTTTTTTTTTCTTACATGTTTTTATGTGTATGAGTGTCTGACTTTATTTTTTTTTAAATAGAGCTGGAGAGGCTCCTCAGTGGTTATGAGTACTTGGTGCTCCTGCACAGTCCTGGGCTCAGCATGTATGTATGTATGCCATGTGCATGCCTAGTGACTGCAAAGGTTAAAAGAGGTTCACCTGAAACTATAGCAGTTGTGAGCCATCATATGGGTGCAGAAAATTGAACCTATATGTCTTACACCAAGAGCAACAAATGCTCTTAATCACTGAGCCATTCTTCAGCCTCAGTCTTGGTTGGTTTGGTTTTTTGTTTTTTTGTTTTGTTTTGTCTTTTTCTTTTTCTTTCTTTCTTTCCTTTTTTTTTTTTTTTTCTTTTCAAGACAAGGTTTCTCTGTGTAACCCTGACTGTCCTGGAACTCACTCCGTAGACCAGGCTGGCCTCAAACTCAGAAATCCACCTGCCTCTGCCTTTTTTTCAAGACAAGGTTTTTCTGTACAACCTCCCTGGCTATCCTGGAACTCCCTTTGTAGAAAAGGTTGGCCTTGAAGTCACAGAGTTCCACCTGCCTCTGCCACCTGAATGCCAGCATCAAAGGTGTGCGCTGCCACGTCCAGCTTTCAAGCTGGGTTTTTAAAATAAACCATACTGTAAAGGTATTTTCATATAAGTAAACAAAATCAATTTAAATTATTTGAATCACTCTCCTATTTTCTCTCAGGACAGAGCAACACCATCAATGGTATCATTATAAATATTTTTAAATACTTGAGTAAAAATTAAATAATGCTTGAACAAATGAAAATTCAAATGCTTGCTATTGTCTTAGTCAGGGTTTCTATTCCTGCACAAACATCATGACCAAGAAGCAAGTTGGGGAGGAAAGAGTTTACTCTGCTTACACTTCCACATTGCTGTTCATCACTAAAGGAAGTCAGGACTGGAACTCAAGCAGGTCAGGAAGCAGGAGCTGATGCAAAGACCATGGAGGGATGTAACTTACTGGCTTGCTTCCCCTGGCTTGCTCAGCTTGCTTTCTTATAGAATCTAAGACTACCAGACCAGGGATGGCACCACCCATAATGGGCCCTCTCTCCCTTCCCCCCTTGGTCACTAATTGAGAAAATGCCTTACCACTGGATCTCATGGAGGCATTTCCTCAAGGGAGGCTCCTTTCTCTGTGATAACTCCAGCCTGTGTCAAGTTGACACACAAAACCAGCCAGTACAGCTATTGAAGATATATAAATACAGATAAATCAAAACTTTGTTTTCTTCATCTCCTAGTCAATTTCCCGCAAGTTTCATGAGGAATGCTTTGTGGCTAGACTGTTCTTATGATTATTATTTCATCTTTAAGTATCATTTCTACCATTAATAATATACCTGATTTTTCCTTGATCTATCATCTTTAGAAATATTGTGGGTATATTTTGAAACATGGGAAATTGATTGTGCTTTCCTTGACCCCTCCAGCTTCATACTGGTTGTGATCTGTTGATGTAGTTAATCAGAACAGCACACTAGAGTCCCTATTCCTACTGTTGCCTTTAGCTTCTCTCCCTAGCTAGCCCACTATCAAAGACTGATTGACTAGCTTTCCAAGGCACCAGTATTTGTAGTTGTGTTAGTATTTTATGTTCCCAAGATTTACTATATCCTTGTAGTGTTCTATGACTTCAACTAAATCTTTGTATCCTCAGGTTTGTAGCTTTGTAGCTATAGGTTAATGAAGAAGTAGAAAAATCAGTACATGTTTTATCTTATTGCTGGGTAAATAGTACTGTAATTTGATTGGAACTGGGGAAACAAATATAATTCACTTCATTTACACTCTGTTGCTTGAAGAAACATCATGCAAATGGTAAGATCTAGCTAATGACAGACCCAGGCTTTGTTGGTCTTGAATTTTGTAAAATTTAGGAGCTCTGCCAAAAGGAAAACATACAAAATTACAAATGCTACACCACAGGGTCCATCCTTTGGCCTTCAAGAAAGCTTGGATCAGTAAGGGAGCCAGACCCCAGCTTTTTCAGCTCCATGATAAATTACCTTATTCTCTTGAGACAGGCTCTCACTGGTCCTGGAACTAGGATAGTTCACAAACCTCAGGGATCCTCCTGCCTCCACATCTGCAGCACAGAGGTTATAGGTGCACATGTGGCCATGCCCAGCTCCCTGCTCAAGTTTTATATGCTTTCACAGCAAGTGCTCCTACTCCTAGAACTGTCTCTCCATCCCCCAAGAGGCACATTAGCATAGGTGTTAGGCTCAGAAAGGGAAGTTCAAGGAAAGAATAAGATATAGCCCAACATGGATATGGACTTCTCGGGGCAGAATCGTACTTAGGTATTATATTGATGGGTATTTACAGGATTTGGGTGGTTCTCCAGTTATATCTGTAAAGGTTGCTGAGAATCCTTCCCCCTTTCAACATTGCCCAAAGAGAGAAGCTTACCACAAGGTTAAAAGTTAAAGAATATTCTCCTGTAAACAAAGGTATAAAGCAGATTTATAGGGAATGTGGTTTAAGTTGAGGAATGAACAGGAACGCCAGAAGCACAAGGTTGTACATCATTTTGGCACTAAGTAAGCACAGCTTATTTATTGTTTTCAAAAGATGTCCTTGGTAAACACATTTCATCTCTGTGTGAGGTCTGGACTATCAGGAGAATTTGAAGCTTCTCAGCAGATAAGGCAGACCACAGCAGTAAAGACAGTCCTGTAGGTCATTAGACTGAAGTGGAAACTTCCAGTTTCTTTGGAAAGTCAGTTATGCCAAATGATGTTTTGCTGAAGCAGACACAGGTGAAAGATGTTTTGCTGAAGCAGACACGTGACAGGGTACATGATGAAGCATAAATATCATCCCACAGACAGTGGGAGCCAGAGCATTGGCTTGCTTTGCTCTACCTCTCTATTCTTCGCTGACAACATGTGTATATTAGTTTGCCTCACATTGTGTTGCTGAGCTCCATTTGTGCTGATGTCATAGAAGCACACCAAAGAACTTCTCATGCGGTTCCTGCTGCTGCTTGCCACTTCTACAGACCCTGGCTGGTTGGTGAATCTTGGGGTTTCTCCTGGATTGAACCACCTTTGCTGGTTCATGTGTGGTGACTGCCAAGAGGCCTGGACTGCAGCAGCTGATTTGTATTTAGTATTTGCTACTGCACTGAACTGCTGATATCCTGATAACAAAGATTGGACTTGCCCCCGAGAACTACTTCTGAACAGGTCTACTTCCCCTCTTTCCTAATAACTTTTCTTTCCTACTGCTCTGGTGGGTGTTGGGCTAGAGGGGAAGCTGAATGCTTACTAAAGTAGGTTGGAAAAAAATTTATGCCTACATTAGACCTTCTCCTCTATTCCCAATGGATCCATCTTCTGATGACCCTATGGAAACTTAACAAGAGTGGTCACCCTAAACACTTTTATGCCCCATTTCATCCCGAAGGGGCCATTTCTTAAGTGATTTTGGAGTCTTAGCTCTTGAGCGGGTTGATAAGTAACTAATAGTATATCAGACACTGCCACCATAGGACTCTGGTCACTGGTCAGAAGGAAGGGTTTAAGTCTTATCTCTGGCCCTGGGGAGAGACATGACAGTCTGAACTGCCTAAAAGGCCATAATGTGGTTTTCTAGCAAGAAGCCTTCTAAAGAACAAGGGCATACCACTGTCCCCTCCCTGAGAGTTGATCCAAATGAGCCTGTCAATCATCTGTACAAGAAAATGCCTCTGAGGAAAAGCTGTCTCTTTTAGAAACTTTAGAAATATTACAAAGCCTACATAAAATACAGGTAGGTCAGCACAGTGTCCCTTAGGTCATTTTCTACTCTTACCCTGTGAGTGTGCCCAACGGCAATGGTCCCCTTGGCTACTCTACTCTTGTGCTTTGAGTGTGTTATATGGTCCTCTTGACTCTTGCTCCACTCTCGGTCCTCAAGAGCGCTTCACTTTCCTTTGTAATGAACTCAAATGATCTTCTGTTCTGTGCTTTGTGTGTTCATCTGAATTTCTTCAACAGTGCACACAAAGCCCAGAGCTCCACAGTGAGATCCAGTGACAGGGAAAGTAGGCATTTTTCTTTTTCTTTCTTCTTAAAAATGTTCCCAATGTTTTAAGATTACATCTATTTCTATGTTTACACATTCACATGCACACATACAATGGCATGTACGGATGTCGGAAGGCAACATGAAAGAGTTGGTTTTCTTCTACTACATGGATTCTGGGGCTCAAACCCAGGTTATCAGGCTTGGTAGGAAATATTCTTACATGCTGACCCACTTCACTCATTTCACTGGCCCTAAAAAAAATTCTTTATTGACAATTTTTGTTCCTTTTATCTTTTTCTGTAAATTAGTCATGGTTTGTTATTTTTTGCTTTTATTATAGTGTTCACCTCAGTGAATAAATATTTTTGTTTACCCAATGAAGAACTCTTTTTTTTTTTTAGATTTATTTATTTATTATATGTAAGTATACTGTAGCTGTCTTCAGACACTTTTTCTTCTCTCTCCAGTCCCACTCACTCTAGCCCTGCTAGCTGTAGCTGTCTTCAGACACCCCAAAAGAGGGCATCAGATCTCATTATGGATGGTTGTGAGCCACCATATGGTTGCTGGGATTTGAACTCAGGATCTTCGGAAGAGTAGTCAATGCTCTTAACTGCTGAACCATCTCTCCAGCCCCAAAGAACTCTTAAGTAAGACTAGGCACAGTCATAAACACAGATTCAAAAAAAAAGAAAAGAATTGGAAGTCTACATTTTGGCATCATAGATACAGATTCAAGAAAAGTTAATAGAAATGAAAGACTTTACATGGAATGCTGTGAAACAAAAAATTCCTTTTGGAAAAAGGGACACTTTCCCCAGCTTGGTGCACATGCCTGTAATCTCAGCTGTCGGGAGGCTGAGGCAGAAGGATCCTGAGTTCAAATCTAGCCTGAGCTAGAGAGTGCTAGCTAAGTCATCCTGGGCAACTTAGCAAGACCCTCAGCCCCAATATACCAGCTGAGTGTGAAGTCTGGGAAGGTTCTAAAAGACTTAACAGAGGAAAGGAGCCCAACTATATTTTTACTTATCCTTTCAATATCAGATAATTCCTATATTATTTAAATTATATTGTCATAAAAATATAGAAATAATTTTGCATATTTATTCACTTGTAAATGTAACTCATTTTGTCAAGTCCATTTTAACCTAAAACTTAAACTAAAAGAACAGACATTTTCCAAGCTTTCTGCAAAACTTAAAGGAAAATTCAAAAGGGCTAAGAAATCTAGTATTTATCAAAAAGATGCAAAAACATAATGCAGGTTGTAAAGGATTATTCCAGAAATGCAAGTGGTTCCCAGACAGAAAACCTAGCACCATAACCTAAGAGAATATCAAATTGAAGGAAGACAGTGTGATTTCATCAGTAAGTACTAGGGAGTCATTTGATAAAATTTGACAACCACTCTTAATTTCTGAACTACAAAAAGATGGATAGAGACATTCTTCTTTGTTTTCTAGGAGTGTGTGTGTGCACACACATTTTGTGCCTCTTTCTGTGTATTTGCATGTTTATGTGTGTTCACAAGCATTTGTGCCTCTCCCTCTTCCTCCTCCACCCTGTGGGAGGGGTTCTTCAAGTATTGTCCACTTAATATGTATATTAAATTAGATATATAATTTTTTTAAAGACAGGATCTTCCAGTAGCCAAAGCTCATTGACTAAGCAAGCTGGCCGTAAGCCTGCAGGGATTCACCTGTCTCTGCTCCCCAGATCTGGGTCACAATTGCTTTGTTATATGGCTCTAGGGATTGAGCTTAGGTCCTCTTGCAAGCACTATCAACTGAGATCTCTCCCCAGACTGAGATATTCTTTTTAAAGTCCCAATTACCAAAACATGGGTAAAAAGAAATTGAAAGCCGCTTTAATTAAAATCAGAAATTAAGGCTAGAGAGATGGCTCAGAGATTAAGAGCATTGGTTGTTCTTCCAGAGCTCTTGAGTTCGATTCCCAGCAACCACATGATGGCTCATAACCATCTATAATGGGATCTGGTGCCCTCTTCTGGCCTGCAGGCATACGTGCAGGCAGAATACTGTATACGTAATAAATACATTTTTTTTAAATTAGAAATTAGATAATGTGCTTGTCAACAACGTGGCTATCTATCATCATCTTGTAGATGTTTTAATAAATAAAAAGTGCAAAATTAAAATAGTTTACTCATTGGAAGAGCAAAGATAACATTTTTCATGGTGGTAATTCAAGACTCAAGAGATAAGAAAATGATTATCAACACATTAAGAACCATCTTAATGTAAGGCTGTGCCTGACAGAAAACCAGGTAGGCTAGCCACAGACCTTCTCAGCTCTTGCTGTTCCCCCAGACTCAATCCCTCAGTCTCACCCCAACACTGCAACAGAACACCAGCTGCAGGCTCTAGCACATCTCCTGTGGATCCCACAAAGCATTCCCTCCTAACCTCCCTTCCCTGATTCAACAATGCATCTCTCAGCCTCTAACACCAGCAGACATTCCCTGTGAACACACCAGTTGGGCAGGGCAGTAAAACAGGCAACACACAGCCATCACACACTCTGAAAACCCAGAAAGACAAAAGTGGTATGTACTTACTTATGAGGGGATATTAGCTGCTAAGTAAACCTGCAGACTCAGAGAGGTTAGGTAAATAGGGAGGATCTGGGGGGTGATTCATGGATCTCCCTAGGAAGAGGAAATAGATTTTATGGAACTGGGAGCAGGTGGGGACAGGAGCAAGAAGGGTTAGGTGGATGGGGTAAGTTGGAGGGAGCGAGTTCAGGGAGAGATGCTGGAATTGGGGGGCCCTTTGGGGGTTTACATAGTGCAGTGGAAACTTTCTGGAATGGGGGATACAGAGTCTCAACTAGCTGTGATCCTCCCTTCTCCCAGGGTCGTTGGCCACTGGCTAGTGAGGACAAAGGGAGCAGAGTGGACAAACGGGGTTCCGGAAGGCCCATGAGTACAACAGAGATGACAGTGCTCTGGGACTAGCTTCAGACAGACAGATCAACTTTATTCAGGGTGAATCAAGGGTTATATAGTTTTGGGGAATTGGGTAGGAATATCCAGGGTGGCCAAAGGTCATTGGCTGAAGGCTAAAGTCTTGAGATGCCTCACTAGCATCGGGTGCTTGCTGAATGGGTTTCTTATCAGGAGAAGGAGGCTGAACCTGTAATCTCACCATGGCCATATGACATTCTGCAGGTAGAGGATATGGAAGTTTTGAGCTCCCCATTCAAGGTCAGAGAAGGAGAAGCCCTGCTGGTAAAAGGAGTCTGCCATTTTGCACCAAGCTCAAAGCTTTCCGATAATGTCAGACTTCAACCTTAGTTAGCAGGGTCCAAAAACTGGCCATCTCTTATAGCCAGGCAAGACTTCCAGTGGTGAGTCTGGGTTATAGTCAATTTAATTGTTGGTCAGAGGGTCCTACAGAAGTCCCCAAACAATGCAAGCTGATACTAAGACAAAAAGTTGTTCTCCAAAAGCTGACAGCAGGACGTTGCTGAGGACAACATCCACACAATTCATTGAAGGTGGAGAGGTCAAGTAGGTGCCTACATAGAGCCTTTACTCCTATGTTCCAGTCTCTTTGGTGCAGGAAGGCATTCTGCAGGCTACCAAATGAGAAATGTAAATACCAACCCAACCTTTGACCCACAGTCTGTCTTGCCTGCCAAATATGTCAGGGCAACAGTGGCACAGAGCTTGTGGGAGTAGCCAACCAATGTCTGACATTGAGTTTTTTTAATTTTTGATTTTTGTTCTTTTACTATAAGCTTGCTAAAGATAGAGTTATCTCGTTCATGGTACACACCCCGTTGTGTGAGCTTTCTTCCTATTGGCTGTTGTTATTGAACCACCCTTTTGCTGTGTATAGAGAAACAGAGGTTCCTTTTGTATTTACTGACCACGTGGTCGGGCCCTGGAAAGCCTAGCAGAAAGATGCCCGTGTGTTGGGTGCCCCAGAGGACACCCCCGGGAGCCATAAGAGAGGACACTTACAAAGTAGGCGAGGAGAGAAGGATGGTTGGAGCAGGTGGAGGTTTGAAGAAGCAACTAAAGAGGCGGAGTCTAGAATTTGGAATCAAATATGGTGGGTGGCAGAACCCAACAGAAACATAATTCCTATATACATTAGGAGAGTCAAATCATCAGCTTGGTTCAGAGAGGCCAAGTCCCTCGGAAGGGGCTCGTTTATGCTACTCTCGTGGTCTCAGCACCAGACGAATGAAAACATGAAATAAAAGGAGGAAATGACTACTCCTAAAGTAAAGGGGGAAAGCAGACAGAGGGAAGAGTCCAAGCTGAGCATGGCCATAAGACTAAACTGAGAGGAGTAGTGGAGAAGGAGAACAAGGGAGGTACTGCCAAATCAGGAAAGGCATCCTGACCAAGAGGCTAAGGAAACTGCACAGCCGCTGTAAGTGCTGAGTTGTATATGAGGATCAGGCTAGGGGAGGGGAAGCCCCAAGCTCAGAGCCTGGGAGGGAGAGGTTAGGATAGGGGGCGGGGCGAGAAGTGCTGGGCGGAGCCACAGGTAAGGAGGCCTGCTCAGAGAGCAAGCTAGCATCTGCTTTGAAATGTTGATAGGCACCTCAGTTAGCCATTTGTCCCTGGTTTCTGAGACCTAACATGCATTTTATGTTTTAGACTTCTATTTTCTTTCTCTCAAAACAATCACAAAGTTTTAACAAGTAGGTTCACTCATTTTTTAGCTTCTTTTCCAGAGACTGAAAACTCGCTTTTGCTTTAATTCTCTCCATCACTTACAGAGGAAATTCCAACTAAAGCCCATTCTTTTCTCTCTTCCTAGAGAGCTAGAGGCAGGAGCCCGAGATAAAAAAAAAAGAAGAAAGGAAAAACTGAGTCCACCCTGGCGGAAGACCTGGTGGGATCTGGGGGATTTCTCACTGATCCTCTGCAAACACTGACCGGAAACTGTAATGGCGTCGAGACTGGGAGGAAACCATAGCTGCTGCATTCCGTAACGCTTCTCCATTGTGGTTAAATGATGGCAGTCCCTGAAACTAACATACAGTGCTTCTCTGAACTCTGTGACTCCAGAAAATGGCTGACATGAGAGATGTTTATAAATCACTTGGCAAGCTGATGAGACAGGCTGACTCCATGACAGGCTTCAAATTGGCAGTTCAGGAGATTAGGCCTAAAACTCGCAGGCTTCAGGCAGCTAGTCAGAAACTGCCCCACCACCTGGCCTGAAGCAAGGACAATGGGTCAGCAGTTTCCAGCCAGCCCCCACACCCCAGTAATGGAATGTCCTTAGTGTAAGATAAAGCTCATCTACCCCGGAATTCCAATGTGCTTTAAATCAAGCCTCTGAGCTCACTTGGTTGTGTGTCTGTCTTGGTAATGGAAGACCCCAGCATGCTGGACTTCTGCAGAATAAAAACACTCTTTGTGTTTACATACTATTTGAGTCTGGGGTGTCATTCTTCTATGGATCACAGATCCTTACAAAGCGTTAACTTACCACTTAGTTCATTCCCCAGTTACCCCTAGCAACAGCCAACCATGGGCCAGGAAAGGGAAACTTAGCAGCCCCCTCTCCTTTCCCCTTTCCTGCCCCAAAGCTACCCTAGCCTGCAAGCAGCCAATGGATGGGCTCTGCGATTCTTCTCTGGAGACCCCTCCATCGGTCCTTTTTCCTTAGTAAATACAGCCCGTGTTGCTGTTGAGTCTCTCATTCTTTCTTCTGTCCTTCCTTCTCTCTGACCTAACAGAATAAAGGTCACTAATAGAAGACAAGAAAGGGGAGCCAGTCTCCAACTGCAGAATATTAACAGCATGGTCTGGGGCTCCCAAACTGAGAGCTCAGGGATGCTGTAACCTAGCACCTCAGAGTTGTCACACACACACACACACACACACACACACTCCACCCAAAGCTTAGAGCAACACTGCCTTTATCTGCTTGACAGGGATTTCATAAACAAATTACTATGTACCCAGACGCTTGCATTGACCTATAGAGGTGTCCCCCAGCCACTTTGGGCTTCCCTCCTTTGTAAAGTATTAATTACATACCAGGAAACTGCTCACAAGAAACTCACCCAAACCACAGACATACTTTTAAAATATAGACATAGACCATAGACATGGATTTAAAATAAATAAATGAATGGAAATACCTTCCCAGGCATAACCTACACATGCTATCTGTGATGATGTATCCATCTTTATTCTTCTGACATAGAAGGTAAGTGTCTCCATTGCCCACCAACTCCTCTGCTGACTCGAGCTACTATTCTATAAGCTACTTATTCCCTAAGGCACTTTATGCCAGAATGGCCTCCACGTTAGCTATCATTTATTGCATACTCAGAACATAGCTGTACATGCAAAGGCTGATTGGTTAGAACTTCAGTGACTGGAGAGCTTGTATTGTTGCGGGTCCAGAGCCTAATTACAATACATCTTGGGCCATCTTTTTAGCCCCTAAATGCCATTCTTTGTTGTTTACCTCTGTGCCATGACTAACTGATAAAGTCAAACCCAACATCCTGTGACTAACAGATTTTAAATAAATAATCAAACAAATGTTTGGAATTTGCTAACAAACTGATTCCACCAAAAAGGGCTCAGATAGACTCTCAGATAGTGTCTAAGGCAGATAACAATTCTCCCTGTACAGCTGTGGCCTGCCTACCTGACGTACCCACCAGTGTGTTTGAAAAGTATCTTGATTCATAATTTTGTTTTGCTTGTTTTTCTCTGTGTAGCCCTGGCTGTTCTGGAACTTGTTCTGTAGAGCAGGCTGGCCTTGGTCTACACAGAGATCTACCTGCCTCTGCCTCCTGAAGTCTAGGATTAAAGGCATGTGCCACCACTACCCAGCAATTCATAACTTTTTTTGTTCAGTTCCTGTGAAAATTTCATTAAAGTGCTTTTATGTTGAAATATAGAATTTTTCCAGTGATCTTAATCTGTGTTCCCAGAACATATTTGGCTCTGTAATGAAGTATTTCTTATGCACATTGAGGTGAGAGCTGTTTTTCATCCACACAGTCAATAACTCATTAGTTTAAGAAGACTATGTTGCTACAGCCTATGTTAGGAGGCAGAACACAAGAATAATTTGAATGCTCAAGTAGCTCATTTCTACAAAGGCAGGATCACACACACATGCAAGTGGCATACAAGTGTGAGCAGCTTGGTGGGGTACCAAAGTGAGTGTTCACAGTCAGTAGATCCCAGGAAAGCTTGAAGATGAAAAGAAACCGAAGTTCAGCCAGGAGGAATAAAGTACGCAAGGAAGGCAAAGCCAGAGAAGATAAGCAAAAGAAAGGAGGGAAGCGCCCCTGGCTGTGGGAACAGCGTTGGCAAAGGCCAGAGTCTGGGTAAAGCGGAAGCCCTTCGAAAGCACTGAGAGAGAAAGAACAAAGCAGGCCCCTCATCAGACCCACAAGCCAGTTTAAATCTCTTTCCCAAGGCATAGTGAAATTTTGTTCAGAGACTGTGTGTGAGCTAGGCATCTTTTAACAGTGTGGCTTATAATTACACCATTGTCTCTAGTCATTGTTAGGTAGCCTCCCAGAAAAGCCAGTTACCCCATGCTAATGTATAACTCCTTTGTTTTCTATAAAATAGCCAGCTCTGGTCTAAAAAAGAGCTTCATGCCTCTATTCAAGTGGAATGAATACCCCTCTCTGGCTGAATAAGAGAAAATCTTGGGCTTTAATGATCTGTGGACCTTTCTTGGATGCGCATAGCCAGAGCACCATGTAACCTTGTTCCTTCTACAGCAAGGAGAAAGAAGGCCTGCAGGGAGACCGAAGAATGAGCCAAGGCCTTGCCATCCCTGGGCAGGCACAAAAGAGGAGAAGCCTGAGTGAGCAGGGTTAGAAGGAGCAGGGGGAGGCTTCTGAGGCAGGGTAGAAAGAGCAGGGAGATTATGGGAACATGGAAAGGGAGAGAAGCGCCTCCCCCAGAGTTGGTTGAAGCCTATCTCCAGCTGACAAACAAGAATTCCAGCAACTGACATGCACTGGAAAAGACTGGACGCAGAATATTGCTCCTCAGGTTTATGTTAAAATAATGTGAAGGATTAAGACCTGAGGGAGGACCCCACTCCTTTCCCAGACATTTCCTAGGACACTTTAACTTGGCTTTTAGCAAATATGTCCTACCTTCCTGGTATAGTTTTAGCTTATCCATTGTAATCCCCCAAGGAACTGCCCTATGCCCTCATTTAGGTTCCTTGGTGACCTTTTGAAAATAATAGCTTCGACCCCAAAAAATCCTGTGTATGCAAGAATCATCATTCTCTCAAAAAGGAAGAAACATAATTCATTCTGTAATCAAATATGAGTGACTGTGCTCAGGGTTGCAGATTGTGATTACCCTGAATTCCATGTTCTAGGGAATAGCTGTTTCATAAAGTTTTTAAGAGTAAAGGGATGAAAAACTCTTGAAATACATTGGTGGCTACACTGGGTAGGTAGTGTGCAGCCAACTGGGGAAACCTCTGTTATAGGTCTCAGATGTTATCTGGTGAAATTCTTAGCTTTTGACTGGTAGAAGCTGGGGGTCTATTAATGCATTCCAAAATTCTTCATCAGATAATCACAAGGCTACGAGGCCAGACACAAAGGTGGACAAGAAATGGTTATTAATGGTGCTAAAGATAGCCCAAGATACAGTATCATTAAGCTCTAGACCTGCACCATCCCACAGTCACTGAAGCTCTAATCAGTACATCTTCCTTGTAGGACATTCAATGTGAAGTTCATCTTCTTTCCAGGAACTTCATCCAAGTCCTACGCTGTAAGCGCCCAGGACCATTCTCTCTCTTAGGAAGCTCACCTATGCTCTCAGGTGTCTTATTTTCTTCCTGGGCATCTTCTTCCTCTTCTTAGCCCTTGTGCTTAAGATCTACATTTAAAATGCCATTTTATAGCGCACAGTTGAACCCCTACCTTGCTATGATGCATGTCTGCCTGCCAGCTGAGATCATATTAATAAAGCTCTTTCCTGAAGGACAATTTGACTACCAACTTTCTTTCAACCCCTCCCCACAATAACTTTACACTCCCCACATCTAAGGCTGGCTTGCAATTTGTAGTAAACCCTGGGACAAACAGCAGAAGATGTCTGAATTTGACTATGAGGCAGTTTAACCAACCCTTCCCTGGGGAAAAGACAATTTGGCCCCAGATTGCCTGCATTGACTCCTTTGTTACAGAGACAGTTTATTCAAGGCCAGACTTAAGGAAAATGGGGTAGGCATATTGTCTTAAAGAGTCGCCTCTTTTTACACAGAAAGGAGTTGAAAGGTATGTTGGTGACTTTCCTATTGCTGTGATAGAATACCTTGGCCAAAAGGAACTTAGGGAAGACAGGGTTTGGTTAGGTGTCTGATTCCAGAGAAATAGAGTTCATTGAGTCTGAGAAGGTATGGCAATAGACAGGGGGACAAAGCTGGCTCGGCACAGTTTTCATCCTCACACAGGAAACAGATCAGGAAGTAGGGCAAGACTATAAACCCTGAAAGCCCAGGCCCAGTGACATTAATTCCTCCAAGCCTACATCTCCTAAAGGTACCAGAACCTCCCAAGACGGTGTCACCAACTGGGGACCCAGTGTTCAAATGCATGAGCCTACGGGAGACATTTCCCATTCAAACTGTCACTTTCCATCCCCTGGCCGCTCTAGGTTCATGGCCATGGCATGATACAAAATGTGTTTAGTCCAGCTGCAAAACTCCCCAGAGGTCTTCAGAGTCTCAACACGGTTCAAAATCCAAGGCCTCTTCTGAGACTCAAGGAAATATCTTAACTATGACCCTCCTATTTAAATATATATTTATATTATATTCATTTCCATCCTAAAGTAGAGCAATGAGGACATAATGAGGAAAGATTGGACAAAGCAAGACCACACCCATCAGTGCAAACATCAAATTTTGTAGCTATAGCTAGTATCTGGTGCTTCAATTTTAAAGGGCTTAGATGCCTTTGCCCTTCATCTTTGCTTCCTACAACCTCCCTTCACCCTCTTTCTCCCCCCCCCCCAATCCTTCCCAAATAGTCCCACAAACAGCAAACTAAACATTCATTTGAATGCTTATGAGTCTCTGGGGATCATTCTCCTTCAAAACACCATAGTCCATTCCTGAGGAGAAGTGAAGCAGAAACTCAAGGCAGGGCTCTAAAGTCAGGAACTGTAGGAACCTGGTCTAAGCTGAGTGCTTGTGAGAAAACTCTAAGAAAACAAGAGAAGAATTTTATGACCTCAGTTTCTTCAAAGCATGGAGTTGTTCTTGGAATGTATTTTTGTGCCCCTCCTGGGCAGAGAAGATAAGAATGAGTTTACCTCAGATTATTCATTACAACTGGCTATTGTTGTTTGTTTACATGCCTATGGAAAACATGTTTTTGCCACAAGAAGTTTGTCCTTGTCATTGTACACTTAACTCGCATGATTCTTCTTAACTATATATAAATTGTCTGATGCCCTGAATAAAGTTGGCTGTTGCACAAGACTTTAGTCCACCTCATATATCAGCCCCATTCTCCCAGGTCCCACCACCTCTAGACCAGTGACAAGGAAGCAAAGTAGACTATGGAGGAACACTACTTCCTGACTTGCTTCCCATGGCTTGCTCAGCTACCTTTCTTACACACAAAGGATGACCTAACCAGCAATGACACTGCCTCCCCCCATAGGATCGGCCCTCCCACGTTATTCAGCAATCAGGAAGATGTCCCAGGGACATGCCCATAGACCAGTCTGATGGAGGCAGTTTCCCAGTTGAGTGTCCCTCTTCCCTGATGCCTATCTAGCTTGTGTCAAGTTGACAAAAATTAGCCAGCATAGATAGAGAGAACCTGGGAAGATGTATTTCAAGTTCTAAAAGATCATAGCTGTCAATCCTGACTATTGTACTGTACCAATCTGGCTGGTACGAAGTCAAACAGTCCTCTGAGGGGGGAGTGAGGATGGTCATAGGAAAGATAGAAAAAGGATGCAAGAGACAGATAATGGGAGGGCTGCTGGTCATTACCACACCAGCCTCAGAGTGTATTTCTCATAGCCTTCTTATACTACAGTACCGTGGGAAGCAAAGCCACAAGCTAACAGAAACAATTGCTGAAAAATACATAAGACATTTGTTCTCACACAAAAATCTCCCTGTTCCTACCACCAATGTCAATAGAATCTTCAGCCTCTAGCCTTGAGCCTCAAGTGTACCTCCTCTTATCATTCCATGCCTCAGCAGGCCAGGAACTCTGCCAACAGGCCCTGACCTGCCTTGACTCTGCCTGGCAGGCAGACTTTTTCTCTCTTTTTTTCCCCCTCTGCTTCAGAGAAGCAGCAAGTGGCTCCTAACATTGTACCCCACAAAACTATCTATTAAAATTGAGCTGAGACAGCAGACTTAGATACCTACCAGAGCCCAACAGTCCAGCCAACAGCGCTTCAGTGGTGGCAGAGGGCGTGATGGTGGCCATGGGTCCCAAAGCCAGAAGGAGCTGCCCACAAAGCCCCCCCTACACAGCATACATAGGAAATCTCCCTTTTAACACAATTCAGGACAACACAGATGCTATCTTTAAGGTTCTCAGCCTATGGAGTGTGCAGCTAGTCACAAAGATGCAGGCAAACTTGCAGGGTTCTTCTGTTCTGTCAAATTCAAAGGAGTGGATTACCTGAAGGAGGCTCTAACTAAGGACAGTGCACTCTTGGGGAACTGGTCACTTCAAGTGAACATTAGAGAAGGCAGGAAACAAAATGAAAGTGGCTTTGGATTCAGGAAAGGTAGACTCAACAGCAGAGGAATGGGTGGCTCATAAGAACCTCAAGGCAAATGGGACACCTTCAATTCTGACTATAGGATAACTTCTTGGGCACCCCCTTGGGCAGTTGCCCTGGGAACTGGTGAGCAGACTCTCCAGTGGAGAGTGGCTTTCAAGATGATCCTCCTGGGTTCCTTTACAGAGAACCCATAGACAAGGGAGAAAAGCACCAAGACCATGACTACCCCTTAAACCTGGGCAGTGGCAACACTGCTCAGCCCAAGTGTGGAGTATCCACACTGACTCCAACATCATAGGAGAAACCAGAAGAGGAGTGGTTCAGAAGGAGCAAGAAGAGGACTGGGCTGGAAGGAGATGGGGTGTGGGGAAGCTGGAGCAAGAGCACAGGCTTGTGGCAGGAGCCAGTCACCCTTCATGCTCCATTCCCTGTGCCTGGCACTGTCTGCCCTACAGCCAGAAACAGCTTGTGAGTGTATGTCAGTTGTTTACAAGTGGTTTCTAAATGAAGGTGAAAGACAAGGAGAAGGAGGGGGGAGGAGAGAAGAAGAAGGTGAAATTCACATTTTCCATAATGAAAACAGACTACGGAATTTATGAGTACTTCACCAGCTTTGCAAAGAACACTGGAAGGCATCCCTTAGACTGAGGAGGATAAAGATGTCACCCACAGGAGACAAACAATAGCAAACTGTTCACCAAAAGTGTTCTAAGAAAGCACCACAAAATCAGCAAACTAGCAGGAATCAACACACATTTTGAATAATAACTCTGAGTATTAGAAATCTCCATTCACCGGTAAAAATGAGACTGGATTGCATATTGTCTTAGAAAACAGGATCTATCTTCTTGTTGCCTCCAGCTTTTATGACCCATCACGTAGTCTGGGGTAGTCATTTCTACTCCTGTAAATAACTCCAATAGAACTCATTGGCTCACTAAGTTGGGTTTCGATGTTACCCACACTTTGGTCTGTTGTGGGCTCCCATTGGGTGAGTAGCTCTTGTTTCCATCTCCCCGGGAATAATGTCACACAACAGGTACTAGGTGCCTATCTCAAAAGTTCAAGAGATCGCAAACAAATAAATTAATACTTAGGACTTAATGAAGACTTAAGCCTTAAGATTTTACAAAAACTAGCCAGGTAGTGCTGTCGCACGCCTTTAATCCCAGCACTGGGGAAGCAGAAGCATGCGGATCTCTGTGTTTGAGGCCAGCCTGATCTATAGATCAAGTTCCAGGACAGCCAGGGCTACACAGAGAAACCTTGTGTCAAAATACCATAAATAAATAAATAAATAAATAAATAAGTAAAAGACTTTGCAAAAACAAAACAAATCCAGAAACATTAGACAGGAGGAAATAATTAAAATCAGGGCAGATATTGAAATGTAGCCCAACGTTGGAATTGCTGGCATTTTGCTTCTCTCCTCCACAACTAGAGCCTTTTACCAAAAGCTCAAGTGAGCTGGATTTAAGGACTACCTACTACCATATAGCAGGCAGAACCAGCAGGAGTTGGACTCAGGGCACAAATCATACGAGTTATCGGTATTACAGCAGTAGCCATGGATGAGAAAGACATCCGATAAATCTGGTGGTAGGTGCCAGACGCAGGAGGAAGATAAAGGCTGTTGTTCTCATAATGCTAACGTCGCCAAGGCCATCGGGTGGAGGAAAAGGAAGTGCCTTTCTATTGTTTGTCCACTTCCAGCTTCATATATTGTCAAGAGTTTCTGCCTGGTCCTGAGATAGTTATTTCTACTGACAACGTCCTGGAAAGAGACTTACGACATGTCCTCTAGGTGTGGGAATTTTACCCCCAGGAAAGGTGAATAACTGCATAAGCCATTTCAATAGCCAGTGGGAACTTAGAAAACTGACATCATTTCCATTTTAAAAGTCAGGGTAGAAACTAACGAACTAGAAAAGAGTAAAATGGGCTGAAAAGACAGTTCAGTGGTTATGAGGATGTATCGCTCCTGCAGAGGACTCAAGTTCCATTCATAGCACCCACACCAGGCAACTGCCTGGAACCCCAGCTCTCCTGTATACTGCAGGGCAAGGATGTTCAATATCCTCTCTGGCTTCCATGAACACTGTCATTCATGTGCACATATACACACGCTTATGCTACTCGCACGTGAGCACACAGACACACACACACACATACACAGAGCTAATTAAAAGCAAATATTTTAAAAAGAATGAAAAAAAAAAGAAAACCAAAGAACAACACAAATAATGAGATAAAGAGTTGGTTCTTTCAGGGCTGGAGAGTTGGCTTAGTGGTTAAGAGCACTGGCTGCTTTTCCAAAGGACCAGAGTTCAATTCCCAGCACCCACATGGCAGCTCACAACTGTCTATAACTCCAGACCGAGGAGATCTGACACCATCTCATACATACAAACAAGTAAGCAAGCAGGATACCAATGCATATAAAATAAAAATAAGTCATTTAAAGAGAGAGAGAGAGAGAGAGAGAGAGAGAGAGAGTACTTTCCAGGCAGTGGTGGTGCACACCTTTAATCCCAGCACTTGGGAGGCAGAGGCAGGTGGATCTCTGTGAGTTTGAGGCCAGCCTGGTCTACAGAGAGAAACCCTGTCTTGAAAAACAATACACACACACACACACATACACACACACCAACAAAAATTGGTTCTTTGGACAGAGAAACAAGATTGACAAATTCTTGATCAAATTAGCCATAAAAGGGAGAAAGATAAGTCAAATTAATAAAAATTAAAAGATGAAGACTGGAGCAATGGTTCAGTAGCAAAGAGGACCAGTGGCTGCTCTTGTAGAGGATCCAGGTTCAATTCTTAGTACCGAAAGAGCAGCGCACAACTTACTCAAGTCCCAGGGGATCTGATGCCTCTTCTGGCTTCTAGGAACACCAGGCAGGCAAGTGGTACACAGACATACGTGCATACAAAAATCTATACACGTAAGTAAAAAATAAAAGTCAAAAATAAATAAAAATAAACCAAGAGATAAAAAGGGAGACATTACAATAGATACCAATGAAACTCACAATCATGACGACATGCTTTAAAAACCTGTACTCCAACACATTCAAAGAAATGGATTAATCTCTGCATAAAATAACCTACTCAAGTTAAACCAAGAACAAATAAATAATTTAACTAGATCTATAACCAACAGTGAAATTGAAGCCACAATAAAATATCTCCCAACTAAAAAAGTCCAGGACTTAATAAATACAATAATAATAATTAAAAAGTCCAGGACCAGGTTCACTGCAGAATTCTAACAGAGCTTTGAAGAAAAACCAATACCAATGCTACTCAAATTATCCCATAAAATAGAAAAGGAATGGAGGCTTCCAAGCTCTTTTTATGAACAGAAAGCAGTATTATGATATCAAAACCAGATAAGGACACCACAAAAGAAAAGGATACAAAGGAGGTAACAGACCTAGCTCCCTATTAAATATTGGTTTTTAAATTCTCAATAAAATAAAATATTGGCACTTCAAGATTCAAAAGCTAGAGCTGTGTGGCTGGAGAGATGGTTCAGTGGTTAATCATGCTTGACATTTGTCTTAGTCAGGGTTTCTATTCCTGCACAAAACATCATAACCAAAAAGCAAGTTGGGGAGAAAGGGTTTATTCAACTTACACTTCCACACTGCTGTTCATCACCAAAGGAAGTCAGGACTGGAACTCAAGCAGGTCAGGAAGCAGGAGGCCATGGAGGGATGTTACTTACTGGCTTGCTTCCCCTGTCTTGCTCAGCTGGTTTTCTTATAAAGCTCAAGACTACCAGCCCACAGATGGCATCACCCACAAGGGGCCCTTCCCCCTTGATCACTAATTGAGAAAATGCCTTACATCTGGATCTCATGGAGGCATTTTCTCACCTGAAGCTCCTTTCTCTGTGATAACTCCAGCTTGTGTCACAAGTTAACACACAAAACCAGCCAGTACAAAGCTCTTGCTGAGAACCCAAGTTCTGTTCTTAGCATCCATATAGTGGCTCACAACTATCTGTAAATCCAAATTCAGTAGATATGATGCCTTCTTCTGGCCTGCTTAAGCTCTAAATGCACACAATACATATACATAACATGCAAGCAAAACACTCATACACATATAAATAAATAATAAATAAAAGATCATTCATTATGACCAGGTAAGCTTTATTCTAGCACAAAGCTCAAGTCCAAGTGAATCAAGGGGGGAAATTTTTTTCATTAACTCCACATCCGATAGAGGGCTAATATCCAAAATATGTATAAAGAACTCAAGAAGCTAACCTCCAAAAAACCAAACAACCCAATTTAAAAAATGGGGTACAGAGCAAAACAGAATTCACAACAGAGGAATTTCAAATGGCCAAGAAGCACCTAAAGAAATGTTCAAAATCCTTAGTCATCAGGGAAATACAAATCAAAACAATCCTGAGATTCCACCTCACACAAATCAGAATGGCTAAGATCATAACTCAGGAGACAGCACATGCTGGCAAGGATGTGGAGAAAGAGGAACACTCCCCCATTGCTGGTGGGATTGCAAGCTGATACAGCCTCTCTGGAAATCAGTCTGGTGGTTCCTCAGAAAATTGGAAATAGACCTACCTGAAGGCCCAGCTATACCACTCTTGGGCATATACACAAAAGATGCCCCACCACACCACAGGGGCACGTGCTCCACGATGTTCATAGCAGCCTTATCTGTAATAGCCAGAAGCTGGAAACAACCCAGATGTCCACAATGGAAAAATGGATACAGAAAATGTGGTACATTTATAAATGGAAAACTACTCAGCTATTAAGAACGATTACATTATGAGTTATGCAGGCAAATGGATTGAACTAGAAAATATCATCCTGAGTGAGGTAACCCAGACTCAAAAGGACATACATGACAGAAGCCTAGCATGGCCATCTTATGAGAGAGTCAACCAGCAGCTGACTGAGACAGACCCAGATACTTACACCCAACCATTGGACTGAAGTTGGGGACCCCTATGGGGAATTAGGGGAAGGATGGAAGAAGCAGAAGAGGAAGGCGACCCCATAGGAAGACCAACAGTCTTAACTAACCAGGACTCCTGGGAACTCCCAGAGACTGAGCCACCAACCAAACCAGGCAGCATACAGGAGCTGGATTAACACACACACACACACACACACACACACACACACACACACGTACAGCAGAGGACTGCCTGGTCTGGCCTCAGTGCACCTAATACTCAAGAGACTTGAAGCCCCAGGGAGGGGGGAGGCCTGGTGAGGGGGAAGCACTCTCTTGGAGACAGGGGGGAGGAGGAATGGGCTGAGGAACTGTGGGAGGGGGTACTGGGAGGGGACAGCAGATGGACTGTAAATACATACATACATACATACATACATGCATAAAGATGAAGAGAAAGTAAAGCGGGGGTGGAGTGGTGGAAAGGATGTCCGGAACACTTGGGGGGTGGCGGGTTCGGAGATTCTGTTAATGGTCCGTTGGACTTTCTGAATTTGATCGGGGATCAATGTAGTAGCTCCACACGAAAACAAAAGTGGGAAGAAGATAGTGTCTGTCTTCAGAGTGGGAAGGTCTGGGTCTTTGGAACAGGTGCCAGGGGATACTCACGGTCTTTGTCTAATCTGGAGTTCTAATGTGGGTCACTCCACGTTGTAGGAGACAGTTGTAGGTCTGCGTTCAGCCCCACGCAGCTGGGGACACGCTGCTTGGGCAGGCGGAACTCAGAGGAGCCAGATGTGGGTCCACAGGACGAGATAGTTGAACATACATGATATAAAAGAAGTGGGGGATTCTGGGAGTTACAGGTTTACATGGGGATAGGGACTGAAGAGATGGCTCAGCAGTTAAGAAAAGTCGTTGTTCTTGCAGAGAACCGGGGTTCAGTTTCCAGCACCTACACAGTGGCTCATAACCATCTGTAACTCCAGTTCAGCAGAGTTTTTAGTATTCCATGAGCACCAAGCTCACACTGGTGCATTTATATGCATGCAAACAAAACATTTACACACATAAAGTAAAAAAAGAAAAGAAAAAAAACTTTTAAGAAAGTGTTTTGAATGCAGAGCAGTGGTGGCACACGCCTTTAATCCCAGCACTCGGGAGGCAGAGGCAGGCGGATTTCTGAGTTCGAGGCCAGCCTGGTCTACAGAGTGAGTTCCAGGACACCCAGGGATACACAGGGAAACCCTGTCTCGGAAAACAAACAAACAAAAAAAAGTTTTGAATAAAAGGCTTATGTAGGAATGGTAAGACAAGCAAAGAAGGGGTAATGAGTACTTGTTTTTGTCAGTATTCTCTAAAAGAACAGAGCTGATAGACTAGATATGTACATACCAAAGGGGAATTTATTACACTGGCTTACATGATATGGTCTAAGTAATTCAACAATGGCTGTCTCCTACAAGAGAGGCCCAAAATCCAGCAGTTGCTCAGTCCACAAAGGCAACCAACCTAAAGCTGAAGAATTCTTGGAGAGCAGCTGGTCTCAGTCAACACTGGAAACCGAAAGAACTGGCTCTAATATTAGTGAAGGAATGCAGCCACAACAGAGTGGGTGGACTTATCAACAAGAGCAAGGCTGAACAGGCAAAAAGCTGTTTCCTTCTTCCCTGTCCTTTTATATGGGCTGCCTACACTTCCTAGTTAAAATGATCTGATCAAGAAAATCTCTCACAGGAGTGCCCAGAAATGTAGAGTTTAGTTGATTCCAGACCCAGTCATCAAACATCAGAGCAGGCTAACACAAAGTAAGGATGTATGAGAAACCATTATAGAAACTCAGTAGTCAGTAACTATATATATATATATATATATAAATAATTTTTTAAAAGGATTTCCAACAGCAATACCCTGCATGGGTGGCCCATGCTTCTCCCAGAAGATAGATAACAAAACAAAATTCAGGAATGGGATTTTCAGTACCTACAATCTACCATCCCTCTTTCATCCATGCACCCCCACCCCCACCCCCACCCCAGCCCCTCTCTACCTTCCTGGCTTGCACTTGTGCTCCACATTGAACACACAAAAGCTTTGAAGCTGGAATCTATGAATGAGAAAGAACACACAGCATTTGTCTTCCTGAGCCTCCCTATACACTATTTGTCAGAGAAGCCCCAGAGGTCTTCAGAACAACCCAAGCTGTTCTCACTGTTCTCAGTTGTTCACTACAACAACAGGACAAGACCTTTGTCCTGGTTAGATTTAATTTTGTCACCTTAACACAGCCTGGAGTCATCTGAGAGCCTCCATTGAGAAAGGAATTTTCTAGATCAAATCTCCCTATGTGTGTGTCTATGGAGGATTATCATGATTATTAACTGATGCACGAGGTTCCAGCCCACTTTGGGCAGGACCATCCCTAGGCAAATGGTCCTGGATTGTCTAAAAAATGTTAGCTAAATATAAGCCAATGAACAAACCAGAGAGCAAGCCCCAAAGCAGTATTCCTCCATGATTTTAGCTTCAGGTTTCTGCCTTGAGTTCCTGTCCTGACTTCCTTCAACGATGGACTGTTACAGAAGTATATGATGAAATAAACCTTTTACTACTTTAAGTTGCTTTGGGTCAGGGTATTTTATCACTTCAAGAGAAAGGAAGCTATAATACTACTGCTGAAGACACCCCACACATTCGACTATTAGATATATAGAAATCAATTTCAAATCATTTAGGAAACTTCCACCCTGATGTCTAACATGCCTAATATCAAAAGACACTATTCAGACTGTTAGGGGGGAAAAGACATCAATGATCGGACCCAGCATGGGACCTGAATGCTTCAATACCAGCTTGCCAGGAGAGAGTTGTTATAGCGCACGACTGTTACGGTGTAACCAACTGGTTTCCAACTGGATTGGACTCTGGCTCCACAGGAGCGAATTCATGCCTGACACTTAAACCTGGTCAGAAACCCATGGCTGGGGTGGTAGGGTAGAACCTGCTGTTGTTATTTTGTTAAATGGTTGTGTTGTTAAACTACCCTCTACACACACTCTTTGCGGATCCAGGACCCTGGGACTCCCCAGTGTGTTCTGCTGAATGGTGGGAGTGTCTAATGCAGTGTTTGCTCTTGTGTTCTCTCACTCCTGCTTGCTGTATTCTTAGTAAACTCACTCACTGGAAACCCAAGGCTTGTGGATCATAAGGAACAGAGTCAAAGTCTACATTTAGAATAGGTAAATGCCATTTAACTCTCCTTCCTTCGACTCCAAAACAATTTACTCCTCGGTGCGCTGTGGAGGTCAGTTGGCCTTTAGGGAGGTCCAGAAGTTTAACAAATAAACATTGCTCACAACCAAAGTCACAAGATCACAACTGACAACCAATCCTGTGGTGCTTTTCTGCCCTCCAGAGGCCATTTGATTTCAGGATCAGGGCTGGTTAAAGTCTGAAGATGCCTACCTACGTCTATCCTGACTACAAAGTGTCTCTGAAAGCCAACTGACTCCAAAGTCCTTCTAAACTGTGTGCTGCACTCCAGTATGGACCTGAAAAGCCACTTCCCATCGTCCTCCAGGGAAACCAGCCTCACTATGGTGAGGTTCCATCTTGCTCTAGGGGATAAGGATTGATTAGAACAGAAACAGAGAGTCTGTGTTCACCTTCATGTTATGTTTCCCCGTCTGCTCTTACTGATTCTCTCCCCTCTTCTCAATAAACCAGTGGTTCTCAACTCGTCTAACGCTGCGACCCTTTAACACAGTTCCTCATGTTGTGGTGACCCCCAGCCATAAAATTACTTTTGTTGCTACTTCATAACTGTAATGTTGTACTGTAACAAACTGTAATGTTAAGTATCTGTGTTTTCCAATGGCCTTAGGTGACCCCTGTGTAAGGGTCACAACCCACAAGTCCAAAACTGCTACAGTAAATATAATTAATGTTCAAGCATTAGTCACTTTAAGTTATAAGATACCAGCACAGTAGAATATCTTCAGGTGCCAAGTTCCTATTTTGAAAATCTCGAAGAGTGTGGGATTATCACTAAGGAGCCTGGGTCCTCCTTTCCTTCATTTCCTTGCCCACCCTGAGGAGACAGCACAGCACAAAAGAGGAGTCACAGCACAAAAGAGGAGTCACGGTAAGACCAAGAACCAAAGCAGATGTTAGGCCGGAAGATTGCACTTAGACCTGGACCTGAGAGGTCAGTAGGTCAGGAAGAAAGGTAGACAGGCAGCAAACCATATTTTTGAAATACTGGTTATGTATAGGAAGTTGAGCACATAAGATAACATCTCAAAGATGAGTACCAAATTTATTGATAACCCACACAGGACTTCACAAGTGTGGAACTGGAGACCAGGAAACAGACACTAAAGCACTAGGTTGAAACTGGAGGTATTAATGTTCGCTTATGATTGATAAAAAAGATGGGCAGATAAGGAGATACAATTAATGCATGCATGTGGTCTCCTGTGTCTTAGAGTTCCATTGCTGTGAAGAGACACCATGACCAAGACAACTCCTATAAAAGACGTTTAATTAGGGTGGGCTTACAACTTCAGAGGTTCAGTCCATTATTATCATGGCAGAAAGCATGGCAGCGTCCAGGCAGACATGGTGCTAGAGGAGCCGAGAGTTCTACTTCTTGATCGGAAGACAAACAGGAAAAGACTGGCATCCTCCAACAGCTAAGAGGAAGCTCTCACAACCCACCCCCACAGTGACACACTTCCTCTGACAAGGCCACACCTACTCCAACAAGGCCACACCTCCCTGTGGCCATTCCCTGTGCCAAGAATATTCAAACCACTACAACAAATTTCCTAAGCACAAAAGATCTTGGTTTATAAATATCATCCTCCCAAAAAAAAATTCTCAGAGAAATGACCAATTCCAGAACTGGAGCATAAGATGAGCTTGAAACATCACACCTTCTTGAGCAACAAAAAAGGCAATTCTCAAAGAAGGATGAGGCTGTTGTTCAAAGAGTGTGGGCCTCGAACTGAGAGGACTCGGACTGACCAAGACAGATACAGCTTGAGCTTCGTATTAATACCTATAGTAACACATCCTAGTCCATCAACTAACACAGGATTTGGGATATTCATATTGACATAAATACATCAATGAAATTATTAAATAAGAAAAAATTGGAGCTGAGAAAGTACCTCAGTAGGTGCTTGCCTAATAGCTCCCACCAGTTCATCTTAGAGGCAGGATTGGGGCAGCTGGAGAAATGGGTCAACAGTTCTGTAAGGATGCTTGGAGCTCACTGCTCCATGCTCTTTGATGCCCTCTTCTGGCCTCTGTGGGCACCCAGGCATGAGCCCAGTGAACTTACATGCATGAGGCACTCACACATACACAAAGAATGAAAATTTTAAAACTGATTTTGAAGAGACATGGTGTCACACACCTATAATCCCAATACCCTAGAAGATCATCCTCAGGGATATAGTAAATACAAGACCATCCTGGGCTACATGAGACCCTGACTCAAAAGAATTCGTTTTTAATTTTAAAAACAAATGGAATGTTTTTCTTTATGGAAGAATTTAACTCATGATGCAGAAGGAGTAATGCACTTTGAAAGCTGCCCTGTGAGGTAAGGATGTCATTTAGATGATAGAGTGCTTGCTCTCCCTTCACAGTCACAAAGCCCTGGACTGAACCCTAGACCTCACCTACCCCAGACATGGTACCACCTGCCTGTAATCTCAGCACTCAGAGTATAAAGGCAGGAGGATCTAGAATACAAGGCTATCTTTGCCAACATGGTGAGGCCAAGGCCAGACTGGGATACATGAGACCTGTGCCCCTCAAAAATTAAATAACTTAAAAGTTGTCACGTGGTAACTATCACAGTAGTGACAGTGGGCACAAGTCCTAAGCATGGGAGTAAATGTTTACAGAGGGTGTTTCCCTTTTGTTATTGTAATAAACACTATGACCAAAAGCAACTTGAGGAGGAAAGGATTTACTGCACCTTACACTTCCAGGTAACAACTCATCCCTGAGGGAAGAAGCTACAGGCAGAAACCATGGAGAAAATCTGTTTATGGCTCACTCCCAGGTTCATATTTATGTTGCAGTATTATTTTTTAACCCCACTTTGACCACATCGTTCCCAAATAAAAGACACAATGAGCCTTATAGCAGTAGATCTGGGCAGATATCAACCCTCTACGCTATTATGTCTACTTCCCTGTCAATAACTCCAAGATATCACTTGCCATGTTCCACCTGGGCCACTCCTACTCCAATAGACCAGCCCTCATAACCATGTGCTCACGATCCACCTACCCCATGGTGGCTTCCTTCTTCCTCCCCTCCTCATGATCCCTGCCTCTGACCCCAAGCCGGGGAACCTTCACTCCACCCTCTCTCTTCTGCCCAGCCCAGGCTGTAGGCACCTTTATTAACCAATCAGGGATAACTTGGGGGCAAGGTTTACACAAAAAAAGCTGGTGTCCAGGATCTGCAGTCTTGGAGCAACCAGGTTTGGGATACAGTATTTAGCATTTGAATACTTAGCAGCTCCAGACCAACCCACTACATAGTTTGGCTTCTTATACTTCCTAGGACCGTTTGCCTAGGAGTGACGTTGCCCACAGTGGGCCGGATCAATCACGAAAATACCACACAGATATGCCTACAGGCTGATCTGATGGAAATGTTTCCTCATTTAAGGTTCCCTCCTCCCAGGCGACTCGACTTTGCATCAGGGTGACAAAAAACAGCACACAGAAGAATAGAACAGTAGCATAGTCATAAACCATTTTACACAAAATACTACTCACCTGCTCATGAGAAAATGAACTTAGCAGATAGCAACTTGACCAGGTGATCAAGGTTAACCACCAGCAGTAAGAAAGGTCGAGAAGAACATACAATCAACTGTGGGGTCACTCTTGCCCAAATCCATGACCTGAGGCAAGACATGAAAAGGCACTGGACAAATCCCAGCTGAGTGAAGAGAAAATCTTTTAAATTCCCAAGATCACAAGCAACAGAAAAAGAACAAAGAGCTATTCTTTGACACCTGTAAAAGTAATTCTTGGGTGATTTTCTTTGCTCAATTTGATCCCAAATAACTGCAGTGTTTCTATGCCTGCCCTAACCCATTTTCACTCCCAAATAAATGACACAAAGACCTGGTATTTTTATTAGCAAGCTGCAAGCACTAAGCTGTGTGGTATGTGTATTGGGGACCAGCTGTGGTTCAAGAGTCCTCCGTTTCCTCCTTCATAGTGTCCAGGCACCGCTGCACACCAGGCTGGACAGGTAGAGTCTGCAGGATCCTGGTCTGGCTGGGAGTGAGTGCAGGATGAAGGGGTCTTCTCCAAAGAAGGCCTTCTCTGAGGATTTTGGTGTTACAGCCCTTTTAGGCAATACTCAATGGAACAGCTCTCTTAGATGATCTTCAGTGAAACAGCTGGTGTGCATACACTTTATTGGGGTAGACAAGGTCTGTATATGAACCTTGGAGAGTGGGAAGGAATTTTCAGGGTGAATGTAAAATCATTGGCTGGAGCTTAACTTGCTGTGAATACCTTATTTGTATGGAGGGTATTTTAGGAATCCTAGGTACTTGGTAGATGGCTTCTTATCAGGAAGAGGAAGTTGAACTTGTAGGTTTACCAAGGACTATGAGACATTCCTCAGGTAGAACACTGGGTTTGGGCTCCCTAGATCAGGCAGAGAAGAGGAAGCCCCCCTAAGAAAAGGGAGTCCTCCATTTTACACTGAGCTCAGAGGAGATATCTGGACACTGTAGACTGCAATCTTAAGTAGCTAGGTGCAACAGAGCTGGACAGATTCTGAGCCATTCTAACCCAGCTATGCTGCCTACTTCCCAGCCACATGGTCCTTTATGTGTATCTAGGTCTCACCCTGACTCACTCTGGTCTATGTGTGTCCTCATGGCTGCTCTCTCATGGAGACCTGGTGGGGAATCCTCCTAGTCTATCCAAATGGTCTCTTCTCTCTCTTTCTGGATCCCTGATGGAAACTGAAAGTTCTCCCCTGTTCTCTTCTTCTGCCCAGCTATTGGCTGATCAGCACTTTATTAATCATTCAGAGGTGATGGAAAACAATTTTTACATATCATTGAAACCAGAGATGCTTGACCTGCCAATGTCCAGACCAGACTGCAACCAGATGTCTGGGCATAGAGATCAGCCTCTGAATACACAGTGCACAAAACTATCCCCCAACAGATGACATCAGTTGGCCTGCCAACATGAATGGAGAAAATCTCCCAAGACTCCACCCTTAGATGAAAACTTTTAAAACAGGAAAAAAGAAACAGTTTTTGAAAGGAATATGTCTTCTTCAAGGATGAGTTTCCTGATAGATTATTAAATCCCAAGTGGTCAGTCCTAAGCACATACATACAGACTACTGAGTACATATGTGCGAACGTGTGTGTGTGTGTGTGTGTGTGTGTGTGTAAAACAATATTCAAAGAAGAGGTCCTGAATATGAAAGGGAGTAGGAGGACACAGAAGGAGTTGAAGAAGAAGGAGGTGCAGAAATGATGTGAATGCAGTACACATATATGAAATTCTCAGAAAAAATAATTTTAAAAAGAATAAAGGCTATTCTAAATTAAAGAAGATTAAACAGGGGCCTCAGGAGATAGCCTAGTTGGTAAAATACTTGCCGTCCAGAGGTGAGGGGCTAAGTTTGATCTAGTCAGGTAGGTCCAAGTACTGACCAAGGAAGGGATCACACCTCAGGCAGACAGACTCACCTAACACCACATCTTGTTAATTTCTTCCTAGAATTCCTGTTCTCTGTGCAGTCACATAAGGAGCTGCACCCATCAGCTTTGCTAAATCCACCTGCTTTTCTAATGGCTCAGAAGAGAATGGTTTCCTGTTCGTCTTTCTATCTTCATTCTAAGCAAGCTTTCCCTGATACTTGGCTCCCTCTCTCTCTCTCTCTCTCTCTCTCTCTCTCTCTCTCTCTCTCTCTCCTCCCTTGTCAGCCCTGTGGCTCACCTGAAGGCCAACTTAGACACCGTGGCTTTCCCTCTTCATCTTCTTCTCTGGGCAGTTGTTGTGATTTAGTTGGCCTGCCCTGAAGTTTTTATTTTAAACACTAATAAAAAATTTTTTGATATTCTTTCTGAGCACATTCTTAAATTCTTTTATTAGAATAAGAACTTCAAAGGGGACCTCAATTTTTCTGGTAACCAAATGGTAAGATCAAGTGACAGAAGTGGGGATACAAACTCCTGCTTTCCATGTGACTCGGGAACTTTTCCTGATGATCCTAAAGAAAAAGACTTTGAAAGTGACTGAGTCAGAATGTAGATATAGCCAAAAGAAAATTTGATGGGGATTGATTGAGGTGATGCAAAAATGAAGAAGACCGAAATCAACCCCAACAAAGACAGACTTCATCACTATGAGGGAGGGACATGCAACCCAGGGAATGAAGATCTGCGGTGTGCAGATGAAGGAGCCAGAGTTTATAGGAAACAGGTTGGGTGGGGCAAGGAGTAGGGGTTGAGGCAAGGATTTTGGTGGGTTTTCTGAGAATGATAGTTGGTGGATATAGAGAGAATCTCCTGTGTACTGAGTGGAAAGCATCACCTGCCAATAAAAAAGCTGTTGGCCTATTAGCTTAGGCAGAAAATAGGAGATGGGAATCCCAGCAGGGAGAGAGGATTCTGGGATAGAGTCAGGTGTAGGAAGGAGATTCTCCCTGAACGCTGATGGAGTCAGTCGCATGAACCTGAGGAGAGGTAACTAGCCACGCGGCAGGACTTAGAATAAGTGGGATAACTGAGTTCCAAGCTAATGAGAATGAGTCAGAGCTTTTGGCCTAGACATGTATCCATAAATCATTCAGTCTCAGAGTCGTTATTTTGGGAACTTGGGCACTGGTGGAAAAGCCCACCATTACAGGTAACACAGGGCTTTTCTAGATCTGAGGATTTAACTTGCGCTGGGCTTCTTCATCAGAAGAGATGGATGTTCTTCTCAGGGGAGCAGAGACTCCTCAGCTCAGGAAGCTGCACAGCCCTCTAGACCTTCCTTTTAGGAGAGAAAGAGAATTCCTTAGTTTACAAGACATAGACTTTCAAGGATAATCTTCACACACCATCGTAAACCCATTGTTGTACTTGCAAGTTTGTGGCTTATTTTATTTATATCATTAATTTTCACGTGATGTGTCTATATAATAAAATCCAAACTCCAAATGATTCGGCGTTTTCTCAACCTTGACACCCTGTGGAAATCAAGCATAAGCCAATAGCTCAGTGAGGCCAAGGAGCAGCACACGTAAGCACAGTGTACGACCTAACATCATGGTGTAACTGTGTTCGTGTACTTTTTCCACAACCGACTTTCCCTATGGGAGCGAAAGTTTACTTTGTCCCACAGTGAGAAGAATCCCTCCAGTCGTGGTGGGGAAAGCAAGGCAGAAGAAGCAGCTTGGCTTGTGGGCCCAGTAAGGAAACAGAGAAAGAAGAATGGCTGCTCTCAGCTTTCTCCTTCTCCAATTGTGAGACGGAGCTGCCCACATTCAGGACAGGCCTTTCCCTTTCAATCAAACTACTCCGGAAAATTCCTCATTGTCATGTCCAAAGGCATACATCATTAACGCCCCAAGTGTTTCTTAATCTAGATAACAGTCCATCAAAATTAGCCACCACAAGTCAGCTTGTCACCCACACACATCACTTTAAACCATGATATTTTACACCTGGCCCTTAAGTCTCATGTTCATCTCATAATTCAGAATGCTTTAGTCCATCCCTGAGAGTCCTCTAAGTCCTAACAGTTGCAGCCTTGTTCAAAATTCTAAGTTCAAAGTTTTCTCTGAGAATCAAGGTATTCTTTTGTTGCGGGGAAATATAAAAAGACTAACAATATCCCGCGCTATGGATACCAGCAGGCCACGTGGCAACAGCAGGGTGTTCTCATCTCGGCAGACTCTGGCCCAGAACTCCCAAAATGTCTCCACACAGCTCGCTAAATTCCCACTGTTGGCTCACTACCACGCCAGCCATGCTTCAAAACCCCCACTGCCTTTTGTGGTGCACATCAGGCAAACTTATGCTTTGCCACCCACCATACCTTTCTCTCTTGAACCCAGTCGAACCGCGGTGTGAAAGAAAACACCACACAAACTTAGTTCATAAACAATGGTAGCTCAGTCTCTGGGTGCAACAACTAAAACCTAATCTTGTAAACCATGTTAAATCTAAATCCTCCGGTGGTGAATCCTGGCGAATCCACCATTGAAACGGGGAGACACTTGTAGCTACATCTTGTCCTTTTGCTAGCTATCTCTCTCCTGCTTCCTCTCTTCCTCCATCCAACCCAGAAGTCCCGCCTACTCACCCGCCTACTCACCCAGTGATTGGTCTGTTTATTCATTGGGGGTGAGGGGTGAGGGTGGGGGGAAGGTTCACAAGAAGTCACCTGAGTATGTGACTCATTCCTCATTCCAGACAGCCCCTCCTGGGAAAACGGAATTAACATCAAAATACAAGTAGCACCATGGCCATCCACAACATTCTTTTAACATTGAGTCTCTATAAAAATCAAAATACAAGCCAGGTGATGGTGGCACACATCTTTAATCCCAACACTCAGGAGGCAGAGGCAGGTGGATTTCTAAATTCGAGGCCAGCCTGGTCTACAGAGTGAGTTCCAGGACAGCAAGGGCTACAGAGAGAAACCCTGTCTCTAAGGGGATAAAAAAATCAAGATAAGGTTCCATGTTGCTTGAGTGCAAGTGCTGGCAAGGCCAATAGAGGGCGTTAGATCCTCGGGAGCTGGGCTTATGGGCAGATGAGAGACATCTCATGGGTGCTGTGGACCAGCTTCATTATGGGCTCTTAACCACTAAGCCAGCTTCACTGACAAGTTCTACTGCCGTCTAAGATGTCACCTGAACAGAACTACAGCTGCCTCTGGATGCCTTCAGGTGACTGTTCTCCAAAAAGACACTCTAAAGGCTCTGTTGGTGGTAGGTTTTGTTTGGTGGTGATGGTGGTGGTGGTGGAGGCGGTGGTGGTGGTGGTGGTGGTGGTGGTGGTGGTGGTGGTGGTGGTGGTGGAGGAGGCGGCGATGGTGGTAGTGGTGGTGATGGTGGTGGTGGTGGAGGCGGCGGTGGTGGTGGTGGTGGTGGAGGCGGTGGAGGCGGCGGTGGTGGTGGTGGAGGTGGTGGTGGTGGTGGTGATGGTGGTGGTGGTGGAGGCGGTGGTGGTGGTGGTGGAGGCGGTGGTAATGGTGGTGGTGGTTGTTATTGCTGGTTGTTGTTGTTCTGTTGCTTTTGTTGTTTTATTGTTTTCAGGCAATCTTCAAATGAGTGTTTTCCCCATGGTTATTTAGGGTTGAAGTGGGGATATTTGGGGGTAGTTGTTCTTCTTTCTCTTCTTGAGATGAGGTCTGGCTCTGTACTCCAGGTTGTCCTGTAATGCAGTTTTCAGTCCAGGCTGGCCTCACACTGTAGTGAACTACTTCCTCAGCTTCCCCTCCTAGGGTTATATCAAGAGCCACCACACCTATCAGGAGTTTAGTTTTCACCCTCGAGCCTTCAAGGCTCCTTCTCCCTGTGCAAAGCACAAGCTTTCTCCTTAGCTCACCAATCTCTCCAACAGTCTCAACCAACTTGTCCACGTCCAAACTTTTAAATGGGTTCACTCTATTCTCTTCAACAAATTGCCCCTCTCTCTGTAGGAGGTGGTTCTGGTGCTAAGGTTCTTGACCAATCAATAAAGATGCCAGGGACTAATTGCTGGGCAGAAGGAAAGGGAGGAACTTCTGGGTCCCCGTAGGCAAGTTAAGAAACCCAGGGATGCTGGGCAGTGGTGGCTCATGCCTTTAATCCCAGCACTCGGGAGGCAGAGGCAGGCGGATTTCTGAGTTCGAGGCCAGCCTGGTCTACAGAGTGAGTTCCAGGACATCCAGGGCTACACAGAGAAACCTTGTCTCGAAAAACCAAAAAAAAAAGAAAGGAAGGAAGAAAGAAAGAAACCAAGAAACCCAGGGAGAAAAAAGAAGGATTTCAGAGATAGAAAAGGTGACCAAGTGAGTTCTAAGGTGGAGCGACCATTGGCCACTTCCCCTACTGGGCCTGGGGAAGCAAGAAGGATATTAAAAATATAATTAAGGGCATATTTAGGGTGCTGAGCTGGGAGTGAAAAGAAGGGCACAAGATAGCTGAGGAAGGCTAAGAATAGCCCAGCAATTGAGCCAATAAGGAAGGCTGAAATTGAGTAGTGTGTGTGTGTGTGTGTGTGTGTATGTGTGTGTGTGTGTGAATATAGTTGTACATAATGAGCAATGACTATGCCACAGACTGAATGCTATGCCTTACAATCACTTCTGTAAACAACTTAGTTCATTACTTTTGAATTCAGCCTACCTCAGACTCCAAGACACAACAGAATGAAGCCAAGTGTTTTGCCAAAAGTGTCATAGGAATGGATTTTGGCCCAGCTCCTAACAGAGTCCTTGCTCTCTGAAACCTCACAAGGAAGTCTTAATAATCACTAAGGCAGTCTTAGTGAGCTCATTAAGCTCTGTTGTCATCATTATATTCTCTAGCCCACAGCTCCAAATTCTTCCACATTCTTCCAAAAATCCAGTTTCAGAAGCCTAGAAACCACATGGTTAGAGCTGTCACATCAGTGGCCCCACTTCTGGTACCAATTTCATGTTGGTTACTTTTCTCATCCCTGTGACTAAATATCTGACAAAAGAAACTTGAAGGAGGAAGTTTATTTTGACTCACAGTTTACATGAACACAGTCTATCATGCCAAGAAGGTATAGCTATGGAAGTGTCTCAGTCCGAGGAAAGGCAAGAGAAGGCCAACACACCTACTTTACCTTCTCTCATACTGCTGTCTTTCTGCTGTAGTCAGATTTGCCTTGATTTTTGCTTGCATATGATCAGTAACATATCCCTTACCCTTTAAAATAGTGCAGAGATTGAATTGTGTCTCCTCCAAAATTCACATATCGAAGTCTTAACCTGGTACCTCCAATATAGTTATATTTGGAAATAAAACTTTTTAATGTGATTTTTTTTTCATTTTTAATTTATGTATGTGGTGTTGGGATGATGGTTGGGAAGATGTAGTGATCTTCTACACTGTGTGAAGATGTGTCTCTGTCCTTCCTTGCCTGTTTAAGGCATCTTTTGATTGACTAAAATAAAAAGGCAGGATAGTAAGGGGGGTCACCCAGTAGAGAGAGAGGAACTCTGAGGAGAGAGGCATAAGAGAGTCACCACCCAGACTCGGGGAAGTTGGACACATGAAACCGAAGGTGGGTAACTAGCCACGTGGCACACAAAGAATCGAGTAAACGGCTAGTATACGTTAAGAGCGAGTTGAGAAGCAAGCCCAACTTAAGGTCTAACACTCATTAATCAACATAGGCTCCATGTCATTATTCAGGAAACTGGGCAGGCATAGACAATGCCTGGATGGCTACAATGTGGTGGGGATATGAGCACATGAGCTCAGTGTCCACCCTGGAACTGGACTAGCAGGAGGTTGTGTACTACCTCAGTGGGTGCTGGGAATTGAATGCTGGGCCTCTGCAAAAGTAGTACTAAACCACTAACCATATTTCTAGCCTAAAACTAATGTCTTTAAAGAGCTGGCTAAATTAAAATAAGGTTTTTCTTTCTTTGGGAGAGTGGGTGTGGGTGTGGGTGGGGTTGTATATTGGGTTGTTTTAGGAAGAGCCCTAATCCAATCTGACTTGCATTCTTATAAGAAGAAATTTTCTGGATACAATGGCATGTACCTGTAAGCCTAGCACTCAGGAAGCTGAGACAGGAGGACCGTAAATTCAAGATCAAGCTAGGCTATAACATTTTACAAATGGCTTCATGTTTGACCATTGCCATAGTTTGGACCTCAGAGGCATTTTTAGTCTTTATTCCCCCTGCACCATAGTTTAAATGGCTTCTATTGTCATCTTCAAATTCATTGTTATTTTCATTTACAGTCTAATATGTTGTTAATTGACCCAGAGAGTGCATCATTTGTTTTCAAATATTCTCTGCTTTCTTCCTTTTTTCTAAGACAGAGTTCCATCATAAAGCCTAGACTAGCTCAAACTTACTCTACAGCCAAGGATGGCCTTGAACTTTTTAATCTACTGGCTTCTATCTCCAAGTCATGGGAATACAAGTTTGTGCCACCATGCCCAAACAAAAAAGAGATCAAATTTTCTAAGATTTTTATTTTTGTTTTGCTTGTTTGTTGAGACAGACTTTCATTATGTAGCCCTGGCTGTTCTGGAACTCACTGTGTAGACCAGGCTGGTCTCAAACTCACAAGAGAGACACCTGCCTCTACCTTTTGAGTGCTGATATTAAAGGCCTGTGCCCACCATATCTGACTAAAACAAAAAGTTTAGCATGAGTGTGTTTGCTTGTACGTATGTGTACCACATACTTGCCTAGTGTTCATAGAGACCAGAAAAAAAAGGTGTCAGAACTCTTGGAACTGAAGTTATATGTGGTTGTGAGCTGCTTCTTATGTACATACATAAGAACATGTGCACACACACACTCAAAATAAATTTAGGGGTTTGATATGGCTCAGTGGCATGGTGAATACTAGAGTTCGGATCCCAGCACTCATGCAACAAACACCTTTAACTCTAGCTCAGGAAGACCCAACGCCCTCTTCTGGCCTCGGGGAGAATGTACACCCACACAACACTTTAAAAAAAAATCTATAAAATAAACTTCAAATAAGTCTTTTCTTTCTTTTTTTTTTTTTTTGGTCTTTGGTCTTTGGTTTTTGGTTTTTTCGAGACAGGGTTTTTCTGTGTAGTCCTGGCTGTTCTGGAACTCACTCTGTAGACCAGGCTAGCCTCGAACTCAGAAATCCACCTGCCTCTGTCTCCTCAGTGCTGGGATTAAAGGTGTGCGCCACCACTGCCCGGCTTTTTTTTTTTTTTTTTTTTCCAAATAAGTTTTTATTCCTCCAAGGTATCTAGTAGCATATGAAGAACCCTGAGCAGGAATTTATTTTTCACATTCCTTTTTTTTTTTTTTTTTTAAGATAAGGTCTCCATTTGTAACCCTGGCTAGCCTTGAACTCACCACCTCCCTGCATCAGCTTCCTCTTCACTGCTGGGATCACAGGCCTGCAATACCATGCCCAGCTTGCTTCGCTTATGCTTTAGGGAAGCTCTTAGTTTCAAGAAATACACAACGAAATCTACAAATAGATGATAACAAGCTTGAAACAGCAGATCCAAGACATCAAGTTCAACTTTCATCTTTAGTCTCCTCAGAGCCACAGTTATATGGCTTCCCTATAGTTTTGTCCGATTCCAGGCTACTTTCGAATTTCATTGGATCTGTAATTACAGTATTACCTTACAGTAAGAAAAAACCCACGCCAAGCACAGATGCAAAGGCTATTGTTTACTTTTATTCTTTCTAGTTTGCCTGTCTGTAAGGTTATTTCTAGTTTGAGGTTTTGTTTCTTTGTTATCTTCTCGTGACAGGTTCTCTCTCTGTAGTCTAGGTTGGCCCTTAACACAGTAGGCAACCAAGATTCACCTTGAACTCCCGGCAATCCCGGAAATCAAGGAACAATAACGGCTTGGGAAATGGAAGGGAAAACGGGAAATATGCTATTGTTTACACTACCACTTAACAGCGGTCTCCAATGTGTCTCTTAGCTTCTATCTCTGCGGGATTTTGTTGACGCTTTTTAACCCACTTCAAATAAGACCGCCTTGCTTCATTCTCCCTCACTACCCGATCTATGACGACAGGTCTAACTTCCTGCCCATTTCCAAAATGGCCTCTCCCGCAGCGTCAAAGTTCTGAGTGCGCATGCGCGAGAGTAATTTCTCTTCCCGGCAAGATGGCGCTTAATTCAGTGTGCGGTCGCTGGCAGCTTCTGCGACTCCTACGACCCCAGCGTTTGGTAAGGTTCCATCCATAGCGCGGGGATGCTGCCTTGGCCTTATAACCTAAGCTAAGGTCACGAGCAGACGCTGACCTGGTCACTGGGACCTGCGTGCCATGACCTCGGGTCGCGTGAGGACACCACCGGGTTACGTCCGAGGGTTGGTGGCCCAGTTTCTCTGTCGCTGTCTGGGAACGGCCTTCGACCCTGAGCCGTGACCTCTGGGCCCCGTCCCCGGGCTTCGGTCATAGGATGCAGGAGACCAGGGCCCGAGCTGCACCCTGCACGTTCCAGTGCATGCCTTCGGGGCCTGCAGTCTGTACGAGCAGAGCTGCAGTGCCCCGACTGCTGCAGCAGGCTGTCTGCGGGAGAGGCGGGTCGGCTGGGACTCAAGGCCTCCCCTTATCCTTTCACACGGTCAGTTCCACAGCGTCTCAAGGTCCCTGAAACCGCTGGCCGCCGAGCTTCTCGCAACCCGCCCTGGTAATGGGCGGCCACACTACGCTCTTGTCGCCGTCTTAACTCCTCGCAGCATCAGTACATCTGCCACCCTCTTTGCAGAAGCCCAGGTAAGAGGTTCCCACCGAAGAAAGGAGTACAGCTTCTTGCCCCGTTTCTTTTGTTCTGTGTTGTTTTGTTTGTTTTGTTTTTCAGGAGACATTTGTGAATGTGTAGCAGAGTTCTTTACACACTCCACACAGTTTCTCCTAATATTAGCCTGTTTGGAATAGAAGTAGATTCTCAGTCAACTCCGTGGTGAAATGCCTAAAAGTGCATGAGAAATTTGTGGGGCAGGCAAGATGACCCAGCTGTACAAAAGCTCTTGCTGTGCAACCCTGGTAACCTGAGAGCCAATTCTGGAACCCAAGTAAAGATGGAGCCGGTTGTGGCACAATCCCAGTAATCCCAGCACTTGGAAGGCAGAGACAGACAGATCTCTGAGTTCAGAACCAGCCTGGTCAACGTAGCAAGTCAGAGCTGTGTAGTGTGACCTTGTCTCAAAACAATAAATTAATGAAGGAGGAAGGCAAGAACTGGCTCCACAGAGTTGGTCTCCGACTTCCAACATGCTATGGCATGCATGCCTACACACATCACGCACACACAATAAAAGTAAATTCAATTTTGTGTTATATTCAAGACACTGCCAGAAGGGTGGTGGTAAGCCAATAGTGTGAAATGTGATTGTGGCCTTGTGTATTTGTGAAATGTATGATTCTTTGAAGACTGTTTCTTGGAAGCCTGAGTAGGATTTTTCTCTTAACAATTTATTGTATTGTTATGTGTATGTCTGTGACTGTGTACATGTGATCATGGGTGCCCTTTAGAGACTCTGAGGCTGGAGTTACAGGTGGTTGTGTGCTGCCCTACAAGGGTGCTGGGAACTGAAAATGGATCTTCTGCAGGAGCTCTTAACCCCGGAGCCTTGTCACGGGGATGTACTCAATAACCGAACTATTGGTTAGCAGGTACAAGGCCCACCTGAACTACAGAGCAATCAAGATCCTGCCTCCAAAACTAACCTCCCCACCCACCCACCACCATTAAAAAGAAAGAAAGAAAATTTGAAGGAAAAAAAAAACGGAGTTGAGTTAAAGAGAATTTCGGGCTGAGGGCTAGCTCAGTCAGTGGTCTGTGTTCTTGCCAGATGTGTGTGAGACCCTGAGTTCAATTTCCAGCACAAAACCAAAGGCTTTCAAGTACTGTTGATTTGGAATATGGGAAGGGTGATGACCATGATTCTCAAACGACTGTAGTCTGAGAAGTGTGATGTTGGAAGCAAGTTCCCTGCCTGAAGGGAAGCCGTGAAACACTCTCTTAAGTTATTCTTCTTATGCTAGAGACAAAAAATAATGTCCTTTGAAAGCAGGAATGTGTGGACAGCATTGGCCATCTTTGAAGATCAAGAAGTAAAAGCAAGGAAATAGAGCCCAGGACTGGTTAGCGTAAGGGATCCTCACCTTTTGTATTCCCACTTACAGTACTTGGTCTCGTTCCTCACAGGTCCAGGCACCTCCTGTTGTTCCTGCTACCTCCACCCCTGCTGCAGTACCAGAGGTAGCTTCTGGAGGAACTGCAGATGTAGTCCAGTGTGCTACAGAACAGAGCTTCACAGAACTGGGACTTGGCTCTTACACCCCAGTGGGACTCATCCAGAACCTCTTGGAGTATATACATGTCGACCTGGGCCTACCTTGGTGGGGGGCCATTGCCACATGTAAGAGTACATCCTGAGCAACGGAGGAGGAAATGGGGGCAGATCCTCAACAGTGGCAGTTCTGTCAGTGGAGTAAGGAAATGGGGGGCAGAAATGTAGAGGTAGAAATGCAGATGATTCAAAGAGGGAAGGTCCACTCAACCTTTAGTTCTAAAGAGCATTAGAAAACCATTTATCGTATGTACAGCTATCAATGTACAACATACGGATATTCGAATGGGGGCTGGGGGCTGGAGTAAGGGAACCATATTAAAAGTAATGAAGATCCCTGACTCGGCAGACGAGAAGGTTGGGTTGGGTGCTTATGCTCCCAAAGTAGAAAGCTGTTCACGCTGCACTCTTAATTCTGTTTCTTCCTTAGCCCGGTAACATTTTTTTTTTTTTATCATAAAAACTCAGTTAAGGGAAGAAATGTAACTCAGTGATAGAGCACTTGCCTATCATGCACAAAACCAGCCTGGGCTATGTGGTAGGACCCTAACAAAAAACAAAATCATCTAGACTTTTAAGCATTTGTCTGCCCCCAGTGTTTGGGAGGTAGAGGAAGGAGGGTCAGAGTTTAGTCACCTTTAGTTAAATAGAGAGTTCAAAGCTAGCCTCGTACCTTAGTCACTGTTCGGTGGCCATGAAGAGATGCCGTGACCAAAGCAACTCCTATAAAGGAAAGCATCTAACTAGGGACTTGTTTACAGTTTCAGGAGTTTTAGTCGATCATCTCAGGGAGCATGACAGGCAGCAGGAAGGCAGGCGTGGTGCTAGAGAAAGTAGCTGAGAGCTACATCCTGCTCCATAGGCGAGAGAGAGAGAGAGAGAGAGAGATTGATTTTGATTGATTACTGGGCCTGTAGTGTGGGCTTTTTGAAACCTCCAAGCCCGCCCCCACTGACACACTTCCTTTCACAAGGCCACACACCTCCTAATCCCACTCAAATAGTGTGCCACATCCAATAAATCTGATAACTAAGCATTCAAATATATGAGCCTTCAGAGGCCATTTTCATTCAAACCACCATGCCTAGGCTACATTAAACTACCTTTTAAAACGTTTTCAAAACCTTCAGTTGAGCTAGGTCTGGTGTACACCATTAATCCCAGCCTGGGGGAAGGGATGCAGAGACCGGAGGATCTCTGAGTTTGAGGCCAGCCTGGTCTACATAGCAAATACCAAGCCAACAAAGGTAACAGAAACCCTGTTGGGGGGATGGGAAGACAGAGCTGAAGATGGCTCCATGGTTAAGAGGACAGCTGCTTTTGCAAAGAACCCAGGTTCTATTCCCAGCACTTATGCACTGGCTCACATCTGTCTTACTCCAGTTCCAGGGGATGTCTTTTTGGCATTTACGGGCATACAGACAGACAGGCAAAGCACCTATATGCATTAAATGAGAGCAAAAAAAATCCTTTATTTTATATGTATGAGTGTGTACGTGTATACCCGTGTACCACATACATGCAATGCCTGAATCCAGTGACCTTTTAACTGCTAGGCAAGTGTGCTACCACTAAGACAAACTCCCAAGCCCCTTGGTTTTTTAAAAGTTTTTTAAAGATTAATTTTAGTGTGTGTGTGTGTGCATGCGTGCATTTCCCTGTGAGTATGTACACTTGCCTGCAAAAGCCAAAAGGATATTGGATCCCTTGGAGCTGGCAGTTATGAACCACCTCTCATGGGTACTGAGAACCAAACTTGGGTCCTCAGCCAGTATACGGAGTATAAGGAAGGGAGGAGCGCTAAACCACCAGCACATGGTGGATTGCTACCCCAGGGACTTGCAAAACTGACTCTGGCTTTGCTCTAAGCCAGGTATGATGGCACATACCTGTAGATAGATAGCACTAGAGAGGCTGAGGAAGGGCGGTCATGAGTTCAAGGCCAGCTTGTACACACCAAGAGCCTACTGCAGAAAATGAACTCATACTTCACTCTAAGACTCAGAGTTCTGTAGAGACCCTGAACATGGTGGAGGTTCTAGGTGAATGTGTTTCCTTTATCAAAGAATTAGTTTGTATATTTTCATCTACAACTTAAAAATTGATGGGGCTGGAGAGGTGGCTCAGTAGTTAGGAGCACTGGCTGCTCTTCCAGAGGACCCAGGTTCAGTTCCCAGCACCCATATGTCAGCTCACAACTGCCTGTAACTCCAGTTCCAGGGAATCCAACACCCTCACATAGATACATACAGGCAAAACCCATTACATGCATACATACATACATACATACATATATATACACACACATACATACAGGCAAAACCCATTACATACACACACACACACACAGATCTTTAGAAAGAGTTGAGGAAAAGGTTGGAGGCTATTGAAGTACAAAAGAACTTTTTTTTCTTTTTTTTTTTTTTTTGTGGATTTTCGAGACAGGGTTTCTCTGTGTAGCCCTGGCTGTCCTGGAACTCACTCTGTAGACCAGGCTGGCCTCGAACTCAGAAATACGCCTGCCTCTGCCTCCCAAGTGCTGGGATTAAAGGTGTGCACCACCACTGCCCGGCTCAAAAGAACTTTTGCTTGGTGGTGGCAATGGTTGTTTCAGGGAAGCAAACAAGATCCTTGCTCATCTGCTTAGACTTGTATTCTTCCACAGTGGTCTGAGCCTTGAGGAGCTAGGTACACCCTGTCCTTACTTCTAGGCTCCTTGGCTGAGAGCCATGCTGAGGAAAAGTCTGGAGTAAGCCTTGGAGTGAGGACCTGAAGCCTTCAGCCCTCTAGCTGCAGGCAGCTTTTAATTTCACTCCAAGCCTCTGCTACATTTTCTAGGTACTGTCCTTGCCCGCTGCCTCGTTTTCCCTCTCATTGTGAAGGGCCAGCGAGAAGCAGCCAAGATCCACAACCACATGCCAGAGATGCAGAAGTTTTCCACTCGAATCAGAGAAGCCAAGTTGGCAGGAGACCAGGCTGAGTGTGAGTTGGTACCAGGGCAGGTGTGGGAGAGAAGCAAATTTGCACTTGAGACATTCTACTCGGGAAGGAACAGATGCCATAGTCGGGCGATTTTGACAAATCTAAAGGGTTTTCCATTCCTTGGAAAGAATAGGATGCTAAGCTTCACTGATATCACTCTTAACCCAGCGATCCATTTCCCTCCTGTTACAGTTTACAAGGCCACCATAGAGATGACACAGTATCAGAAAAAGCATGATATTAAATTCTTCAGGCCGCTCATTCTGCCTCTCACCCAGGTGAGCAGAAATGTGCCCTGCTTATTTACTCTGAATCCGTCAAGTTGTCTCCTGTTTCCCAGGTCCCCAGATCCCCCAAAACGCAAGTGATGTGCATGGCTTTTAGTAACGAGCTATAAAAATGTACCTCCTGTTAGTCCTGTGTACTGACTGTCTATCCTGTGTAACAGGCCCCGGTCTTCATCTCCTTCTTTATTGCCTTGAGAGAGATGGCCAACCTGCCTGTACCCAGCCTCCAGACAGGTGGGCTCTGGTGGTTCCAAGATCTCACGGTATCTGATCCCATCTACGTCTTGCCACTGGTAGTCACTGCCACAATGTGGGGTGTCCTTGAGGTAAGCTGGGGCTGGCTGAGTTCTACGCCTGCCAGTGAACAGGGCGTAGGGGTGGAGTAGTATGCAGACTGTGTGCCTTCCGTCTCCCATTCCCTGGAGAAGGAGAGTTGATGGGTCAGGGCTTAGGATTTACTCTTCTTTCCCTCAACCCCTTTTTGGCAGCTAGGTGCTGAGACAGGCATGCAGAGCGCTGACCTTCACTTCATGAGGAATGTTATCAGGGTAATGCCCCTGGTGGTCTTGCCTGTGACCATCCACTTCCCCTCGGTAGGTAATGGCTTAGTAGCTGCCTCCAGGTCCTTCTGCCTAGTGCCTCTGAACAAGCTAACTGGGATGCAGCTCTGAGCACCTTCCCTTCATTCACCCAGGCAGTGTTCATGTACTGGCTGTCCTCCAATATGTTCTCCCTGTGCCAAGTAGCCTGCCTCCGGATCCCAGCAGTGCGCACAGCGCTTAAGATCCCCCAGCGAGTCGTACATGACCCTGACAAACTACCTCCTAGGGAAGGCTTCTTGAAGAGCTTCAAAAAAGGTAAGGGATATTGGACAACATGTCGGTGAGTATCTGTCATCGCAGCAAGTCCAAGGCTGAAGCAGGATTTCACTACCTAGCCAACCTGGGCTGCCTAGTGGGCTATGCAACTTGAGACTTTCCTCAAAAAGGAAGAAACAGGGGGATCATGACCAGGAGAAAGTAGCCTAGATATGAGAGAGGAACTTCTTCTCACACAGGCTGGAAGAATGCTGAGATTGCACATCAGCTCCGAGAGCGGGAGCAGCGAATGCAGAAACACTTGGACCTAGCTGCCAGAGGTAAGGAGGCCTTTCAGGCTGAATGCTGTCTTCCATTTCTTCTTTCTCTTTGTTTACTGAGTTTTTTTCTCTCTTCTCCCAGGTCCCTTACGACAGACTTTTACCCATAACCCTCTGCTACAGCATGATCCAAGTCAACCCCCCAACACCTCCAACAGCAGCACCAACAGCATCAAAGCAAATGCAAAGAAGCCTTGGCAGGACACGCTTGGCTGACGTGTTCTGTGCTCACTCTGACGAGAACCCTGCCTCTGCACCACTCCTCCAAACAGACTTGATACTATGTCCTTGCCTCAGCTCTGGGGACTACAGCATTTGGAAGTGTTCATTTTAAAAATTATTTCCACTACAGACTCTTACTTGTATATAATAAAAGAGCCCTGGAGATCCAAACAACCTTCCCATCCACAGAACTAATAAGCCTCTGTCTTGTCTGGGCTTCTTGATATTTGTTAAATATGGAAGCGGAATTGTGCTTCCCAACACTACAGGGTGGAAGATGAGTTCCCATGCTAGCCCTTGCTCTTGGGAAGGATCTTCATGTCTTATCCTGGACTTCACAACTCAGACCTCTACCTCACACACTGCATCTTCATCGGCATTTGCATTGCATTCTAGAAGTACGATAGGCAAGACTGTGACGGTTGCTTTTGTGGTGCTGGGGACTGATCCTACATCTCCAGCCCTGACCATGTTTCCTGACCCCCACGATTACTTGTGCAGTTTCTTTAAGAAGCAGATGAAATTCGTAGTGATGATTTAGAAGAATGAAGGGAGTCTGGGGACAAATGGATCAGCAGTTAAGAGTTCAAATCCCCAGCACTCATATGAAAAGCTGAGCATGGCCCTGTTCTTATGCCTGTGACCCCAGTGCTGTGGGGTGTGGAGATAGGACGACCACTTAGCTTGCTGGCCATCAGCCTAGCTCCAGGTTCAGTGTGAGATCCTGTCTCAGGGTATAAAAGTGGACATGATTGAACAGGAAGCCGGTGGCCCTCCTCTGGCCTCTCTGCACATGCGCCACACTTTAAGAGGAAGCTTAAGTGTTTATGCCCTAGCTTTTTACATTCATGACATTTTAGTACAACAGTTTTGTTGTATTTGTAGAAACTGGTTTATTGCCTTTGGCAGCTGGCTTCAGGGAGAGAAATTGAATCTTTTAGTTTCCATGTCTGTTTTTAACTGCATAAATACCCCAGAATCACTAAGTAGAATAAAGCCACTCAGACCTTAGGAACATAAACTTTTTATTGTTTTCCATCTGTGACAGTTTTGTGTCCCTCTAAAGGAGTCAAGTCTGGAGCATTGTTGGCCCTTGGAAAAGAGGAGTGGGTAGGCACACCCAGGTGCTGCCAGAACCAAGCCCCAGAAATGGCCTGCTTCCTGCCTCAGTCTGCATTATCCATTTATGAAGTCTGAAAAAACACGTAGCAAAACAAATAAATTACTCTTCATCCCTCAAAAGCAAGTTCAGAGTTGAAGCTGCCAAGCCTGGGCTCCTGGGTGGGGTTTCCAGGGTTCTGGCCAATGGGAGATTAGAAACACCTGTAATGTTCACGTCTTAGAATCCCACGCTCTATTTAGACTTGGGATCTTGCTTGGGCAACTCTCCATCTTCCAAGTCCATTTCTGCAGCAACTGACATACAGAGAATCTGGAGGTACCGTGTGGTAGAGGCTACAAAGAGAAACCTGAATTAAAACTGGGAAGAGGTTCAGGGCACCAAAGGGGACTGCTCCAGGAAGGAGTGCTTCCGTTAAACCATATGGTTAATAACAGAAACCAGCTATGGGAAGGTTTGCAGAAAAAGGCAAAAACCAGTCTATTCGGGTAGCTGACCCACTTGGAGATGCCAAGCTTACCTACGATCCTGCGAAGGCACAGAGGTCGTTTGTGCTCTGGCACTCTGATGATGAGGAAGTAGAAGGGCAAACCTGAGAGTGCAATGCCAATGCCGATGAGGGAGTTGATGGTATCACTGTAAAGTGGAACAGCCACCAGGAAGATGGTACAGAGGCAGAAGACGATGGGGAAGAAAATGCTGAGCTAAGAGCACAGAGGAAACAGTTAGCTCAGCTCAGGTTTTGTTTGCTGCTTGTTGTTTCAAGATAGTCTCACTTTGTAGCCCAAGCTAGCCTCAAACTCTTAAGCCTGCCTCAGCCCGAGTACTGGGATTGTAGGCATCAATTGGTCCCTACACCCAGCTAACTCAGAAGTGCTTATCCCATAAGATAAAAGAACGGAAGGGCTTAGAGACAGAACACATTGGTATAGCACTTACCGCCTTCTCATTGTTTGCATGCAGCTGCCCCGGAGCCCTAGCGATGTTTATTGGGCTTTGGTTAGGGATAGGGGTGGGAGGGGAGGCTGCTTATTTTAGGGCATCTGGATAAGACAGTGCTGAAGATCAAACCCAAGGCCTTGTGTATGCTAGACAAGTATTCCACCACTGAGCTGTGTCCTCAGTCCTTGTTGGGGTGTGTTTGGGATGGGGGGCAGGTTGTTGGCTTTTCGTTTTTTACTAAAAGAAAAAAAACAAACAAACCAAAAACCAGGGTCTCATAGCCTAGCCTGGCCACTTACAACTGGTCTTCATGCCTTCACCTCCCAAGGGTTGAGGTGGCAGGGATGTGCTACCATGCATGGCTTCCTAGCCCTTGTGTTTTGTTTCAGAGTGGTTTTTTAGGGTTTGTTTGTTTTTTTAATGCATGTTTTGCTGCATATGTCTATTCACCACATATTTTCCTGATAAAAGAAAAAGCCAGAGAGGGTATTGGATCTCTTGGAACTGAAGTTAGATGGTTGTGAGCCACTGTGTGGGCGCTGAGAATCAAAGCCAGTTTCTTTGTAAAATCAAGTAATCAAGTACTCTTAACCACTGAGCCATGTCTCTAGCCCAACCTTTGGGATTGTTTTATATATATTTGGATTTTGGGTTTTTTGTTTGTTTGTTTTGTTTTTTTATGTTCATTAGTGTTTTGACTGCATGTGTGAGTCTGTCAGAAGCCTAAAAACTGGATTCACAGACAGGTGTGAGCTGCCACGTCCGTTCTGAAAACTGAACCTGAGTCCCATTGAAGAGCAACCAGTGCTCTTAACTGCTGAGCCAGTTCTCTCTAGCCTCCAACACTTGGTGTTTGGTTTTGGTTTTTTATTGGTTTTTTTGTTTGTTTGTTAAGATTTGTTTATTTTACACATGTGAGTACACTTTCACTCTCTTCAGACACACCAAAAGAGGACATCAATCCCACTACAAATGGTCATGAGCCACCATGCAGTTACTGGGAATTAAACTCAGGACCTCTGGAAGAGCAGTCAGTGCTCTTAACCGCTGAGCCATCAGCCCCAACCCTTAGTTTTTTAAATTGCAGATAAGTGCTACTCTGCCTGGCCTAGGGGAAGGATAACTTCTTGTAAGATCCCTGCGGTGACAGCACTAGCTGTACTAAATGGAGCAAAGGTCTGTAAGAATGGATTACCTTGAGAGGGCGAGGCCGGTTGGGCTCCTTCCAGCGTAGGTAAAGCTGACCCACGATAGAAAGTCCCACGAAGAACCAGTAGCTGAAGCTATAGTAGTTAATGAGCTGAAAGATGTCCTCTACACACAAGTAGACCAGTGCCAAGATACCCTGTTGGTGCAAGTCCAAAGTCAGCTCCTCTCAGGCTCTCCTCCCACTCAGTCCCTCCCAGGACATAGCTTCACAGTCTGCAAGTCAGCCTTCTGCTCCCACCCCCGAGGACTCTTGGTACTGTATGCCTCTCTATTAAAAGATAATTCTCTTTAGCTGGGCAGTGGTGGCGTGTGCCTTTAGTCCCAGTACTCTGGAGGCAGAGGTAGGTAGATCTCTGAGTTCGAGGCCAGCCTGATCTACAGAGCAAGCTCCAGGACAGCCAGGGCTATACAGAGAAACCCTGTCTCAAAAAACAAAGAAGATACTTGCTTCTCAACTAGATTTTTTAGTGCATCCTTCAAATCCTTGCCAAGTTAACCCTAACAATGTAATTTTTTTAGGCAGAAGTCTTTGGCAAAACCCTGCAGTCTCTCCAACTAACACTTCCATGACATCTCCACAAAGCTTTACTGCAGGACTTTGTGATGCTGTCTGCCTTACCTAAAGCCCATCTCTACAGCCCTAACCTTCATACTCCACTTTAAAAATGCCTTCCTCCAACAGAGTTTCTTCTCTCAAAGAATGCATCACACGCCATCATGGCTGTTACACATTACAGGGTAGCCTGTGTCTCACTCCTCTTGGACCACATGCAGTTGGCACTTCTCACAGAAGATTGAGTCTTAGAAACTCCATCCACAGATAGCACAGCAATAGTTTACAGGCCAGAACCCTCTTTATGGCTTCCAGGAAGCTAGACCAGCCACATCTAGTACTATTAAGTTCCTCCACGATCTGGCTTTCAGTCTCATCCCTGAGATCACTCACATTGAAGAGCAGAGAAGGCACTGGTGTGAACCGTTCAACATGAATCATACAGATGGCATCAGGGAGGTGGCCTTCTCTCGAGCCCACAAATAAAAGCCTGTTGAGATAATATAAGAGAAACTGACAAAACTGTGGGGCACTTAGGGCAGCCTGGGTCACCTGCCACATCCTCCCCCTCTCTGTTATCCCTTCAAAAGGTCTGAGTAACAGAGAAGGGAGTTCAGTGTGGAGCTTAGAACTGGAAGCGGCTAATGGGAACAAGAAGAAAGGGATGGGAACAAGAAGAAAGAGACGGGAAATACTGGCAACTGGAATCTCGGTCCTAGAACTTTAACTGTCTCTGCCAAAGCTATTGGTGCTACCCACCCCGTGAACAAAACATGATAGTCATACCTAGAAGCAGCCACAATGGAAGCGTTGAGCCCACCGAAGCAAGATAATGCAACTGCTACTGGAATTGTCCAGTTGAATATTCCAAAAATCTGATCTGCAAAGGTCTAAGAAAAAGGAGCAGAAGTCATTCGCAGATTCTAGAAGGGATAAAAAGCATGCATAGACATATGCCCAAAGTCCTCAGGAATCCAGTCCCTTCCACAGTGAAGGTAACAGGACCTTCTTGAAAGCCCAGTATCCTTGTGCTCTTAACAGGCTGTCTACTCCCTTCCCGGGACTGAGCGAACTGGAAGATATCGAGGAGCCCACAACACACCCTCAACCTGCTAGTGAAAATCCTTTACCACGGCAACAGCATCACTGGCCAAGATGTCCTTTATGTCTAGCACACTGTAATAGGCCACATTGGTCAAGAGGTAGATGATGGTGACAATGGGCATGGAAATGCCAATGGAGAGGGGCAAGTTCCTACAGCCAAACAGAAAGAAAAAAGGATCTGTCAGTCCCACCATTGTATCCCTACCTCTTGTCCTTAGGTCTGCCATGCCATCCTCTCTAGGGATGCAGACAGCTGTGCTCCTTTGGTCCTTTGCCTTGAAGTATTGGCGTAAGCTCTAAACCCTTAAAACCTAAAAGTATTAGGGGAGAAATACTCCATTACAAAAGGTATGCAGAGGAGGGGATGTTGCATGTAGTAGCTCTTGCTTGTGGTCCCCGCTACTCTGATGGCTAGGGATGGTAGGAGGACCCCGAGTTCAAGACCTGCAGGGACAATTCAGGGAAACCATCTCAAGTAAAAATAGGCTAGAGATGGCTCAGTGTTAAGAGCATCTGTTGCTCTGGCAGAAGACCTGGGTTCAGTTTCCAGCACCCATGTGGTAGCTCACAGTGGTCTGTAACTCCAATTCCAGAAGACTTGAAACCCTCTTCTGGCCTCTGAGGACACTGGGCATACATATACGCAGAAAAAAACACCCACACAAAAAATTTAAAACTATTCTTAAAAAAAATAAAGCAGGGCTGAGGGCAGAGCTTAGTGTGAAGTATTTGTCTAGCATGCGCGAGGGTGCTATGCCTAATCTCCAGCACCACTGGAAGACAACAAAAGGGGGCACGGACCAAGGGCTACATTATGTTCCAGCATAACAGGAAGGTGGGTGTGATTCCTTTCTACAACCAGTGGTCAGGTAAGGATTCTGTCTCTGAGCCCTGCCTTCAAGGTAAGAAACAGAAAGAGAGGCAGATTGTGGAATCTCTCTTCTTCAGTAGAGAGAACAGTGTATACATCCAAACAAGGAAGTCATTTCAGAGAATTCCAGGTGCCATCCTAACTGGCAGCCATGAAAAAGGCACAGAGACCCCTTAAGGTCTCTTAAGTGCAAAAAGATCACTATCTATATAAATGCCAGAAGAAGAGCAGAACAAATATGGGGTGTGTCTGTCTTTCTGGTAGTGGGAATTGGATCTGGGATCAAGGACACATTTGCAGTGGTTCAATCTGTGGGTCTCGACCCCTTTGGGTCCCATATTAGATATCCTACATATCAGTTGTTTATATTACAATTCATAACAGTAGAAAAACTACAGTTATGAAGTAGCAATGAAAACAACTATGGTTGGGGTCACCACGACACGAGGAACTGTGTTAGGAAGGTTGAGAACCATTGCTCTAAAGCCTTGAGCAGGCTAACAGATGCTCTACCATGAACCCTGCCCCAACCCCTCTATTAATATTGACAGGGTCTCAGTACGTTGCTCCGAGAGGCCTTGAATTCACTCTGTACTTGGCTTTGAACTTGTGATGCTCCTGCCTCAGCCTCCAGAGTAGCTGGGTTACAACAAGCCTTTAACCACGAGGCAGGGCTGCAAATTATCCGGAGTCATTCAGCTTCTCGCCAGTAGGTGGAAGCACCACTACCCATTTACTTCTAGTGCTCCTGTTCCCCTGCAGCAGTGCCAGCAGCTGTGTACCAGAAAAGCTTCTCAGTTTTCAAAGCCAAAAGCTAACTGGTACGAGAACTGTTATAATTTAGGGAAACTATTTCCTGGCAAATCCTAGTTTCTAGGATCATAATCTTTTAGAGCCAGGAAAGGCCATGGAGATCCTGTAATTCTACCTCCTTAATGTTATATTACAGAAGCAGACAAGGACTGGGGAAATGGCTCAGTCGACAAAGGTGCTTGCCTTGCAAGGCCTGGGTTTGATCTCAGAGCCTACATTGGAAATGGTTGGTGTGTTGTGGGGTATGGTGTGCACTTGTAATCCCAGAATTAGAGGGACAGGAACAGAAGGACCCTAGGGTTCCACTGCCAGCAGCCTAGCCTAATTAGCAAGCTCCAACCCAGTGAAGGGACCAGTCTCCAAAACAAACAAAAAAGATGGGAGCTGGAGAAATGGTTCAGCTGTTACAAACACAAGTTCCTTCTGAGGACCCAGGTTCTGTTCCTAGCATGCACATTAATGGCTCACAACTGTCTAATGCACAGCTATGCATTCAGGCACACACATATATATATAATAAATTCTTTTTTTAAGTACACAGTACCTGAGGAATAACACCAAAGTGGTTCCCACAGCATGTGTGCACACACCCCAGACACATGTACACACACAAAAAAAGCACCAGGCAAGCCAGGCATTGTCAGAAAGGGTACAGATTCGAGGCCAACATGGACTTCGTACATAGTGAGATACTATCACAGAAAGGAAAGAAAAAAGGGGGGAGTTTTTTAGTAAAGAAATCCAAGGTATGGTGGTGCATGCCTTTAATTCCAGCACTTCCGAGGCAAAGAGAACTGGATCTCTGTGATTTTGAGGCCAATATAGTCTACATAGTGAGTTCCAGACCAGCCAGGGCTACACTGCCAGAGCGGGTCTCAAAGCAAAACGAAGGAAGAAAATGGAACAGCAAGTTCACGGCTACAAAAAAAAAGAGGAATCTGCCGAGGAAAGACAGACCCCAAGACCCTCCGCTCACCATCCAAAGCTCTCCATCTGCACGAGCACAGGGAAGTTAAGAGCAATACAGGTGAGGCAGGCCAGTGAATGGCTGGAACAGTTCCACACTATCGCTATGAATCAGGACAAAGGGAAAGGGCCCAGAAGGGAAGCGGAAAAAGAAGTTGCATAGATGTTAGTTCTATGACCTAAAATTATCTGTGTGGGGATAAGGGTGAGTGAAGGTCTGAAGACAGAAAAGGCTTTATGCGATTATCTCAGTGTTCCTCAGATTAGTTTACAAATCTGGAGTTAAAAGCAATCCTCTTGCTTCACCGTCCTAAGTAGCTGGCAAAGACGAAGTAGAGCCTGCTTTATCATAGGTAGAAATGTGTGCATGTACAAACTTTTCTAAAGGGATTTATAAAGCATATGCAAGAAAGTGCAAATCTCAACAAGGATACTGCAACCATGGACAAGTTATATCTCTAGGTCTTGAATCTGTTAAAAATCAGGCTGGTGACATGAATCCCAGAGTTGAGAAGGCATGGTGCCTGGCACAGCGAAGCTCAGGAAACAATAGCTAGCCCTGATGTGGACAGGTGGTGGTGAGGTACCTACCTCTCGGGATTCCTGATCTCTTCAGTGACATAGTTAAGGGTGTCCCAGCCTGAGTAGGAGAACAAAGCTGAGTACAGTGCCAGAGCAATGTCACCAATTGCAAACGATGAACCCTCAAAGGAGTTCTCAAAGTTAGTTGTGGCTCCTGGAAGGTGAGAACAATGGAAGACAAGATTTAATGGCCACTCCTACTTCAGCTGATCCTGTAAAGGATAAAATGCATATGGTAACAACAGCAGAGAAATGACTGCTATGCTGTCACAGAAGGCCGGCCGGGGACAGAAGAAAGGCAGGAAACCATGGATGCGGTTGTGACAGGAAGAACTCAAGTGACTGTCTAGGATCAGAAATTACCACAGAGCCCAACAAGGCTAGAAACTGAGGTGGTGTTCTGCTCTGCACTGCAGGCTGCCTGAGCCCTACCTACTGTTTAACACTAGTCAGGGATAACATGGGAAGAGGAGAGAAGAGTCGAGGTTCAGTATGCCCAGGCCAACAGAGGAGATGTTGGGAAGGCTTCAGACCTGGGAACCAGGTAGGAGAGATGTCAGGGAGTGCATTTCTGGGCTCACTTCCAAGGGCAGAAGCAGCAGAGCAATAGCACTAGGCCCAGCAAACTGTGAAAGCCAATCCCCAGGGTGCCCCCTTGCCAAGGTCAGTTTCCTGTGGGAGGCAGCACAGTGGAAGGAGAAGGACAGGCTTTGGGGTGTCTGCCGGGGCCCAAACTTCAGCTCTTCTACTTAAACACTGGGAACTTGAGCAAGCTGGTCAAGCCGGGTGATGCATTTGGGGGCTTTGTTGTTTTGCTTTAAAATAGGGTCTCACTGTGTCCTGTCTAGTGAAACTCAATATATAGACCAACCTGGCCTCAAACTTGAAGATGCACCCAGCTCTACCTCTGAGTGCTGGGATAGAGCATAAACCACCATACCCAGCTTCTGATAGGGTCTTCTGTGTCCCAGGCTGGCCTCGAGGTCTCTATGTAGCTGAGGATGATCTTTAACTTCTGAGGCTCTTAGTGGCACCTCACAAGTCCTGGGATTATAGGTATGTACCACTTTGCCCGGCCTAAGAATGGTAATTCTGTGGCCTGTTTCCTCACTTATATAGAAGGAGTAATAGTGCCTACCAAATATGGTATTTGGAGATTTAAATAAGGCCAGCTAGAGACTCCTAGTGAAGGTGTATATGGTGCTTACCTAGCATGGCCCAGAACTCTGGATTTGATCCCCCAACACTTCAGAGAAAAAGAAAAAAAAAAAAAAAGGAAAGTTTAATAAAAGTTAGTTGCTATTTTTTTTTCTTACCCTGGCCAAGTCTAACAATGCCTGCAATGATGACTGCAATCAGCGCCAACACTTTAGCGTAGGTGAAAATATCTTGGACCAGGGTTCCCCACTTGACATAGGCACAGTTAATGAAGGTTAAGAGACCTGAAAGAAAAATAACACTGACCGTGACCTACCCTCTGCACTTGGAGGGCCTTAAACTCCCAGGCAACATTTCCAGCAACATGCATCGAGATGAACCCATCAGGTGGAGTCAGCTATGTGTCTGGGCTGTGCCAGTTTGCCCCAGATTATCCTCAGCTTCATCACTGCAAGGCACTTGCTGAACACCCGCATTTACACTGCCACATTCCCAAGCCTTAGCACCTAACACTAGAGTCACAGAACAAGGTGGCAAAGCCAGTAAAGGCTCCTGCCACCAAGCCCAGGTTTGACCACTGAGCCCCACATGGCTGAAGGAGAGAACTGACTTCTACAGAAGTGGGAGGCACCTGGGAGTTGTACAGATTCGCAGTGTATTCTGGTCCTTCACCCTTTAAAACCACTCTTTCCTTCCTGTCTCTCTCTCACACACACTCACACACACTCACACACACTCACACACACACACTCACACACACATACACTCACACACCCTCACACTCACACACACCCTCACACTCACACACACAGAGACACACACACAAACATACACACTCTCATACACACACATACACTCACACACACACATACACTCACACACTCACACTCACACACACCCTCACACACACACACAGACACACACACAAACATACACACACACTTCTAGAACCCAACATCCTGGCTGTTATTAACCTTGACAAGTCCTGTTGTAATTTATCCGGTGTCTAGACCAGCAGGTCAGTATGTGTATCCAAGGATTAGAACAGAGACCAAACTTCCTGCCCCCCTGCCCACCAGCCCCACTATTTGTTTTGTGCTTTGTAAAACTCTTGCAACTAAAACAAGTTCTGGTCTAAAGACGGCAGGGCACTTTTCCTGCCTGAATAATGCAACAGTATGAGCCATAAACATTCCTCAAGTCCTTCACCCTGGGCTAGAGGCAATCCCTCTGCTTGGGTGAACTCAGGGAAGTCCACAGATCATCCTCAGAGTTAGTGTTCGCAGCAGGGTGTGACAATCTCTTGCCAAGTGCTGAAGCATATGAGCACACACATACTTTCTTGCTTGTTTTTCTTTTCTCTCTCTCTCTCTTTTTTTTTTTTTTTTTTTTTGAGACAGGGTTTCTCCACATAGCCCTAGCTGTCCTGGAACTCACTCTGTAGACCAGGCTGGCCTCGAACTTAGAAATCCGCCTGCCTCTGCCTCCCAAGTGCTGGGATTAAAGGCGTGCACCCCCACTGCCCAGCTGCGCATACACATTCTTCTTAAGAGTCCATATCTTTCATCAAAATCTGAGTTGTAGCTGAGAGTATGGCTCAGTGGTAGATCGTGTGTTCCAGTGCATGAAGCCCTAGGTTCAAATCCTTTCACCCAAAAAACCAGTAATCTCTGAAAACTCCATTAGCCCCAAAGTTGAATCTACTACTTGGGAAGAAATTCAAGAAGGGAAGCCTCACAGCATGCGAGGGGATTCGAATTCAGAAGGAGAAAAGGCAGAGGCAACAACCCTGAGACCCATCATGCAGCCTCTTAAGCAGACAAGCAGGCATAGCCTCCAACCTTGTGCCCGCCCCCATGCCAAAGAGAATCGATTGTACTGCTTCTTCTAGCTCAGAGACTGGAACGCCCCACAGAGTATGTGACTGTCAAGTCTCCCTACAGTGGCTCTCAGCAAAGCTGGCCTTTCCAGTGAGGAAAGGGATGTCCAATGTAGGTCTTTTTAGATTTGGGCCACCAACACAATTTTTTAAAAATCAAAAAACAAAAGAGAAGAAAACACTCCGAGCCCAAGGGCAGTGGCTCAGACTCTCACTTAGAAGATGGGGACTCAGAAGATTAGGTCCAAAGGAGACTCCAATCCCCCAAACCCCAGAACACAATCCAAAAAATGGGCTCAACCTGGACTAGAGGAGGATTCCTGGAAGTTAGATCGATGCCAGCATTCCTCAGGACCCTGCAAAGCCAGCTCCCCTCTACCAGAAGGAGTCTTTCCCCCATCACTGGCTACCTATGGCACCTATTACCATATGAGCACACTGACCTCTAGGCTCCTTCAGTATCGTAGGTACCCGGCAAAGTCCATGCTAGCATCTAGCTCTGCCCACCTCCACCTACCCTAAATTCCCTCCAGTTCACAGGCTTCCCTCCTCCGGGTACTCACTCCCCTTAGAACCCTGCTATTCTCACTCTGCTCACCCTCCCCCGGCTCCCCACCCTTCCCCCAACCCCACCCCACTCTGCTATTGCTTTTTGTTCTCTCTGTTCTCTATCCCTGCTATTCTCCCCTCTCTTCTGCCTGAGTCCAGTCTGCTGGCCATGTTCAGTCTACTGCTTTCTCTCTCTGCTCTGGACTCTTCCAGATGCCTCTGGCTGTTCTCTCTCTCTTGTCTAGAATAAAAAACTTCCCCTTAACCATACCATGGAGCAGTTTATGTCATCAGTTTATTCACATACAAATTTTAATTTGAGGCCACCTTGGATTAGACAGTGAATCTCAAGCCAGCCTTGAGATTCCCGTCTCAGAAGGAAAGAAAGCAACCTTACTAAGGCTGAGTCCTGACAACACCCTGAGGGGCCTCAGACTTCCTACAATTATTAGGTCCTGGCCTCCTTGTCATTTTAGCCCAGAGGCCACACCACTAAGCAGGAAGAATGAGTCATCTTCTCTTCCAACCTTCTAACCTTTCTATGTCTGTGTGTAGGTGAGTGCACGCACATGAAGAGCGTGGGCTCACCCCACAGGCACATGTGGAAGCCAATGTCAGGTGTCTCCTCCATCACCTCTCCTCCTTATTTTTAATTATCCCCATGTAAGTGTGCACACCACAGCACACACATGGAGGTCAGAGGACAACTCATAGGAGTCAATTCTCTCCTTCGGCCATGTGGAGCTCAGGGGTCAAACTTGGGCCTTTACTGCCTAAGCCATCTTGTTGGCTTGTCTGCCCTACTTTTTTTAAGATAATCTCACTGCACCTGGAGCCCAATGATTTTCCCCAAGTACGCATCAATGTGGTTTTTAAAGCAGACACAGAGGATCTGCACTCAGGTCTCCTTTGTTAAGCAGCAGACACTTTGCCCAGTGAGCAATTCCCCAGCTCCCTTTCTACGAATTACCCACATTTTTTTCTGTTTTTTCTGAGATTTCTGGCTCTTCTCAAGTACATGTCTTTGTGCCTAATAGATATAACAGTAAACAACCAAACCTTATCAGAAGGCTGAGCAAACATGTTCAGGCCACCCCAGTGTTAAGTTAATCATTAAAGACACTAGTGTACAGTCTCCTCAGTAATTCCACAAAATAAAGTGCCTTTATCTTGCCCTCCACAAGCCTGTCAGACACTGTTCTTCCTCAGTCAGTCATCCATCCCTCACAATCCACTGGACTTCCACCCTGAGCTATTCAAATGCCACAAAAGAAACCTGTCTCTCCCTATCCTCAATGGCTACTCTTCACCTTTAGCTTCTGCTTGGGCTTATAAATGCAGCGCAAACCATAGATATGCCATATGCTCAAGAGAGTGGGATCCCCTAGAACAGGAATCCCCTGGCAGGAATGAAGACATTCTAAAGAGAAACTTATGTCCCTCCACATTTTTGGCTAGCAGGCCATTAAACAGTGGTTCCTAAGAAGTTGGAATTTCCCTAGGAGTCTCATGCTGGGAGAAGAAAAAGGCTGAAGCCTGGTACCAAAGAGATTTCATACAGCTTGGTGCTTTCTCGACCACTTTGCAAGAGACATTAGAACTAAGGCAATGAGCTGGGCAGCGGTGGAGCACACCTTTAATCCCAGCACTTGGGAGACAGAGACAGGTGGATTTTTGAGTTTGAGACCAGCCTGGTCTACAGAGTGAGTTCCAGGACAGCCAGGGCTATACAGAGAAACCCTGTCTCGAAAAAACAAAAAACAAAAACAAAAAAACAAAAACAAAAAAAAAAAAAAACTAAGGCAATGAGGGGCCAGGGTGGGCGAGACCAGTCTTTTACTGGGGCTGCTTACCTGTGCGTATCTCTTACCCTCTATTTAAACCTAAACCTCATATTAGGATCTACTGCACCTCTTTACTTGTTTCCCTTCCCAGTGTAGCCCTGATGAGTATATCTCACTCTGCTTCTACTCTTACTTTGTCTCTTTGAGTGACCTACTATGCACCAGGGTGGCCCAGCCTAGCAGGGTAACTATAGGTCACAACATGGAACTAGAATAGACATAAAGGAATACTTCTGCTTTGCAGAGTCTGCAACTCTATGTCACAGGGCTCTTGTCTTAGTTCTGTTCACAGTCATGAGCACAGACAACAGACAGCTGACTCGCGCCTCTTCCTTACAGCAGCCTCAGCCATGAGACTGCAGAGCTTTGGTTCTCAACCTTCCTAATGCTGCGACCCTTTAATGCAGTACCTCATGCTGTGGTGACCCTCCCCTCAACCATCAAATTATTTCATTGCTACTTTACAACTTTAATTCTGCTACTGTTATGAATCATAATGTAAGGATTATGCAGGATATCTGATATGTGACCCCTGTGAAAGGGTCATTGCACACACACACACACACAATGGGGTCACAACTCCCAGGTTGAGAATGACTGATGTAGAGGTGGTTGATATTTTGATCCCTACTGCTGGGATCACTTCATCCCGTCTGTTACCTCCCATGTTTCCAGCTACTGAACTTATTTTTCAGCCACAGACCCACCATCATGTCCTGGTCTACTCTGCACTGAACATGGAGGAGGGAGACTGGAGCACTGGAGAACTGGCTGAAGAGAGCTGGCTCTCACCTTGCACAGGTCCCAGCTTCCTCCAGAGTGCCTGGCCCTGGGAACAGGAAATGCATAAGGCAAATCTCAATGCTGACTAGGCTCTCTGTCCCCACCCTTGTCCAGAGTCCCCAAAGCTCAGCCAAATGTATGGCTCTTGAAGCAAAGCCCCACCTCCTGCAGCAGAGTCAGAGAAAGCTGACCTGTAGGGTTAGAATAATAGGGATGGATGCAAGTTAGCCTACAGACAAAGACATCTGCCCTTCTACCCCGGGGTAATTCAGTCCCCACCCAATAGTGAGCCAAGTCCATGGGAGGATTGCCTAAAATGACCTTTAACCTTGACCCGGCTGCTACTCTATCCCGGTTTTAACTCCAGAGGAAAAGGGCAGCTGCTGCAAAGACGACACGCCTATAACCTGAAGAGGTACTCCAGGACAGGTCAACCCCAGCAGACATGAGGTCCCGGGGAGGATGCTGCCATGAGGGCCCAGAATCCGCTCTAGAATGAAATGGAAATGCCCAGCTCAGTTGTTCTGAAAAGGAAAAGTGGGGGGCTGATCAGTTAAGAGGACCCATGTCTAGTTCCCATCACCCACACAATGTCTCACAACTAACTACCCATAACTCCAGTTCTAGGGGGCCATACACAATTTTCTGATCTCTGCAGGACCCTCCATGCACATGACACATACATACATCCAGGTACATATTCATAAAATAATTTTTAATCCAGAAGTGACAATACCTTTAGCCTGCTCTGCTCAATGCCCAGGTTTACTTCAAATAGTCTAAAGTCTCACCAACAAACTGAGAGTCCTTATCCTGTAGAGATTAATCCTGAAGTTTACAAGTTAAATGTTAATGATGACTTAGATAAGCTTCAATAATCTCATGGGATGACAGCCGTGACAACTTACACTATGCTTGAGTAGCATGTGTTCCTCTCATCGTTCACTCTACTTTTGCATTAATATGTGGTTGCATTTTTCCATAATATGCTCTTCTTAATTCATAGAGTTCAGTATCTAATAGAATGAGATTAGTTCTAGCAAAGGATGTTCAAAGAACCCACGTTTCCTTCCTACTTGTTACATAGTCTGTAATCTTTACTAGGAAAGCAAACTGTCTCTTTTTCTAATCTGATAATATGTGCCACATACTACACATCCAGAACTTTTCTCTAGTCCTGCCTCTGTTCTTGTCTGCTTATTTGCATGTACACCACACAAGTGCAGGTCCCTAAGAAAGCCAGAGGCCTGAGTTACAGGTGCATGTGAGCCACTCCTCGTGGGTGCTGTGAATCAAACCCAGGTCATGTACAAGAGCCTCAAGAGCTCTTACTGCTGAGTCATCTCTCCAACCCTGATTCCCCTGTACTGTTGGGAGATGGTTTACGTTACAATAGCAGACCTTGTGTGTGGTGGTGTGGGTGGGCCTTTAATGCCACCACTGGGGAGGCAGAGGCTGGTCTACATAGTATTGGGTTCCAGGCAAGTCAAGGGACATAGTAATACCCCGTCTCAAATTTGAGAGACAGAGACAGAGACAGAGACAGAGATACAGAGAGACAGAGACAGACAGAGAGAGAAACAGAAGAGTCTGGTAGGGCAGTAGTGGTGCACACCTTTAATCCCAGCACTCAGGAGGTAGAGGTAGATCTCTAAATTCAAGGCCATTCTGGTCTACAGAGCACAGAGCAGGGTCCAGAACAGTCAGGGCTACACAGAGGGGGGGAAAAGTCCAATAGTGTTAAGTAACACTTCTCTCTAAGGTAAAGATACAATTATGAGGCTGGCATCTTTGTGTCCCTTCTAGGAAATGGGCCACATTTCGTAAGTAACAAAGGAAGACCTCCTTTTAAGCACAGGAACTTGCCTTCCTGCACGCAGGCAGAGAGCTGGCGGTGCTCAGTGGCACTGTTAATTACATTAGTTAGAAGTAAAGAAAAAGAATGTGGAAATTTTTGGGCAGGTCTCAGTATCTTGTTATACTAAAATTTTTCCTCTCACTGCAATCAAAGAATATAAATTTGACCTTGGCAGAGGGGGGCAGGGTCACCAACTAGAGTGCTGGATACCAAACTCTGGCCCTGTGCAAGAGCAGCAAGTACTGTTAACCAGTGAGCCTCATGCAAATCAGACTCTTGTTCACAATGTACACCCCAGTTCTAGCAAATCCATCCAAGTGTAATCTTTCACTGTCTGACTCTAACCAAGTACCACTCCAAGGAAGATAGAGAGAAGCTGCTGACTTACATCCACCGACACCGTAAGTAAGCCAAGAGACATCTTTAACTTTCTACTGACTCTTCTTTTCTGATTTCCCCCTAGGTGTTGTTCTGGGTCATGAAAGCATTTCACTGACTCACATGTCATGGTGAAGAAGATGCAAACACATCATGGGTCACTGAGTCAGACCCTCCCACTGTCCTTCCTAGAATTCAGCACTTTAATCCCTTTGGCTCTGGCATATCTGGCACATGGTTTGTACATCCCCTTTCTAAGCAACTAGAAGGCAGGTGGGATGATTCAGTGGATTATTTTGGTTATCAAGGTGCTCATAGCCAAGCCCGACAACCAAAGTCTGATCCCCAGGACTAACATGGTAAAAATGGAGAACCAACTCCCACAAGTTGTCCCTTGACCTTCACAGTTGCACCCTAGCACATACGAATACACACATACACATACAATAAATAAATAAATAAATAAATAAATAAATAAATAAATAAATGTAATTTTTTTTTAAAGCAGCTGCATCTTTCATGTTTGCGTAGCAGTTCAGTTCAAGTCCTCAGGCACCAGGCACAAGGCCTGGGCAGGCCTGAGAGTCACCTGCCACAGGGAGGTTCCTGGGGAGTTCTGATTCAGGAACTTGGAACAGAGTTTCCCAGAGCAGTCTGGGAATGTGCTGCTTTGCATTTAACTGAGGTAATTACCTCAAGAGATAATCACATGCAGACCAACTTAGAGCAGAACATGCCTGAACCTTCACTTAACCTGTGCTCCTACATCTCTGTGGCACATCGACATCACTGGGCAGGCCAGGTACCACCCACAGCAATGAAGTCAAAACCTCTGGGGCAGCCCTGCTGTCACCAAGTTGTTAAAACTCAGGTACTATGGCAACACTGAGACCTGCTCCTGCAACTGGAACTCCCCACCCCCACCCCCAAGCTTTCCTTAATAGTAATTTGTTTGTTTTCCTCAAGTCTTGCCCTCCCACAGACCTCTGCCTGCTCTGTCTGAGTGGCTCAGATACCCCCAAGCAGGGAATAAGTAAGGGATGTTTTGGGATTTAGGGTTTTTAATTCTTTGGATGAGAGTGATGGCCAATGCCTTTCATCATGCTGATCTCTGTGAGCTTTAGGCTAGCCTGATTTACATGGCAAGTTCTAAGCCAGTCAAGGCTACATAGTGAGACCGTATCTCAAAAGGGGGGGGGGGGGGGGGTTGTCTACAGAGAAGGTTCAGCATTTACAAGCATAGAAGAACAGGGTTTGATTCCCAGCACCCACATGGTGGTTCACAGCCATCTGTAGCTTCAGTTCCAGGGGCCCAGCACCTTCTTCTGGCCTCCATGGGCACCAGGCATGAACATACTGTACAGACATGCATGCAAGCAAAACACACATACACATAAATAAATATATATTTTTTAATTCTCTTGATAATTCCAGTGTACAGCCAAGATTCAGACCCACTGTTCCAAGCAATTCTCCCAGCCTCCTCTAGACCAGTCCTTTGGTACTTCTGAAGTGCAGACAAAAGGTAACAGAGGAAAGGGACCAAGAATGAACCCCTAAGAGCTGTATGGGTTAAACCCTCACACAGCTGTGCCCCTTCACTTCCGAGGAGGAATTTGCACTGACCCTATATTAGGAATAACCCTAAATTCTGATGCCACCCTAATTGCTAAGGTGACTGTGGGATAGGACCTAACCTCTAACTTAAGATGGATCCTTGGAAACCCTTCCCAAGATAGGAAACTAGCTTCCAAGAAGAATTCAAGGGGCAAAAGTCAGCTGGAGGCCCAGCTGTTCCACCTCATTAGCCACAAGTACATGAGGTCAGTCATTCTAGTCAGGAAAAACTGCACGAGGGCATATGGTCAAAGATCTCAGGCAGACACACACAGAGAGCCGAAGTCCTTCACAGGCCACCATCTGGCTTGTCAGCTCTTGATGAACTGTCTGTCCTCCCCTCTGCCCAGCGTCCAAAGCAGCCCTCAGGCCTCAATCAGGACCCTGGAGAGTCCACAGCATGAAATGCCCTGTCTCAAAGATGCTGACTCTTGAGTTCTAGCTTCTGTACAGTCAGCAAGCCAGCATCTACTAAAGATCTTATTAGTACATACAGTTCAGTAGGGCCAAGTGTGAGGCATGCAAAGATGCTTTGCCCTGTTCACAGCCCTCAGTACATGCTGCTGGTTGAGTCAGGCAGTTGGCTGACTAGAGACATGTCCTGTCAACAAGGGGGATGAGGGGGAAGGAGGCTAAACCAAAATAACTAGTCTGCTGTGAGTGAGAATAGGCAAGGCAAGATCAGAAATGTCTAACCATGCTCAGTGGCTAGAGCATCCTGGTTCTGAAGGCTGTTTGGGCAGGCATGGACTTCCAGATGCTTATCTCCAACTCTGCCAGCCTGGTCTACAAAGTAAGTTCCAGGCCAGCCAGTGCTACATAATGAGAATCTGAAGAGAGACAGAGACAGAGGCAGAATATCACCACTCCCTTTCCTACAGTGGTCTAGCATCTCCTGTCCCCTGTCATCCATCACACCAAAGTTTCCTTGAGCTCCTGCTTGGAATCTGTTGATTCCAAATGATAAACCATTTCTTCTAGAAAGACTGCTTTGAGTATGAACGCACCAGTCCTGGCATGCCACCCTTCCTCTGAGCTCCCTCTTTTCCTCGACATTGCAGTGGCTTAGAATGGTTTATGTATCTACCTTGAGCTACACAAAGAAAGACCGTTTAATGGATCTGTCTCCTTTGGGCACAGCACAGATATAAGCTCATAGTAACACTGAGTAGATTTTTCTTGGTGAAATAGTTCTGAAATCCAATTCCTACCTCACTGCCTTGAAATTGCCTTAGGAGAAAGGCCACGTGAGAAGTCACCACTGGCCTCCCTGTAACTCACCCTTATCTAGCTTGGCCGCTTAGCAAATGAGACACTGCTGCTCACTGGTTATTTCTCAAGCTGCTCTCTCCCAGTTGCCACCTCTCTGTCTCCCCTCTTAATGGGTCCTCCTTTGTCACCACTTTGCAGAACTGAGATCTCCCAAACATCTTAGAGTCTGTTCTTTGTCCTCCTTTCTATAACCAGGCCCTACCTAGGTCATGCCCTCTCTGCCCTTGGTTTCTATTACTGTATGATAAGGATTCCCATAATGCAGTAGCAGACTACCATGATCCTAGAGGCGTGACTAGCCAGTGAGTGGCTGGAGAGATGGCATCAACAACTATGACTTGCTGCTCTTTCCAGAGGGCCAGAGCACAGATCCCAGCGCCTACACTGGGCAGCTTACAACTCTTTGTCATTCTAGCATCAGAGGATCTGGCATCCTCTTCCAGCCTCTGAGAGTATCATGTAGCATACATTCACAATGACACACATATACATAAATAAAAAATAAAGCTTAAAAAAAAAATCATTGGGGCTGGAGAGATAGCTCATCAATTAAAAGTAGTGACTGCTCTTCCAGAAGTTCTGAGTTCAATTCCCAGCAGCCACATGGTGGCTCACAGCCATCTGCAATGGGATCCGATGCCCTCTTCTGGTGTGCCTGAAGAGAGCGATAGTGTACTCACATACATAACATAAATAAATAAATAAATCTTTTTTAAAAATCACTGCTGGATGTCATCTGGCACATCCAACTCAACATATTTAAAATTAATCCCAGCAGTTCTCTCAAACCTACTCTCCCTCATACCAACATCACCACCCACCATACAGCTCACTGCGTGAGTATCACATCA
>JADRCH010000170.1:2323941-2341473 GCA_019843965.1 Rhynchomys soricoides | reverse complement strand
CATCACCACCCACCATACAGCTCACTGCATGAGTATCACATCATAATAAGCCGGGCCAATGTTGGATCCAACTAGCCCTCTTATCCCCAAACCAGGATTTTATTATTCTAGTTCAGGCCACAGGATCCAACCAGCTTACTAAATTCATCTCTCTGCTATGGTCTGTATGCTTTTAAAAAATCTTTTTAAAATCATAAATTCAAAAATATAAAGTTTCAGTATGGAGAGATGGCTCTGTGGTCAAGCACATGTACTGTTCTTGCAGTTCCCAACACCATATGTTTTCTTAAGATTTATTTATTTTTATTTATATGAGTACATTGTAGCTGTTTTCAGACACACCAGAAGAGTGCATCGGATCCCACAGATGGTCGTGAGCCACCATGTGGTTTCTGGAATTGAACTTGGGACCTTTGGAAGAGCAGCCAGTGCTCTTAACCACTGAGCTATTTCTCCAGCCCCAACACCATATTATTAAGAGGGTCACAACCACCTGTAACTCTGGTTCCAGGGAGAACCAACACTCTAGCTTCCACAGGCACCTGTACTCTGTGTGTGTGTGTGTGTGTGTGTATGTGTGTGTGTGTATGTGTGGGTGTTTAAAATAAAATCTTAAATAAACAGAAGTAAAGGCCTTACATGATAAAATAGAGTAGGGGGTGGTGATGGAGAGCTGGCTCTTGCAGTCTTGCAGAGGACCTGGGTTTAGTTCCCAGAACCCACATGGTAGCTCACAAAATCATCTGTAACTCCAGTTCCAAGGGAATCCAGCACCCTCTCCTGGCCTCTCTCAACACAAAGCATACACCCAGTACACATACACACATGCAGGCACTTACACACATAAAATAAAAACATTTTTTAAAAAATAGACAGAAGGAGCCAGGTGTAGTCCTGCACGTCTTCAATCCCAACACTCGGGGATTGGGGCAGGTACAGCTCTGTGAGTTCAAGGCCAACCTGATCTACATAGATAGTTCCAGGACAGCCAAGGCTGCACAGAAAGACTGTCTCAAAATTAATAAATACATACATATTAAGTTTTTTTAAAGCAAAAATAAAAATAAATTAAAGGAATGTATCAGCCAACTCCACAGAAGATATCTGAAAGAATCTTTCAGACTGAAGAGAAAGACAAGTCCATCCATGAGGCCACAAGAAATGAACAAAAGAGAATAACATTCAGCAAGGGAGGAAGGGAAAAATAAATGCTGCAATCAAAATGCCAGGAATCGATACACAACTTCCGATAATAACTCTGGACATTGGTGTCCTCAATTCCCCAGTCAAAGATACAGACAAGAAGAATGGGTGGGAAGCCAGGAGCCATTCTATGCGCAACCTCCAAGGAATTCCCCTCACCACAAAGACAAACACAACCTTAGGTTGAAAGGCTGGAAAAAGATTTCCAAGTGCACTGACCTAGTAAACAGGCAGCTGTTACTGTTCTAATAACAAACAGCATTCAAACCAAAACTAGTGAGGAAGGAGAAAGCTACCACTTCCTGTTGATTAAAGGGCCAGTCCACCAAGAAGACAGTACTGTTCTAAACACTTTCGACGAACAAAGGAGCACTCAATTTCATAAAACACACAGTAGAACACTTAGTCAGAGTGGCCCCAGCAGAGCAGTCATGGGAGATTTCAGCACCCCACCTTCACGAAATGATAGGTCATCCTAACAAAGAAATGACAGGCACAGCACTGCATGTCGTCTCTCATATGTGGTCCTGGCTTTGAATTTTTAGATTTCTGTGTTTAATCTGGAGTGTCTATGGAGCTCCAGAGGCTGGAGCCCATGAGAGGGAGGTGATGAATCTCAAATGGTACAGGGAGAGCCAGCATGTATACCTGGGTAGTACGGATGGAATGCCTGTGAGGTCAGATGAGAGAGGTGCACTGGCTGGTTGTGTGTCAACTTGACACAAGCTGGAGCTATCACAGAGAAAGGAGTTTCAGTTGAGAAAATGCCTCCATGAGATCCAGCTGTAAGGCATTTTCTCAATTAGAGATCAAGGGCAGGGAGCCCCTTGTGGGTGGTACCATCTGTGGGCTGGTAGTCTTGGGCTCTACAAGACAGCAGGCTGAGCAAGCCAGAAGCAAGAAAGCCAGTAAGCAGCATCCTTCCATGGCCTCTGCATCAGCTCCTGCTTCCTGACCTGCTTGAGTTCCAGTCCTGACTTCCTTTAGTGATGAACAGCAGCATGGAAGTGTAAGTCGAATAAACCCTTTCCTCCCCAACTTGCTTCTTGGTCCTGATGTTTGTGCAGGAACAGAACCCCTGACTAAGACAGGAGGGATGCAGATGATTAAAAGAAAGTGTAGGATGAGGGAACCCCGGGGTTAAGTACTTAAGCAGAATCAGGGCGCAGAGGAGAGGAGGGTTTGGGGGTATAGTAATCCAAACTAAGAATGATGAAAATCCCTTATGGAAAGCCACTATTTTGAGGGCCTGAGAGATGGCTCAGTGGGAAAGACCACTTACTACTCTTCCAGAAGACCTGAGCTGCATTTTCAGCGCCCACAGAGGAAGCTCACAACCACCTGTAACTCTAGTTCCAGAGGATCTGACACTCTCTTCTGACCTCATGCATGCTACACAGACATGCAGAACAAACACCCATACAACATAAAAATAAACAATTAAAAAAGAAAGGTTTTAATACAAAAATTTTAAAGGAATTTAAACACAGTAACCCTTCATGGGTAAACAATGCTTCCCCCCAGAAGACAAGGGTTATTAGATAAAAATCTCAGTTCCAGTCCTGGAATAAATCCTCATACTCAGTTACTGCATTCTGAGTACTGGTTAAGGAGGCCCCAGACAACAGAGGCTACTGATATTACTCTTGGTTGCCCAAACAAACTAGATAAAATCTTGTTGCTGGAGGCACCACACAAAAGAGGAAATACCCTGGAAATAGAATTCATGCGCTACCATGTAGGTGCTAGGAATTAAAACCCAGGTCCTCTAAAAAAAGCTCTTGAGCACTGAGCCATCTATCTCCCCAGCCCCGAAAGAGCTGCTTAATGGTGTCTGCCTCTGGCTTTGCCCATGTTCCAGTTCAGCTATATTGGTTCCCTACTTAGGGTAACTCTGAACCCCACAAAGGTGCAACTCACAGTCTCCTCCAAAGACGCATACCCCATACGTTCTCTCACCGGTGTGCCTTTCTATTGCCTTTCCCTGTGTCTAGAAAGTCTCACTGCCACCACCCCTTCTTCAAAAGATGTAAAGATTCCTAGAAGGAGAAAGGCACTGATGTAGGTACACAGTGCAGAGTAAACACTAAGCAAAACAAAACTCTTATTCCCATGATGTTTGCCTTGTAGAGGAAAATGCAGACAAAAAACAAACAAATCATTGGTGCTGGGTGGTAATAAGTACCACAGAGCAAAATGAACCAGGGAGCTGAGGTGGGGCTCAGGAGGAGAGAGAGAGAGACAGAGAGGGGGAGGAGGAGGAAGAGAAGAAAGAGGAGGAGGAGAGGGAGCACGAGGAAGAGGAGGAAGAGGAGAAGGAGGAAATACAGAGAGAAGAGAGGGTCCCAGTGAGATGCCTCAGCAGGTAAAGCAACATGCACCAAGCCCAGTGACCTGAGTTTGATCCCCAGAATTCACATGATGGGAGGAGAGCTTATTTCTGCACACTTTCCTCTGACTTCCACACATGTGCTATGGCACGCCTGTACACTCATAACATCAATAGTTGCAATACTTAGGGTTTTTAAGGAGAGACTGGAGAGATGGCTCAGTAAGTGAGCGTACGAGCTGCTCTTGCAGACAGGCATTCGGTTCTCTCACCCACAGGCAGCTCACAGCAATCTAACTCTAGTCCCAAGAGCCTGCCTGATGCCTCTTGGTGTACCCTCTGTGTGTACCCACACACTTCACACTTGGCATTCACACACACACTCAAAAATATTTCATAAAGTGTTTTAAAGAAAAATAGAAACTGGATAAGAAGCTGAGGAGAGTTACTCTCATTCTGGCTCCTTGTTTGGTTCTGGTGTTGAGGATCAAACCTGGGGCCCAACACATACTAGACGCATGTTCTACCTCTGAGCTACACCCCAATCTCACCAGAAAGACCATTTTGACTGACCTCCCAGTAAGGAGGTATTTGCACAGAGAAGAGCATGGAGTGGGTCTGTGAACATCTGGGGAAAGAACCTTCTTGGTAGAAAGAACGAAGCAAATCCAAAGCAGAAACACACCAGGCAGCATTCAGCCAAAGCAAGAACAAGCACAGGTGCAGCAGAGAGGACAAGGGGAAAGGGCAGAAAGCCAGGCGAGGCGGAACACATGTGTGATAGAAATCTGAGTGCTTCAGCCCAACTTTGACTCCTCCATCTTTCAAAACAGATGCAGACACCATCTGCTGAGTGTGCACCCCTCCTAGAAACTGCCACCGACACTGTTGGATGTTTTTGCCTGGCTCCTCTACCACACTGCCAGTTACATTTCAGCTCCATGTTTTATAAAGCCTGCTACAGTCAATAAAAGTTTTCTTTTTGAGTTTTTGGGGGGTGTTGGTTGGTTAGTTGGTTGGTTGTTTTGGGTTTGGGGTTTTTGGGTTTTTGTTTTGGTTGTTGTTGTTGTTGTTGTTGAGACAGAGTTTCTTATGTGTTAGCCCTTGCTGCCCTGCAATTCGCTCTGTAGACCAGGCTGGCAAGAGGGTCCTGGCCTGTAGACTCAGAGATCCACCTACCTCTGCCTCCCAAGTGCTGGGATTAAAGGTGCACCAGCGCTTCAGTGAAAGTTTTCTCAGCTCAGATTTTAAACCATTACCCCAACTCTGTGTTCTGCAGGCAATTTCCTGGTGACTACTTTGTGCTCCTGTGGTTTTTCACTCTGCTAAGGAAAGGGAATGCCTTCACAGTGACCAAATGCATCTGGTCACTAGCAATTATACACACATGCTCACCGCTGTGCACTAACACCTGACATGTCAGTTTCTTTTTAACTTAAGCATGACTCAGCTCCCCAGAAAATGACCCAACTCCGGGTCACAGTGACCCATGGTAGGCATTGTTTGTAAGAACTAAGGAAGGGTAGAAGTCAAGAAAAAAATCAAGGGAACATGAGGAGGGAAGGAGCCTTCAATCCAGAGTTGAAATCCCGCACCAGCTAAAGGTTGAGAATTTTGACACAACTGAGAAAACTTGCCACAAAGATTATCTAGAGGAACAATATTCCTTCCATGTAGAAATAATTCAAATAACATTAAAATTAAAATGGACTATGCTTATAAGGCCTTTTAGTTTAACCTCATTCTTTTTTTCTAGATGCAAACCTATAATTTTTTGAGGATCTCACTAGTATGATTATTAACTTTGTTTGTAATCAAAACACATTTCTTAACTCCCTCATAAACCATGAACCACCCTATGATCTCATTTACCAAAAAGGAGAGGAAAAAAGTTCTTGGCAATTCTTTGAACCACATAACTTCAGAAAACATCCAAATTATGTAAATGGATCTTGTTGAGAGCTCAAGAGCAAACTTTTCTAGAAACACCCACAACCACACTTGGGTAATTAGCCCCTGTCCTACCTACGTATCTTTCTTCCCTTTAACGGTCATGTGAAAACCTTCTGTTTAAAAACTCCAATTTTGGGCTGGAGAGATGGCTCAGTGGTTAAGAGCACTGACTGCTCTACCAGAGGTCCTGGGTTCAATTCCCAGCAACCACATGGTGGCTCACAACCATTTGTTATGGGATCCGATGCCCTCTTCTGGTGTCTGCAGACAGTGACAGTGTACTCATACAATAAAAACTCCAACTCTGGGGACTGGAGAGATGTCTCAGCCATTAAGAGCACTTGATGCTCTTGCCAAGATCTGTGGATGTTCCCAACATCCACATGGTGGCTCACAACCATCTGTAACTCCACTTTTAAGTCATCTGATGCCCTCTTCTTGACTCTGTGGGTACCATTCAAGCAAGTGGTTCACTGGACATATATGCAGACAAAATATTTATACACATAACATAAAAATAAAGTTTGGACTGGAGAGAGCTCAGTGGCTAAGAGTCAATTTTAAGGACCAGAGTTCAAAGCCCAGCACCTCTATCAGTTGGTTCAAACACCTGTACTCCAACTTCAAGGTCTCTGACATCCTCTTTTGGCCACTATGGGTACCTGTACACACATTTGTGTAAATAAACTCACATATACATGTACACAGGACACACATATAAATAAAATAAAAAGAAACTCCAAGTCTCCGGCTGGGGAGAAGACTCAGTGGCTAGTGTGTATGCTGAACTTGCAGAAACCTAGGTGTTATTCTCAATACCCATCAGGTGGCTTACGTCCACCTACAATCCCAGAATCCAATGCCTCTGTCCTCTGTGGCACCCTCATGCACATGCACATAGCCACATACAAACACACACATACACATAATTAAAAAATAAAACGAATCTTTTAAAACATTTCAGTGAATGCCAGATGTGATGGCGCATACCTTTAGTCCCAGAACTTGTGAGGCTGAGGCAAGTGGACCTCTGAGTTTGTTTGAGCCTGGTTTACATTTTTTTTTTAATGCCAGTCATGGTGCCAGGTCTCTAATCTCAACACTCAGGATGCAGAGGGAGGTGGATCTCTATGATCTAGAGACCAGACCGGTCTAGTGATATATAGTGAGACCCTGTCTCTCTGTCTCTCTCTTTCTCTTGTTTCTCTCTGTGTCCCCCATTCTCTCTGTCTGTCTCTCTCTAAATATGTGTGTGTGTAATGATAGACAGACAGACAGACAGACAGACAGGTAGGTAGGTAGATAGATAGACAGACAGGCAATCAGACAGATAGGTAGATAGAAACTCCAACTTTGCTTCATACTGGCCCATAGTAAAACTATTTTCCACAGTGAAGCTGAGAATCCTGGCTTCTCCTGAGTGGAACGACAAAGAACTCCTCAGGTGGCTACAGCTGCAGTGTGGGTCTCTTTGTTGACACAGGACAGAAGGAGCCCAGGAAAGGCCCAGACGGCCCTACTTCCTCACTCAGCCCACCTCCCTTGTTTTAAAAGGTCACCCACAACACCCTTCTCACTACAAAAGTCCCAGCAATTCTCTATCCAACCCCTCATCTCTGTCCCTAAGGCCACTCACTCCTTTTAACTGCTCTCCTTGGGGACTCTGGTTTCTGTTCCTGAACCAGTCTCTCCACCTTCCTCCTCACATTCCTTCCAAAAGCACTCTCGCGAGGCCGCCAGAGTTCTCTTGGAACCAGCTATGTTCGTTTCAGCATCTCCTGCCTCCTTCAACTTCACCTGCTTAGTGAAACCAACAGCACCCTACCCTCAAGTCCCAGTCCATATTAGGCACCATGTAGAGCCATCTTCATCCCAGGCCATCTCCTTGCCCCGCCCACATTCCAGCCATACAGCTACCTAGAACTCTCCTTCCACACACCGATGAGTCTCTGTTTCTCTGCAAATAGGATTTTCACTGAAAAATTAGCTGCATGTCTCTTCAGCTAAGACTCATGCCTGAACTGAGCATGACCGTTCTCTGTAAAGTCTTCTAAAGCTCTCTTCCCACAAAAAAAGTTCTGCAGGAATGGTAAACACCTGAAATAACCAGCAATCGGGAGACTGAGGCAGGAGGCCAGCCTGGGATACATTTTCAAAGCAAAAAATAAAACTAAAGTTGTCCTACTGGCTTCTGTCATGCCTGTCACCACACTTACACTACGCAGGACACTGTTGGATGGCATGTCTGTCTGTCTCCCTCCTGCCCTGTGAGTTCTTGAAAGGGCAGGGATGTGCACTGATACTCTTTCCCAACACAAAGTGTAATATCTAACACAGAGTATGCCTACATCGTGCTTCTGGAAGACGGAATGAATGAGAGCTGTATATTAAAGCCTTTTTCTTGTTAAACATGAAAATTTAGCTTGAGTCCTCACTTAGGCCGCTTGGAATCTCAGCATCTGACGTGTGCTGTGAGTTTATGAAACAGTAACTGAAGAACTGAGCCTGTGAATCGTGTCTCTGGAGTTACAAACTCCAGATACTGCCTGTGTAATGTCTCGCACACATGACCACTCGGAAGAAAGACAAACTGCAAGAAGAGTAAAGGCCTACAACGTAATGAGACACCAGCTTCAAGCATCATAATAATCAACACTTTACACTTGAGTTCAGTGTATGGTTTTCACTGCATCTTTCGTGTGTATGTGTGTGTGTGTGTGTGTGTGTGTGTGAGTGTGTGTGTGTGTGTGTGTGTGTGTGTGTGTGTGTGTGTTGGCACAGTGTAACCCTTGGCTGGCCTAGAACTCACTGTGTAGACCAGGCTGGCCTTGAACTCAAAGAGAGTTCACCAGCCTCTGTCTCCAGAGGGCTGGAATTAAAGGCATGTAACATCACACCACCCTGCTTGCTCTCTTGTTTTGTTGTTATTTTATTTTGTTTTTTTGTTTTTTGTTTTTTTTGTTTTTGAGACAAGGTCTTGATACATAGGCTTAGATGGCCTTGAACTCATTCATGATAAATCCACTTTCACCTTCCAAATGCTGGAATTAGAGACAAGAGCCACATGCCCAGCTGTTTCACCAAATTTCTCAAATATGTTATCTAGAACTCATGGGCTCAAGAAATCCTTCTGTACTGGGCAGTGATGGCGCACACCTCTAATCCCAGCACTTGGGAGGCAGAGACAGGTGGATTTCTGAGTTCGAGGCCAGCCTGGTCTACAGAGTGAGTTCCAGGACAGCCAGGGCTATACAGTTAAACCCTGTCTTGAAAAACCAAAAAAAAAAAGAAAAGAAAAGAAAAGAAAAGAAAAATCCTTCTGCCTCTGCTTCTAGAGCAGCTACACCACAGCACCTAGATTCCCTGACTCTCAGGTCATCTTCACATTATATTGAAAGTAAAGGCTCGCTGCTCCTTGCACCTAGAAGCACACAACTGTTTAGCTCAGCCTCAAACTCAAGTGGAGCGCACCCTTCACTCTACCAAGGTTGTCTTAAAAGTCTGCCTTTCAGGCTTTGGTCTGGCAGTCAATTTAGAACAACTCCAAGGTCAAGGTCAGGGTTGGATCCACATAAGAACAGGTCTTGGCAGCCTTCCTGCCAAAGCCACAGGAAAAGACCAAAACAGTGACATCTTCATGCCCACTTCCCACCCCACATCCACCAAACACACTTAGACAGACCCTGTCCCTGCACACAGGCAGGCTTTGGCTCCAGAGGGCTTGGTGGCTGTGCTCATTGGTCCACATGGCCACCGAGGCAAGGAAATCCAAAGAAGTATCCTGAGAGGAATCCAGCAAAAGGCTCTCACCTGGCCTCAGCCTAGCACCTCGGGAGAGAAGTTGCTCAACAGGGAAGAATGCACAAAGTTGAGACCAAGGGAAACACAGATGACAACCAGGCCTCAGAGGGGACTGCACAGGGGCAGCAGACCTCCTCAGTCAATGGCAGCTCCCCAGTGGGGACCATAAGCAATAGAAGATGTGCACACAGGACTTGGCTCCTTCCTCAGACCCAAGACTCAAGCAGGAACCTTCCACTGAGATCTCCAAGGCAGCAGATTGCTGTGGATTTGTGCTAACCATTTGTCTCTTGCACCTAGACTGTTTTGAATATAGTAGGTGCACAATAAACCATTCTGAGTGACATACACACACATGCAACCCTGTGTCCTGAACCCACATGCAAACCCTGTGCCTTTTACTTACAGGGGAAGTCCACAGATTCTCAGTAACTCAGCTACTTTGCACACTTTCTGGTGCAAGTGTATGTATGTAGGTGCTCAAGAGTTTGAGTATGTTCCTATTCTCAAATTAGAGACGGCAAATCAGAGTGGAGTGACAAATGTAGGCAGGCATAAAGCCAGAATCAAGGAATGACAGGCAGCTGTCGCAGGTGGCACAAACAGACATCAAGAAAGAATAAAGCCTGGAGAACTAAAGTCAACAGTCTGCAGCTCCTAAAGAAGCAAATGTTCTTTGCCACCCAAGAGGCCTGAGGAGACCTCACAGTTACAGAAAAATCAAGATGCATTTAAGGCCAGCCTTTGCTATTTAGCAAGACCCTGTCTTAAAAGGAAGGAAGGGAAATGGAAAAGAAGAGACTGTGCAGTAATAATCCTGAGTCATCAAAAGAAATGTCAAATTACAAAGGCAAGCAAATGCACCACTGGTTTTAAAGAGATGTCAGCAAAAGTGGTTAAAATAATGGAAGCCTGTCGCTTACAGTGATGCAGTCACCTTAAAAATATCACTTAAAGAACGATCCCTCGCTACACAGCTATGTTACTTTATGCCCAAGACTAACAGATCCTAAAAGGAGGTTCGACAGTGAGTGACCAGCAGGTCACACAAAAGTGACACAAGAAAAATTACAGACCACATCAGACACCTGAGGGAAAGGCTTCCCGAGAGTGCCCTCTGCCCTTCCTGACTACAGCCTTGCATGACAAACATCCCCCACGAAGAGATCAGGTAGGCCACAAACAAGTAAATCACAAAAACCAGTCAGCTGTTTACATAACTATAAGGCGCGGGAATGGAAGACACTGAGCAAAGACAGCAATAAAGAAAGCAAAAGAGAACAGGAAATAAGGTTAGTGGAGTCAGGCCAGTGAACAAGGCTCTGGTGTAAAATTCCTGCACTCCCTGACAGAGTGTCTGCACTTCACAGCTGAGGGATCACAGTCATCCCCAAGGTCATCATCACCCTCTGAAAAGGGGGCTGGAAAGAAGGGACTATAGGCTAGCCGCCTCTCAACACATCCAACGTGGCTCTATTCATACAGAATTTAAGAAAAGAAAAAGTGAAGATGGATCGAAATGTCTACAACTCTGGTCCATAGAAATACTCCTGCAGACTGCTTCCAAGCAGCTTCTTCACCAATTAAACTCACACAGACTAAAGTGAAGAGATGAAAGCATGTATCATGCGGTAGAAACCAAAACTGAACTGGAGTAGTTGTACTTTTACCAAACAGAATACAATTCAATTTAAAAACAAAAAAACAACTATAAAGTCTCTGGGTGTGATAGCACAAACTGTTAATCCCAAGCATTCGGGAGGTTGAAGTAGGTGCATTTCTGTGAGTTTGAGGCTAGCCTGATCTACACAGACAGTTCCAAGCCAACCAGTACTACCTAGTGAGACCCTATCTCAAAAAATAAACAAACAAAAACCCTACAAAGTTGAGGCATGGGGGTCACACAAACCCAAGATTTCAAGAACAGCCTGGGTAATATAAAAACTATAAGGAGTCAAAGAAAGTCAAAGCCACAATGATAGAGAGATCAACCCAATGAGAAGAAATAATAGAAGCTAGAGAGATGACTCAGCAGATGAGATACTTGCTGCTCTTGCCAAGGACCTGGATTCTGTTTCTAGTATCCACCTGGTGGTTCACAACTACTTGTAACTCTGGTCCTGGGAAATCTAATGCCCTCTTCTGGCTTCTTCAGGCACTGCACACACATGACCCATACATACATGCAGGTAAAACACTCATACGAGTTTTCTCACTATAAACCCCTGGCTACCCTGGAACTTTCTATGAGAACTGGTCTTGAACTCACAGAGATCTATCTGCCTCTGCCTATAAGTGTTGAGATGAAAGGCATGGGCTACCACACCTGGCCTAATAAATAAATCTTGAAAAGAACGAGGAAAAGGAGAAAGAGAAAAAGAAGGAGGAGGGGGGGAGGAGGAGGAGGAGGACGACTACGACGACGATGACGACGACGACGACGACGACGACGACGACGACTGGTGCCCAGGTCCCACCCAACATTCAGTTTGCTGGGGAAGAGAGCAAGGGTGGAGATGGTGATCAGGATCAAAAGTGATCACTGGCAATTTAACTCCCTCTTGCTAATCAGGGGCCAAAAGCTGCTGGCCTCCGGCAATGAACTCCTGCTGAAGGTAGCAGAATTACAAAAGAAACTTAGTTGCTTGGGCTCTTTATTCTTTGACTCAAGCCTCTAGCAGTCCAGGCAAGAGGCTCAGAGTTCCTTAACTCTTCATAAGCCAGAGAGAAAAGAAAAGAAAGAAACACACACACATTGTATGAAGGAGAAAAGGGCTACACTGACACTTTATTCTTGTTCTTGGTTTTTATACCTTTTCAAAATAATTGATCACATGGTTTTGTAAGCACTTTTATAATCCATAAGTTCATACTAAGTTTAAGGCAATAGTTCCTGTCATAGGTCACTAAGGCTTAAGGAGTTACCACAGAATTGTTTACATATCTTTCCATTAAGACTAGTACCTAACTAAACATTCATTTTGTAGTTTATGGCTCCACAAGCTCATTATTAGTTTAAAGCAACAGTTTTTATGTCACAAGTTAGCAGGGTTTTTTCAAAAGACTAATCATCTGCCTTGTGACTCATTATTTGGAAGTCTTGTAGAAATAAACTAGTCCATCATTTATTTTCTGTCCTTGTACCTACAATAAATTTCCCATTCCCAGTTTATGACCTTTAGTTACCAGATAGTGGTCTCATTCCTAACCTAGAAGGAATGTTTTTCTAAATTGTAAATTTGTTGCACACCTGTTTTCTTTTCCTAGTGCAATTAGCCTGTGACACATGAAGGTTTACAGAGCTCTATCTGCAGCTTTTATTCTACAGGGTGTTTGAAATTACTTGTATCAATTTAAGCATTCTACAAAATAATTATCAGGTATTACGAAATCATCAATTTGTCTATACAGCATTACTACATGAGAGTACATCTTCATGTTGATCTGCAGGAAATTTGCCAAATACAGTTGGGTGGGCTGATGGCCAGGAATCGTTAGGCTATGTAATAGTGGCAGAAAAGGCATATCAGCAGCAAGAAGCAATCTTGGGATGAGGTCTCTGAGGACCCTGCAGCCATGCAAAACAGTGGACCATCTCCAGAGAACTCGCTTGCTTGCCATAGCCTTTCCTAGATGGCTTCTGACAGAGGAGGAAGAGGGAAAGAAGGAGGAAAAGGAGGAAGAAGAGGAGGAAATAATTGTAAATTTCCATCACCTCTGACTTTTACAATCTATCCACCCCTTCTTCTACAAAAATAGAAGGGAGCGGGTATAATACAGAACTCCCTATAACAGCACTGAGAACCCCTCATTCTCTTCTCTGCACTTTGACCAGTTGTGGGTCTCTGTGTTAATTTCCATCTCCTGCAAGAAGAAGAAGCTTATCTGGTGAGGACTGACAGATACATGTAGTGGTTCAAAGAGAATCCCCTCATATATTTGAATACTTGGTCTCCAGTTTGTTTGAATGTTTTGGAAGGATTAGGAGGTGTGGCCTTATTAGAGGAAGTGTTACCAGGAGCAGGCTTTGAGGTTTCAAAAGACTTGTGGCATTTCAAGTTAGTTCTCTCTTCCTCTTGCTTTCGGATCAAGATGTGAGCTCTCAGCTATTCCTTCCACAATGCCTTTGTCCTGACATCATGGACTATAACCCTGAAATCCTAACCAATTAAACTCTTTCTTTTATAAGTTGCCTTGGTCTTGGTGTTTGGTCAACACAATAGAAAAGTAACTGATACAATGTGTTAATCTGGAGGACTAGCAGTCAGTCATTAGAAGTCAGCTCAATGCTGTGTCCATTTAGCAGAGTAACAGTAGCAGGGGACTCCCCAGGGCCTTTGACCTTTGACTTATCTAGCCACAGGGCACGGCCCTGATAACAGTGCCACCAATTGGTTTTATCTCATGAGATAGGTCTTTTTTGTTTATTATAATGTGTATGAGTGTTTTGCCTACACGTATGCCTGTGGACCAGACATGTGCCTGCTGCCCACATAGGTCAGGATAAGGCATCAGATCCCCTGGAAATGGAATTACAGATAGTTGTTTGATGATCTTCCATGTGAATGCTAGAAATTAAGCCAAGGTTCACTGGAAGATCACCAAGTGCTCTGAACTGATGAGCCATCTCTCTAGCCCTATAAAGTGAATTTAAGTCCAATCAGAGAGTAATTGGTTATTCCTATAACATTCATGCCACTATTGTACTTGTGGGCATATCTTGCCAGACAGATTACTACTATAGTTCTCAGGGCTCACATCTGGGGAGACTGACCATTATCTTTCTCCTCCTGTAATTTGCACAGCACCTTCCAGCACCATGAAAGCTAGCCAGTAGAGATGAAGCTTCCAGGTCAGTACCAGCTTGACACTCACGTCTGTGGTGTCTTCAGCATAGTGTCTTATCATTCTGAAGGTAACCAATAGCATTGCCATTAGCCTGTAATGTTTGGAAGTCTATTTTACCTCACTGACCAGCAACTCCAAAAGTCGTAACCCATTCCTAGCACCAGGCTTTTTATTTATTAGCCAGTGGTGTCTAGCAAGGGCTAGACTAAACAAGAAAAAAATCCAAATAAATCAAATCAGAGACAAAAAGGAAACATTACAGGTGAAATACGGAGGATCATTATGGACGAATATATGACAAAGATGGGAAAACCTGGAAGAAATGGATAGATTTCTGAACACATGTAATCTACCAATGGAATCCTGAGAACATACAAAACCTAAGCAGACCACTAACAAGTAAGATTGGATCACAAAAGTCTCTCCAGCAAAATGGACTCAGTAAGTAATGGTGCTTGTCACCAAGTCTGCTGCCCTGAGTTTCCACCTGTGACCCACATGGTGGAAAGACAGAACAGACTCACACAAGTTGTCCTCTGCACTGGCTGGTTTTGTGTGTCAACTTGACACAAGCTGGAGTTATCACAGAGAAAGGAGTTTCACTTGAGAAAATGCCTCAATGAGATCCAGCAGTAAGGCATTTTCTCAATTAGTGATCAAGGGGGGAGGCCCCCTTGTGAGTGGTACCATCTGTGGGCTGGTAGTCTTGGGTTCTATAAGAAAGCAGGCTGAGCAAGCCTGGGAAGCAAGCCGGTAAGGACCATCCCTCCATGGCCTCTGCATCTGCTGCTGCTTCCTGACCTGCTTGAGTTCCAGTCCTGACTTCCTTTGGTGATGAACAGCAATTGGAAGAGTAAGCTCAATAAACCCTTTCCTCCCCAACTTGCATCTTGGTTGTGATGTTTATGCAGGAATAGAAACCCTGACTAAGACATCCTCTAACCAAAACACCACACACACACACACACACACACACACACACACACCTGCTCATGCACTTGTGCATGCACACACACACACACACACACACACACACTAAGTCACTTTTTAATGTAAGTTATTTATGTAGGGAAAGAAGGAAAACAGCCCACTAGTAGGCAGCTTTGCTGCTGAGTCCTGCCAACCTGGAGACTGAACCCAGGACCTCATACACGCTAAGCAAGTGCTCCACCACTGAGCTGCTCCCTAGCCCGTCACCAACTGGTTTTGTTGCTGTTTTGTTTGAAGGGGGTTGCAGTGCCAGGGACTGAATCCAGCTCCTCACTGATGCTAGGCAAACAAACATTCTAGAACTGAGCCCCTCACCCAGTCATGAACATGGTGATACATGCCTATAATCCCAGCATTCAAGAGGCTGAGGCAGGAACAAAAGTATTGCACCTTCAAGGCCAGTTTCTGACTGCACAGCCTGTGATGCTTAAAAAAAAAAAAAGAAAAAAAAATGCCAGATGTGATAGCAAACACCTTTAATTCCAGCACTTAGGTGACAGAGGCAGGTTGACCTCTGTGCGTTCAAGGCCAGCCTGGTTGGTCTACAGTGTGAGTTCCAGCCCAGCAACTACATAGTGAGACCTTGTCTCAAAATAATCAAAATCTTAAGGACTATAGACAATATCAAAGGGGAATATACAGAGATGCAAAAATGTCTTAACATATACAGTATATTGTCAGGCTCGGGATATGGCTTAGTGGCAGAGCATTCATTTAGCACAAAGCCCTGGGTCTATTCCCTTAGAACCAAAACACGATCAGTATAGGGAGAGGCGACCCAGTGAGTAAAGGCACTTGCTGCTAAACCTGATGACCTGAGTTTCGTTCCCAGGACCCACAGGACACTAGCTCACCAGTACACATGCACACAGGCACACATACAAAATAAGTAAGTGTGAAATACTGTTTAAAAAGATAAATGAATCAGTTCCTGTGATACATCAATCATATCAGGAGAGTGGAAGATAGAAAGTACATTAACATTTCAATTAGTGCAGACATCAACATTATTTCATAATAAAACCCCTCAGAGTCAGTGATGAGGAAATGATACAGCTCTATAGTAGAACATCAGGTGGAAAAACAGCTCAGTAAGATTTGGTCTCTAGCACTTACATTTTAAAAACAAACAAAAAACAGGGTGTGGGGCTGGAGAGATGGCTCAGTAATTTGAGAGCACTTGCTGCTCTCAAAGGGGACCTAGGTTCAGATCCCAGCACCCACATGGTGGTTCACAACTGCCTATAACCCCAGCTCCAGGGGATTTGACTCTGCCTTATGGACCCATTGAACACTGCACACATGTGGTGCACTTATAAACAAGCAAGCACGTATATATACACAAGCACCTATATACATGCAAACACTTATATACATATAAACAAAACACTCATATACATAAAAATAAATTAATAATAAACATTAAAAAAAACCTAGGGTGTGGTGGTAAGTGCTTGTAGTCCCCACACTAGGGACGCAGAGACAGAATGATCTCTGGAACTCTCTGGCTGGTAACCTAATTAGTAAGCCCCAGTTCCCAGTAAGAGATTCTGTCTCATAAAATAAGGGGCTGAAGAGATGGCTCCTTCAAAGGCCTCAGATTCCATTCCCAGTACCCACATGGCTCATACCCATCTGTAACTCCAGTTCCAGGGAATCTGACACCCTCTTCTGGTCTTCTCTGGTACCAGGCATTCACATGATACACATACACATATGCAGGTAAGAGAGCCATCCGCATAAAATAAAAATAAATAAGGCTTAAAACCAAAGGGTGAAATGAGAGAGAGAGAGAACACTGTTTAGGCCAACCAAAGATGCATAGTGAGAGAAAGTGGACTAGAATCCAGCTAGAAGCTTCCTCCCTGCTGGGTAGCTTTCCTGGTGCCAGAGGTGCTACCCTTGTCAGCTGCTAGGAAAGAAAAGGCCATCAATGGTCTAACCCAGCTGAAAACCGCACATGCTACAATACCAACCTGCCAGACAAGGTGGCACAATAGAAGATGTGACTGTTATGTGATTTACCAAGTGCTTTGTGATTGGATTTGAGGCCAGCTCTATAGGAGGGAATTCATGCCTGTTACTGTAAACCTTGTCTAAAGCTCATGGTTCAGGGAGTCATAGATCCCTGGGGGGAAACCCACTTGTGTTGCTAAATGGACATGGTATCAAGCTGCTTTCTAAATAGTAATATTTATAACCATAGATTAGTGTTGCTCTCAACCTTGGCCAGAGAAGCTTCCTTTGGTCTGGGCAATAATTAATGCAGAAACTCCAGCTGGTCAATGTCCTATGGACAAGTGACTGTTGGGTGTTTAGCCCTAAATAAGACATCTATATTACCTGCTTCTAGGCTCAAGAAACATCTCAGAAAAGAGGATGAAAACTATGTAAGCCATGGAGGATGG
>JADRCH010000170.1:2278604-2323841 GCA_019843965.1 Rhynchomys soricoides | reverse complement strand
GTGGAGGATGGGGAGGAGGACTGTGGAGGATGGGGAGGAGGACTGTACAGGATGGGGAGGAGGACTGTGGAGGATGGAGAGGAGGACTGTGGAGGATGGGGAGGAGGACTGTGGAGGATGGGGAGGAGGATTGTAGAGGATGGGGAGGAGGACTGTGGAGGATGGAGAGGAGGACTGTGGAAGATGGAGAGGAGAACTGTGGAGGATGGAGAGGAGGACTGTGGAGGATGGGGAGGAGGATTGTGAAAAGCTCTCTCTGGATTGTACATGTCATTGCATTCATGAACCCTCTGCAGTTGTGGTTACCTGCAGAGAAGTTGCACAAGGTAAAGCCAGGCAACCATGCATCAGGGGTGAGGGAGGGGCTCATGTCCCTGAGTGGCTGAGGAGGAATTCTTTCCTTCAGTGGTCTAATCATGCACCAGTAAATAACTCCCCACCAGTGCTCACGTAAACAAGCCTTATTAAACTCATGGGGGTTGGGGGGACAAAAAAAGATGGGAAAGTGGGAGGGATACTTGTTGAGAAAAAGAGGTGATTCATAAGAGTGGTAGGAGGGGAGGAGAGAGGGCAAAAACAAAGTGAAAATGACCCAAACTTATTTTATACACACATAAAATTATCAAAAAATTAACATTTTTAAAGACACCTTTTCTCAGGCAGATGGTGAGGCCCAACACCTGATTTGTCTTCTGACTCCATTCACAAACTGTGGCACAAGCACACCCACACCACAACTGAAGGTGGAGAGAGAGAGAGAGAAAAAGAGAGAGAGAGAGAAAGAGAGAGAGATTGCAGGGCTTGCACACTAGATCACAAAGTAAATTGAGACCAGGCCCAACTACATACTCAGACATCATTTTGGAAAAAAAAAAACCAGTGACCTTGAACTCCTGACCTTCCTTATCCCACCACAGTCACCAAGCACTGGGATCCAGGCATGCACCCCACGCCTGCTTGACCCTTACAGAGTACAGTATGAGACCTGCTGGCTATAAAAGAAGGTATGTGAGGAAATGGGGGCGCTGAAACACAGGAGAGGAAGTCAGGCTGTCCCTGTTTACACATGACACTGCGTTATACATAGAAGTACTCAAGATCCCATCCAAAAACTGTTAGAACTGACAAACTCAGAAAGGTTACAAAATGTAAGACCAAAAAAAAAGTAGCTCTTTTAGACACCAATACTGAAGTTACTGGAAGACAAATCAAGCACCATTCTCATTCACAATAGCTGCCAAAAATAAGGCCCCTAGAGTAAATGTGAACAAGGAAATTAATGATTTCTACAATGAGAATCACAAAACAGCACTAAAAGCTAAGGAGGATACACATAGGCACACGCCACACACACACACACACACACACACACACACACACAAGAGCCAAGCATGGTGTCACATGCCTTTGATCCTTTGATCCCAGCACCTAGGAGACAGGCAATTGGATTTCTGTGCATTTGAGATCAGCCTGGTCAACAGAGTTCCAAGGCAGACAAGACTATGTAGGGAAACCTTGTCTCAAAAATAGAAGAAGGTAGGGGGAAGGGGGAGGGGAGGAAGAAGAGGAGGAGGAGGAAAAGTAAGAGGAGGAGGATGGAGAGAAGGGGGGAGAGAGAGAGAAAATGGATTGGAAAAGTGCTGAAATGTCTGTATTGCCCAAAACAGGCTACAGAGCCAGTGCAGAATACACAACGACATTCTTCACAGAAGGGGAAAGAAATAATCACAGCCTGATGGGAGATGGCGGCACAGCACAAAGACCTGAGTTCAAATCCTCAGAGCCCACACACAAATCTGGGCATGGTTACACTATTGGTGGTAGACACAGAAGCATCCCTGGACTTGCTGGCCACCAGACTCGATCCAGGTTCATCTCAGTGCATCTCAGTGGAGTAAGTTAGACATCTCCTTCCCATTCTGCTTATGCAGACACACAGATTTTTTTTTGTTATTAAATCAAAAAATTTATATGGGGGTGGGGGACTTAGTAGCTGGAGCAATCCTGAACAGAAATGAAACTTGGGAGGTGGAAGCAGGTTTGGAGCCAGCCTGGTCTACACAGCAAGTTCCAGGCCAGCCAGAGCTGCACAGTAAGACCCTGTGTTAATTTTTTTTTTAAGGTAATGATAGAACAGTGGTGAAAAAAGAAGAGGGAGGAGGAGGGCTCCCAGAACCTGGGAGGGGCAAGGGAGGAGGGGTGGAGCTTGTGTGGGGAGGAGGAGGGCTCCCAGAACCTGGGAGGGGCAAGGGAGATGGGTGGAGCTTGTATGGGGAGGAGGAGGGTTCCCAGAACCTGGGAGGGGCGTGGAATTCGGGGAACGGCGGGGAGGGGATAGTAAGACTGATAGACCAAGGGTGCACTGGACAAATCACTTGTAAGATTATATGGCACAGTCAGACAATGGTTGGCCACAGAACATTCCTAACAAAGAAATGACAGCACACATATGAGATGACATCACCCAGCTGATGATGACTCATGCTGTGCGTATGGATTAAAATGCCACACTGGGGCTGGAAAGATGGCTCAGCCATTAAAGGCTAGGCTCACAACCAAAAATCTAAAGTGCCACACTGTATCCCGTAACACAGCTATGTATCAATAAACACATAATTAAAAATCGATCATGAGGGCTGGAGCAATGAGTCAGCACTGACTGCTCTTCAAGAGGCTCTGAGTTCAATTCCCAGCAACCACACGGTGGCTCACAACCATCTGTAATGGGATCCGATGCCCTCTTCTGGTATGTCTGAAGACAGCTAAAAGTGTGCTCATATGCATAAAAATAAATAAATAAATCTTTTTTCTTTTTTAAATCACTCATGAACCAGGCACAGTGGCACATGCTTATAATCCTAGTACTTCAGAGGCTGAGCCACGAAGATGCCAAAGCCAAGGTCAGACTGGGTACCGTGGTCAGCTCCAGGTCAGTCTGTGCTATACAGCAAGAGCCTCTCTCAGAAAAAAGGAGGGTGTGAAAGGGAAGGAAGGAGAAACCAAGACTCCTGAAAGTGCATAAAGGATAACTACCACAGTGCACCATTACCCATGACCATCTCTACATCTAAGCAGCCAGAACTAGTGTACACGGCCATCCACAGGCCTGCAGCTGGTAATCTGATCAACCTCAGAGTCACAGCAATGTAGATACAATGGCATCACCCTGCTTCATTAAAGTAAAAAGCAAGCAACAAACAAAACACCTATCCCGAGGAGAACAATCAGGAAGAGCATGCCAATTGCTATAGGCAACCAGAGTTAGGGAACATGGGGTGAGCTGCTCTCTTCCTTTTGCGGGGGGTGGAGGGATTCAAAACAAGTTTTCTTTGTGTAGCCCTGGCTGTCCTGGCTGCTCTGTAGACCAGGCTGGCCTCAAACTCAAAGAAATCCACAGACCTCTGCCTCCTGAGTACTGGGGCACCACTGCCTGGCTCTACCTTTATTTTTTAACTCTACATTAAATTGTTTATTTGTTTGTGACATGGTTTTACTATGTAGACCAGGCTGGACCCAGAAACCCATCTAGCTGCCTTCTGGAATTAAAGGCGTGCTCCATCACATCCAACCTGTTTGTTTGCTTTTTTGAGACAGGATCTCGTCCATGCAAGGCCGGCCTCAAACTTGCTAAGGAAGAAAGAACTTTGAACTCCTGGTTCTCAAGAGACCTCCATCTCCCAGATGCTGGAGTTACAGGTACTAACTAGTACACAGCTTATGCAATGCTGGGGAATCAAAGCACACATCCTCACACATACTAGGCAAGCACTTGAACTGCCTACCTCATTAAACCTTAAACTAAGCTGAACTGAATTTTCATGAAAAACTTTTTCGGGGCCGCACCCAGAGCCTCCACTTAAGAGCTTATTAGGCTATATTCTGGAAGTGTATACTAATGTTTACAATTAGAAAAACTGTCATAGGTATTCTTTCCCCACTCCTCCTCCTTGACTGAACTCATACACACACACCCCTTCTGCCCGGTCCTCCACATCACCAATCCTGTCCCACCTCTACTTACAGATGCAGGCAGCAGCCAGCAGGCGGCCAGCAGCATAGGGAGCACCACAGCTTGGGAAGAGGGGCTGCACCATGTAGTTGGCAAAGGTGATGGCAATGATGGCCTGGCTGGTGGGTTCAATGATGAGCAGGGAAGTCCAGAGGCGGATGAAGGCAAGAAATCCCCCGAAGGCCTCCAGGATGTAAGCATAGCTGGCCCCAGATTTCTTAATGGTGGTACCCAGTTCAGCATAACAAAGGGCCCCAAAGACGGAGAAAATGCCCCCAACAGCCCAGATGATCAGTGAGAGGCCAAAAGAGGCACTGTACATGAGTACACCCTTGGGGGAGACAAAGATGCCAGAGCCGATCATGTTCCCCACTATCAGGCACACACCATTGAGCAGCGAGATCTCCTTCTTCAGTTTTACCTGCTCAGCCACTGGTCTGGCCCCATCCCCCAGAGCAGAGCCATCATCAGCCTCATGCTGAGCGGCCACTTCATACTTGGTGCTGTTGACCATGGTGGAGAGAAGGAAAGCCTTCACCAGCTTGCTTGCATTGCCCTCTAAGGAAGAAAGAAGGCCGTGTTGGTAACTGTGCAGAATCTCTCCCTCCCACTCCCTGGGGCCCAAGACAGTCAACACCCACCAAGCCAGACACCTTCCTCACTGTGTCTCCCCACAACCTTTCCCCCAAGGCTTGTCAAAATGACCCTGACTTGACTTTTCCCCCAGAAAAGCACCAGCCTCTCTTTCATCCTTAGGATGTAGCATACTTTATTTATCGGACAACTAAACCCTCAGCCTATTATGACACAGGACAGGCATGAGGCAGTTTGGTAAAACTTTTTTTTTGTTGTTTTTGTTTTTGTTTTTGTTTTTCGAGACAGGGTTTCTCTGTGTAACCCTGGCTGTCCTGGAGCTCACTCTGTAGACCAGGCTGGCCTCTAACTCAGAAATCTGCCTGCCTCTACCTCCCGAGTGCTGGGATTAAAGGCGTGCACCACCACTGCCCGGCTTTGGTAAAACTTTTATCTGCCTCCCCACCACCCCCAGCTCCACAACCACCACCACCCCCAAGTCTCTCTTCCCTCTGATTTTAGTTTCAAATGTCCCTAAGCTGAAGTGCCTGCAAGAGGAACCAGCCCTGAAACAACTGATTCACTAGATCCTCTTTTGCTGATTTGCTGTTCTTTCCCCTAAGTAGTCTATGTGCTAGGCTGAAGCTTTTAAAGCGCTCCTGCCTCAATGCACAGCTACCTCCCTGCTCGAGAATATCCATTAACAAATGGTCAGCTGGCATCTTAGATGTTGGCAAAGCCCAAGCAGCCCCACCCATACTGGGAAAAAAAAGACAGGCAATTCTCTTTGTACTGCTTTTCCTTTTCCAGATTCCTGTCCCAGCCTCGAGCATCCCAGGCCTCCTGTGGCCAAAACTCTCATATCCCACACTAGCCGAAAAATAGGAATGATCTTTCAGAAGGGTGGCCCAAATATACAGCAGAACCCAGAGATGACTGGAGACAGTGGGTGGTGGCTGCCCACCCACCATAGAACTGCTGGAGACATACCAGAGCAACCCAAGGAAAGGAAAGAGCCAAAACCAGGCAGCATACCCTGAATACAGAGCTAGAGACAGCTGCACAAAATAGGAAAGCTTAACCAGACAAATGGTGAAACACTACATCAAGAGGCTCTGGAGCTTGAGGAAGTGACTGGACAGAGAACAGCAGAGGGTTTAGCAAGGGGACAGGGTGGGGCACACTCACTCCCTGGCTCTGGATATAAGGAGGTTTCCACAGCAATGCAGCCGCAGTCTCTGAGACAAAGAGGCACACACACCGTCCAAGAACAGTGGCCTAACAGCTCCTCCTTCCTCCAGCAGTAAAAGGAAAACCCAGACAAATGCCTACCGGATTTAAGTCAGGTCAAGAAGGGAGGAGGAGGTGAGGGAGCTAGAAAAGGAAGGGGTGAGGAAAAGGGAGAGGAATGTTAAGCAACCCTCTGGGTCCAAGGTTCACGGGCCTTTCACATCTGCAAAAGGGGCAGCTAGGAGCTCTTGGCTCAGCACTTTCTGTGATAAGAAGGTGCTCGATCAGGAATCTCCTTTGTCAGCTCTGCCCCAGAACAGGAGGCCCACAGGGACAGCTAACTGGGCGTGTTCTCTGAAACCCCCGGAGAATCTATAAATTACCAAGGACAGAGCACTGGTGACACAGACCTCTTCCCACGTGTCCTCCATGTCCCACCCAAACCTCACTTCTCTCTCACCCAAAACAAGAAAGGCAGGAAGGTTATAGAATGGGACACATTGTTCACAGGCTGAGACTAGAGGAAGTAGGAGAGAGGTTCAGCCGCCCTGCACCCTGCGTGGCGCTCTGAGTAAGAGCTCCGTACACTTCCCATGCAGAGAGAGGAGTGTCTGCCTCTCAACCCAGGCATCACCCAAAAGTCTCACCCTCAAGCTATTTCAGAAGAAATATGGTTCAGAAACTAGATCAAACTTCTGGATCCAACTCTGTCCCACCAAAATGGGCTTTCATCCTCAGGAAAACACACTAAAACCTCTGGAGCACCCCATACCTCCTATGAATGTCCCAAAACAAGCTTCCCTCAATGTCTTAAAAATATACAGAGGCCTGGATGTGATTGGCTCATATCTGTAATCCACCACTCAGAAGGCTGAGACAGGAGGATCCTATCTGGTTAAGGCCAGACTGGGCTACAGAGTGAGACCCCATGTCAAAAAAGGGAGAGGGCAATTGCCAAGAGGAAGCCTGCAAAGGAAGGAGAGGACACTTCCTACTGCTCTCCGAGCGTCACGTGTCCATGCGTGCACATGTGCACACACTATAATAAAAACTTAGCTGGGCATGGTGACACACACTTTTAAGCCTGGCACTCAGGCAGAGGCAGGCAGCTCTCTGAGTTCAAGGCCAACCTGGTCTATAGAGTGAGCTCTAGAGCAAGGGCTATGCAGAGAAACTGTCTCAAAAAAACCTAAAATAATAATAATAATAATAATAATAATAATAATAATAATAATATATATGTGTGTGTGTGTGTGTGTGTGTGTGTGTATGTGTGTGTGTGTGTAAAGCTGGAGTATACCTCAATGGTAGAGTGCTTACCTAACCCCATGCACAAAAATAGTGTGGAAATAAGGTTTCACTAAGCTATGCTAGACAGGCCCAGAATAAACAGAAAAAGTTCTGGGCTGGAGAGACGGCTCAGCGGTTAAGAGCACCAGCTGCTCTTCCGAAGGTTGTGAGTTCAAGTCTCAGCAACTACATGATGGCTCACAACCATATGTAATGAGATCTGATGCCCTCCTCTGGGGTGTCTGAAGACAGCTACAGTGTACTTACATATAGTAAATTTAAAAAAAGAAAGAAAAGTTCTACAATTTGAAAATCACAGTTTACTCTGCCTTTATAATCTACTTTAACTCTGGTATACTGGGCCTTTTTGCAGCCTACCTGTTCTGAAACCCAACTGTGTGCCCCTTCTTCTTCTATCCTTTCTTTCCCTCTTTGGTTCATCTCTATGCTTGCTCACCTTCCCACTCAAGCCCCTTAAACTTTTGTAACTAAACCAAGAAGGAATGCTGGGCTTAGGCCTCCCAAAGAGCATGCGTGAGGATGGAGAGATGGCTTAGCAGTTAAGAGTACTGTTTGTTCTCAAGAAGACCCAGGCTCCATACCCAGCATCCACATGGCAGCTCACAACTCCAGTTTCAGGAGATTTGATGCCCTCTTCTGGACTCCATAGCTACTAATACATACACAGTACACAAACACATGCAGGCATACACACAATAATGAATTTTAAAAAAAATTTTAAAGATTGCATCTCTCACAAGACAGCCCTACATACATCTGAAATCCATCTTGAAGACACTGTCCTGTTCTCCCAGCATCCCCTGACATGCATCCATGATGGTCATACTAACACTGCCTGAGTTCTTGTCCAGGCCAGACACACCACCATGCATTTCAGTGCAGTAACTCACTGGAATGTGTGCAGCCATAAAGCAGGTACTACATACTCTGCGGGGTGCCAAAGTGGAGGGGAGGCAGGCAGCAAAGATCACAGAGCTATGCTGTCTCCTCAGCTTCCAGCTCTCTGGCCCTCCATTGTCTCTGGTCACTTGACCATCCCTTTAGACAGGAAACCACTCCAGGTGGCTCCCTAATGAGTTACCTAGAGTGGACTAAGATTAGATTGGAACGAACGCAATCTGCAGTCTTTAGGGGACCGCATGGGCAGAAGCACCATCACTGCCTTCAGGTTGCACCTCCCATTCTCATTTTGGGTGAGGATGAGAGGTGACAATGTCTATCCAGAGTGCTGTGACTTCTATTAAAGACACAGAAACATCAGGACACGTGCTCTTTTAGATCAAAATGCACTTGCCTTCAATGGAGTACAGACTCAAATGTGAAGCCCTGAAAAGAAGAAAGAATGTGAGAAAAGGATGTGAGGGTCCATGAGGTTGAGCTCATGGTTGGCAAACAAACCAACCAACAAACCAGTGAAATCCTTAAGGAATTTAAGCATGGATGGAATCCACACCCAGCAAACAGCACACCCTAGTGGTCTCACCAGGGAGTACAACAAATGGAATCCTCTTCCCAACTGCCAGTAAGCCCTCTGCAACCAGGCACCGCAAGCTGCCGTTCACAGAGATGTTCCCTCTACAGACTGCCATTCATAGAGATGTCCCCTTTCCTCAACCACTGCCTAGCAGCAAAGACACCACTTTGGCTTTCACCGTAATGCTGCCACCATTCAGCCAGCCTGGTAAAGCAGTTCCCCAGGCTTTCCAGGAGAAACTCAGCCGAGCAGATCTTACAGAAGCTGACACCCTGCTTGTCATTTCCCCTTTCTTTTGCTGTACTCTTCTCTAAGGACATCACGGCTATTCCAGGAAAAAAAATACACTCAGTTTATAGCCTAAAGAAGTTTCCAATCCAGGGCTTCCAGGGAGCAGGCAGCATAACCCCAGGCATGGAGTGCCTGACAGAGCAGCCAGCCAGTGTTGAACTACCGTGCTTCATGCTTCAAACAACAACACCAAAACGCCTTCCTCCAGGACCCTACACAGTTCAGAGTCTAGACTCCTCGGCCAAGCTACTGTGAGAACACTCGTTCTCCCCCAGAGACCCTGGGGCTTGCCTTCCGAGCTCCAACTAGTCTGTGTCGCCTCCCTCCTTAACAACAGAAACAAAACAGATACACGCTAGTGTAGTTAGATTCTTCATCAAGCCTCCATAGCTGCTCAGCCCCTCCCTCTCCAGTTCTCCATTTGTTTTTCTGTATTCCACTATAGCTAAAACCGTCCCTTTAAAAAAAGTGAATTAAAAAAGGAAACTGTTTACTGCTCTGACCAGAGCTTCCATTAACTAAAGCTGAAGTCTCCAGACAGAGAGCTCTACCTAGACAGTGCCAGGGCTAGGGGCCAAGAAATAAGGTTCTTCCTCTCTCTTTGGTCAATTTTCAGGTACTCCATCTTCCTGTGCTTCCCTAAGCATTCACTTTCCTTGCTTCCCCGCCTCTTACCTGTCTGGAGATCTCTGAGCAAGTGCAGGGAGGAGGGGGCTAGCAGCACACTGGGGTGAGGAGTGGTAGTTAAGAGAATCAGGGGTGTGACTTCAGCAGCTGTTGACACAGAGAAGCAGAAAAGGCAGAGGGTGCCTGGGACTGAAATGGAAAACAGGAAAACACATGTGTGACTCTGGCTGGCCGTGGGGAGGGGCCAGAGGACGAGCTGGAGCTGAGACTGCCGGGTCAGACAGGGAGGACCTCAGAGCTTGTTGGCACCCGGGCATCTCCTCTGTTCAGCTCCTCCTCCCCACCTCAGCTCATAGCCTTCCTTGTTGCCCTAGCTTGCTGAGTATTTAAGTGTACCCTGCAGTGGAAAGAGCCCTCCTGAGCCCTCTGCCTCTCCTCCATTCTGTACCCTAACTCTCCAACCCTGCCTTCTGTGCTTACTGCCTTTGATCTCAAGATCCCACCGTGAGGCCAGAGAAACTCTGCAGTCCTAGCTCAAGAGTTTGTGCCATTTCAGCCTCTAAAACAAACCAGGGAGGCCAGTGCATACCGATGAAGGCCATCTGTGGGTACAGACAAGTTTGTACCCAGATATCAGTGATCGAGCTCCCAGCTCAGATCTCTGATTGGCTGAGGAGTTGTCAACAATGGGTCTGAGTTACTAGGTGAGAACCAACTAGGCCTGTGCCACCCTGGGAACATTCCTAAAGTTGGCAGCCTTTCAAACCACAGTTATTTAAATATCTGTTAAATGTTTACTTTGCAGAAATGGAGAAAATGTGATCCTGGACTAAAAACGAGGAGAGGACTGGGGAGATGTTTCTGCAGGCAAAACTGCTTACCTTCAAAACTTGACAAGCTCATCTAAGCCCTGAAACCCACAGAGGAAAAGGAAAAAGTAACTCCCCAAAGTTGTCCTCCGGCCACACACAGTGGTGCAGGGTTTAATCCTCTAATCCCAGCACAGGCAGATCTCTGTGAGTTCCTGTGAGTTTGAACCCAGACTGGCCTACATAGTGAGTTCCATGACACATAGGGATACACAGAGAAACTTTGTCTCAAAAAGAAAAGAAAGCAAAGCTGTCCTCTGGACTGCATGTATGCACTGTAGATACATGCACACACACACACATACAAGGGGCTGGAGAGATGGCTCAGAGGTTAAGAACGCTGGCTGCTCTTTCAGAGGTCCTTCATTCAATTCCCGGCACCCACATGGCAGCTCACAACTGTCGGTAACTCCTGTTCCAGGGGATCTGACACCCTCTTACAGGCACACATGCAGGCAAAACACCAAGGTACATAAAAAAAAAAAAAAGAAAGAAAGAAAGAAAATAATTTTTAAAGTTTAAACTAGATGAGCCTCTTTATATTCACAATCAGAAATATAATTTTCAGAAGATGCTTCTTGGTAGGCATATTAAACCACTGAAAATGTAGACGGTATAAATCTCTGTCCAGGGGAGTAGGACTTCACAGCACAAGAAGTATTCGCACAATCCAGGTGTGACTGCTGCCTTTGGGCAGCCATCTGTTCCGTAAATTACTCCAGATGTGGTCCAGATAAGGACGAATTCTGACTGGGAACTAGAGAGACGGCATGTACTGCTGCTCTTCCACAGCCACCTCACCCACCAGGCAGCTCCTAACTGCCTGCATCTCCAGGTCACCTGACACCCTCTTCTGGCCTCTCCAGGCTCTTGCATTCAAGTACAGTGCTCACTCACATGTATACACACATAAAAATAACCAAGTACATTTTAAAAAGAATTCTGGCTGCATCACTAGATGGGGAGCCAAGTTATATGTTACCAAAAGGCAGAAAACAGAATTCACTGGCACCAAATCAGAAGTATTCCAAGGAAAATGTGATGTTTTTTTAGATCCCAGACCACTTCCCGGCTGGCCTGCCCTTTACTCTTACTCTGGGGACAAGTCCAGGTTGTCAGTGAGGGAGGTTCACAGGAGGAGAGTCAGAGCTGGCCCTGCTTTCCCTCACAGAAGGCAGCCTCTTGCTGGGACCACACAACCACCTCACTCCCACCACAGAGCTTTTGCAATGTCTGTTCGACTGTTTGACTGTTCTCCCTGCTGAGAACATTCTTCTCTGTGACATTTTTTCATTCCTGGTATTTTTTGGTTGTCATTATCTCAGCCAAGAGCAGATAAACATCCTAAGAGCTAAGTTCCCCTATTGTACAGGGGGAGGGGCGCCCACAAACCACCAATATGAGAGAGAGAGAGAGAGAGAGAGAGAGAGAGAGAGAGAGAGAGAGAGAGACTGTCTCTCTCTGATTTCCTGGCTGGTTGGGCTCCTGGGTGGGTTCTTGAATTTGCCCTCCAGGCCACCCAGTGTGACTACCCTTAGCACCAGAACTGCCCCCTTCACTACCCCTAGGTGATCTAGAGTAAGGAGAACTCAGAGATATTTAATCTCCCCATTTTGATGCATTTAAGGGAAAGAGTGTAGTTTTCATTTTTACTGACAGGCCTAAAACCGTTTGAACTTGCCTTTTTCCAGTCTGGTGGCAGAGCACTTACCTAGCAAGCATAGGACCCTGGGTTCCATCTCTTAACAGCCGGTGCAGGTGGAAGTCTTCAAAGTTTAGGGCTAGGCATGGTCATTCAAACTCAGTGTTTGGGATGTGGAGGCAGAAAGATCTGGAGTTCAAAGCCAGCCTCAACACATGAGTCTGAGGTTAGTCTAGATTGCAAAGAACCTGTTTCCAAAAAGAAACAGGATAGAGGAGATGAAGAAAAAAATGAAAGGAGGGAAGATTTCGGGGAGGACAGGAGAGATGGTTCTGTGGGAGAAATGGCTAAGTAGCTAAGATTGATGGTTGCCCAAGCTGTAAGACCTGAGTTCTAATCCCAGCTCCATGGTAAGAAGCTACTGAGTGGAGACAAGAAGACTGCTGACTCTTGCTGGCTGCCAGCCTAGCTCCAAATAGGGTGAGAGACCTTGTCCCAAGGGAATATACCCTGCATCACCTGATGCCAGGCGTGCACAGGCACAAGCAATGTCCCCGCCACACAGAAACACACACACACACACACACACACACGTTCATACACCACATTAAACATACATTGTACACCAGAAATGAAATTGACTTTTGTTTAGCTAATGGAAAAACTAAAAGGCCCACACCTAACGTTCTTTCCTGGAGACCCTCATTGGATACGGCCAATCCCCCTCCACCAGCGGGCTCACCTTTGCCTCCCTCCCACGCTTCCTCCTCAGCTACTCTCATTTCTCTGGGGCTCTGTCCCGCACCTCCCTTTTGTTGGGTCTTTCTCTTGATCTGAAGCGCTAAAATATCTGCAGCTCAAGACCTGACCTAGCCACAGTCACCCAGCTTGCCCTCCAGTGGGCAGGCGCCGACCAGGGCTGGGCTCTTCCCTTTTATCTAAGAAGCTCTAGAATAAGGAACTGTGGTGAATGAGAGCGAAGGAAGCAAAGGTCTGAGAACCCAGAGACCCTGCAAGCCGACCCCCAGCCCGGGCCCCGCGGCTGCACGATGAGTCCCCGGGGAATGAAAATGACTGCGTATACCCTTAGAGACGTGTCCTCTGCCCCAGGCACGCTCAGCTTCCTCTTCCCTCCCTCCCAATCTAGCCCGAGCTGTCAACCAGACAACGGTTGGACCAAAAATTCCAACCTTAGACAGTCCCTGCCTCCAACAGAAGAGCTGGCAGAGGCTCGGGAGGAACCCACGCCGGGAAGCCCCAGGGGCAGCGGGGGACAGAGGCGGTGCCTGCTTGCAGCCGGGGGGAGGGGTCTCCCGGACTTTATCTCTGCTTGCCTCTGTGTTCTGACTCTCCGCCCCCTCCGGGGAGCTGTTGCATCAGCTTCTAGGTCCCAAATTAAAGAAAGTGGCCACGGTGCCCCAAAGGTGTCCTCAGTAGTCGCCAGGAGGCAGTACTTAACCAAAAATAGCTGCTGCACTGGAAGACCCAAGCAGAACTTGGCACAGCTTGTAATTCCAGCACTTAGGAGGTGAAGACATGAGGACCAGAAGTTCAAAGTCATCTTCGACTACATAGCAAGTTGAAGGCCCTCCATTAGCAGAAAAGAAAAAGGGTTTTGAAGGACCAGAGTGATAGGCTCTTCAGGAGTGCTTGCCTTGCGTTCATGAGTTCCCGACAGTCAAAGGAGTACCTTAGGTGTCTTCCTTTACTACTCTTCTCGTTCCCTTGAGACAGAACCTCTCACTGGACCTAAAGCTCACCGTTTTAGCAAGGCTATCCGGCCAGCAAGATTCTGGGACCTGCCTATTTCTGACTCTTCCACTTCCCACCCCCCAGATTTCCCAGACCCCCACCCCCGCTAAGATAATAGGCTCATTGAGCCAATCCTTATTGTTGAGGTAGCTGCTAGAGACTCAAATTTGGGTCCTCATGTTTGTTTAGCAAGCACCTTTACCCACTGACCCATCTTCCCAGCTACACAATTGTTTAAAACGTTTTATTCATTGGCACTTGCTCACGCATGAGTGTGTGTGTGTGTGTGTGTGTGTGTGTGTTGCTTATGCTGTGTATGTGTAAATGCAGGTGCATGTATACCACAGTGAGTGTGGAGATCAGAGGGAACTTTCGGTAGGTTCAGGGGACTGAACTTAGGCTTTCAGGTTTACACAGGAGTGTTTTTAGCTACTAAACTATCTCACTAGTCTCCATAGATTTGCTTTTTAAAGAATCCAGAGCATAGCAAATGCAGGAGGCCTGGAATCCTAGTACTTGTGAGGCTGAGACAGGAGGATCCTATATTGGAGACCAGCCTGAACTACTCTGCAAGCCTCTGTCTCAGTAAATAGAAAACAAAAGAATACAGATGGGCTTTGTGTAGACCCTGCTAAACAGAGATTTGTAAATCATATTTCTTGCATAATCCAGCCTTGGCATTTTGGGGGTAGAGTGGGGTCTCACTTTGTAAGTCCTCACTGTAGACCAGGCTGGCCTCAAGGTGACAATGACCCACTTCCTTTTGCCTCCCGAGAGCCAGGATCAAAGGTGTGGGCCTCCATGTCTGCCTTTGGCAATTTTTTTTTTAAAGCCAACATTGCCTACACATCTTTAAGACAAACCAGGTGAAAAGGCACACACTGTCTAAGAGCTGTCACAATTGGGACTAAAAAGATGGTTCAGCTGTTTAGAGAGCTTGCTGCTCTTGCAGAGGACCAGGGTTCAGTTCCTAGCACCCACATGCTGGCTCACAAACACCTATAATTCCAATTCCAGAGGAGCCAATACCATCTTCTAATGTCTAAGGGCTCATGCAGAAAGATGGCAGACATACATGCACTCAGGCACATGCACACACACATAGTAGATTTTTAAAGTAAATAACAAAAACAGATGTTCCAGGTGGTACATGCCTTTAATCACAGCACCTCGGAGGCAGAGGCAGGGTCTCAATGGGTAGGCAAGAAAGAATGTAGCATCAAGGTCATAACTGTCTTATCTTGAAGCTGAGTCATTTAGTGGAATTGATATACTACTGATTTAGCAGAAATTTGATAGCTCTGAAAAAGAAGAGGTGTGTGTGTGTGTGTGTGTGTGTGTGTGTGTGTGTTTCGACAGTTTAAGAATAAGTAGCCAAGATGGCACTAGCTTGTAAGCACTCTGGAGGCTGAGCTAAGAAGGCATCTGTAAATTCAAGGTCAGACTACTCTACATAACTGTCTCAAAAGTGGGGGATCTGGAGCAATAGCTGACCCTTGCCCTCACCCCTCACCACCACCATATTGCCATTGATATGGAGCTTTTGTACTCTAAGCACTGGGGGGAAAGATCTGGTTACAAGGCCTTCTCTCACAGAATTAGTCCAGGATTCACGGTCAAGGCTGCGAGTTCATGTGTCTTAATGTCAGCATCCAACCCATCAAAAATGCTGAACCAAACACAAATATTTCCTAGGTTCCCATGTGTATTTCCTGAGTGCTTGGGTGGCTATGTGACAAGATTGCAATCGTTGGGAAAGTGCAAGTTCAGACCAGGAACAGCAAGGCCAACATGAAGCTCACCATTGCTCGCTGGAAACAGTTCTGATACGCTGGCTTGTGTGAATCTGAAGCAGCAGACTGTTCCTCGGGACATGGCCCCCCGGTCCATCTGCACACAGAACTCTGTGATCTCTGAGCTCTTGATGCATCCAACCCTTTGCTTTTCATAGTCTCTCCTCCAAATCTAACTGAATGGCAAAGTTAAACTTTTGATTATGACTTAAAAAAAAAATCAGTAGCAAAAAAAGGCATCTAATTTCTCAGAACAAAGCTCTTGAGCAAAATAATGGTGTCTAAATCTATGGAACAGAGATGTATTGAAGTAACATTGGGGGGTGCACATAAGTGTGTAACAAAATGCTAAAGCTATATGTTTTATATATGGGACCTAATGACATTGAAAGGCAAAAAAGTCTAGGAGAGGAAACACAGGAATCTCAAACTCCGTTTTCTATAGCTCGCAGTTCCCTGGTTCTCAGATGAAGTGCAGAACATATTCAGTGTGACAAGACAGAGTCACTTTCCTGTGTGACAAGGCTGGATAAGTCATTCAAGAGGGCTGTGCAGATGCCAGACTCAACTGTTTCATAAAGTTCAAAAGCTGGTGGACTAGAGAGACGGTTCAGCAATTAAAGATACTCACTGCTCTTGCAGAAGACTCAGGTTCAATTCCTAGCATCCACATGGCAGCTCAAAACCACCTATAACTCCAGTTCCTGGGGATCTGATGACCTCTTCTGATCTCCAAGGGCTCCTGCCCACACGTGGTGCACATACATACACTCAGGCACAAAAATGTTGATAAAAACAAATGTTTTATAAAAGAATGGTGGCAATGCCGGCAGTCTCTTTGTTTACTTATTTATTGTTTTTTTTTTTTTTCAAGTCAGGTTTCTCTAAGCAACCCTGGCTGTCCTGGAACTTTGTAGACCAGGTTGGCCTCAAACTCAGAGATCTAACTACCTCTGCCTCTTGAGTGCTGGAATTAAAGGCGTGAGCTACCACCACCCAGCTGCAGTCTATTTATAACCCATAGCTTGCACTTCTGCTACATCAAATTAACCATGTCAAAAGTGGGACTTGACTTCTCTTCCCAGATTTTATAGTTCTCATCAAACTTCCTGTCCTGTTCCCCTCCCCCAAATCCTCCAGATCTTGTTCCGTTGAATGACTTTTATTTATTTATTTATTTATTTATTTATTTATTTAGGTTTTTCGAGGCAGGGTTTCTCTGTACATCCCTGGCTGTCCTGGAACTCACTCTGTAGACCAGACTGGCCTCGAACTCAGAAATCCACCTGCCTCTGCCTCCCAAGTGCTGGGATTAAAGGCATGCGCCACTGTTTTGTTTGACAGGCTATCGCTGTGCAGCCTGAGCTGGCCTGGAACTCACTACATAGACCAAGCTGGCCTCAAACTCACAGAGATCTCCTGCCTCTGCCTCCTGAGAGCTGTGAGTAAAAGCTAGTGCTACCACTCCTGGCACACACGCCCACTTTTGAATGTTTTATTGTCCATGTTTTATTCCCCAGAAGACACTTCTATCACTTTGAATGATCTTGCCAACTGATGGTGTTCTGTGTGAGCTACCAAGAGGTGGGGGAGCTGCTGACCCAATTCCCTCATGTACCAAAGGTGATAGTAGATACCTTGTTACTGCAGAATGTTGAGTCTTACCCTATTCTTCAAGCTTTAGGGCATACCTGCTCTCTCAGTTGAAAACTATGGAATTCTAGTGCTATCTTGGGACCAGAGGATTAGCAACGCACACTTGGGAACAGTGTCACTCTCTCTATTCTGACACTTCCTGTAAAAAAAAAAGGAACCTCATGGTCACTTTGTGCAAGTGTGTATGTGTAGTGCTAGAGATGAAACCAGAGCCTCACAATGACAAGTACACATTCTACCACTGGACCTTCTCCCCCAGCAGCCACATTTGATTTAATCTTAAAGTCTTAAAAACTTCAAGAAATTTCTGAATCCGAGGCCAGCCTGGTCTACAGAGTGAGTTCCAGGACAGCCAGGGCTATACAGAGAAACCCTGTCTCAAAAAAAAAAACTTCAAGAAAAGCTATACAATGATTGCTCCAGAGCTATCGAATCTCCTTTGTAGGTTCAGTAAGAAAAGCATACGAAATTATTTGTATAGAAGTGACTTTAAAGATTTGTGTTAATTTTAGTTGAGTGTGTGTGTGTGTGTGTGTGTGTGTGTGTGTGTGTGTGTACATTTGACTACAGTTGCCCTCAGAGGCTAGATGGGTCAAATTCCCTGGAGCAAGAGTTACAGGTAATTCTGAGGTGCCTGCTATGGGTTCTGAGACTCAAACTCCGCCCTTTGCAAGAGCAGTAGAAATGTCTGATTCCCAGCACCCACATGATGGTTCTCAATGATCTGTAACTCCAGTCCCAGGGGATCTCACGCCTCCTTCTTCTGGCTTCCATGGGCACTGGGAATATACACACTACATGGACATACATACAGGCAAAACACCAATACGTATAAATCTTTAGAAAAGAAAGAAAAATAAGTGTGTGGTGCTGAGGGGTGGATGGAGACCCTCCCTAGCATGTTCACGACCCCCAACCACAAAAAAAACCAAAAACAACCAGCAGGCCACCTTGAGATCCAGAGTTCAAGACTAGATTGAGCAACTTAAGGGAGACTCTTGTCTCAAGTTAAAAACAATGAAGGATGGGGTCAGGCATGCTGGCTCTCGCATGTAATCTCAGCACTCAGGAGGAGGTTCAAGCTAAAATATCATTGCAAATTTGAAGCCAACCTAGACCCCACAATGAGCTCTAAGCTAGCCTAGGCTACTGAGACGCCATCTCAAAAAAGGGGGAGGGTTTATGTCATAGTAGCACTCTATGTCCACACTTATTAAACTTTGTGGTGTGTTTTGTTTTAATTTCCCAGACAGGGTTTCGGTACCACAGGCTGGTCTGAAACTCATCCCCTACTCCCACCTCCGAAGTGCATATGGTCTCCAGGCCCTGCTCTCCCTTGTCTAATTTTGGGTGGGGGAGGAGGGGTGCAATCTGCAGCATCTAGTTAAGTTCTTTTTGTTCTTCATCCCACCCTTTTAGTTCAGTCCCAACCTGCATCATTTTGTTACCTGTTTGGTTTTTTAAGATCTATTTATTATGTATATAGTGATCTGCCTGCATGTATGCCTGCAGGCCAGAAGAGGGCACCATATCCCATTACAGATGGTTGTGAGCCACCATGTTGGGCATTGAAGTCAGGACCTCTGGAAGAGCAACCAGTGCCCTTAACCACTGAGCCTCTTAATGGATCCACCATCTCTTCTTCCAAAGCACAACTCCGAAACACTTCCAGGGTAAAAACTTCCCAGTCTTGCTGAAGGGAAGGACAGACTTGATACACCCGAGAACAGGCCATCACACCACTCTTGTGTTCTCCTTGCCCTTGTTCACCCAGGCTTGTATCTAGTCCAGCAACCCCGTAATATAGTTTTGTCATAAAGGATTTTGGCTTACATTACCACCCTTGAAATATTTTCTGGAGAACTGTAATATTTATTTATTTTCTTAATATTTATACCAATAAAAGACATGGGAGGCAGGAACTGAGGTGAAAATCCTGCTAGCTCAGGGAGGTAACTTTAACTATATACAAAATATCTATTTATGAGCCTGACCCTACAACTAAGCTGCTAGCTCCTTAGAAATCTCTATCTTTTTCAGACTGCCGAGCTTGACTACCTTTCTCTTGAGCTCCTCCACACCCAGGAGGGCTCCTGGGCTCTCTTCCCTAGAACAGTTTCACCTGTGTCCTGACAGCTGCTTCTCGGTGGTTCCTGCAAGCCCAGAGAAAATCCTTCTTACTTGAACTCCTTCCCTAACTAAGGCTCTTCCAGGCCAAAAGAGGGAGTTAGTAAAGGTCCAATTGCAGTTAAGTCTCTAGTTCTTCCCCTACACTCTAGGCTGGCTGAAGTAGGTCACCTTCACACCTTCACTGGGCGGGGCCACAGAGCCAAGTCAGTAGGGGCCCAGCTTGAAGCCAACCTTCGGACTTTACCTAGAGTGAAAGAGCAAAGACCACAGACCTCTCCCAAGCAATTTGCCTTAAAATAGGCAGAACTTCTTATTCTTTATCATTTTATCTATTAGAGGCTTTTAGAGGCACACTCCAACTGTATCTGACAAAACCATGTCTGCTGGGCAGTGGTGGTGCACGCCTTTAATCCCAGCACTTGGGAGGTAGAGGCAGGCGTATTTCTGAGTTCGAGGCCAGCCAGGGCTACGCAGAGAAACCCTGTCTCGAAAAACCAAAAAACAAAACAAAAAAACCCACAAACAAACAAACAAACAAAATGTCTAAGCATGTATATTTTGCTAACAATTGGGTTTTCTATGTATAATAATCAAATATCCTGTAACAGAAAACCAAGAATTCAAGAGTTTCTAGACCAATCTGGGTTACAGAGCAAGACCCTGTCTCATAATGGAAAAGGTATGGTTTGGGAGGAGACAGAGGGGAAATAGAAAAGGAAAAAGAAGAAAAAATGAGTCCCTCAAAGGCAGAAATAAACAAAGCCAGGCATGGCAGTACAAACTGGTAATCCCAGTAGTCTAAGGGCTGATGCAGGAGCATTGAGGGCAGCCGCGGCTACCTAGCAGGTACTGGGTGATCCAGAGCTACCGAGCAAGATCCCCATCTCAAAAGGGGTGGTGGGGAAGAGAAAGGCAGCTCTAACTTACAGGTTGGGTATTCTTTATTCAAAATGCTTGGTATTGTTAGCATCACGCAGCTTGGCTGGTCTTGTTTCTATTGCCAGAATTGAAAGTCAGGAAAACCTCAAATGTGACAGGTAGCAGTGGAGAAATCTCTGATATAGCAAACAGAGCAGACAGAATCAGCAGTTGAAGAAAGGCTTTTATGAGGAGTGATGAAACACATATATGCATCAGATACACAAAGAGAAAAGTGCCTTTGCAAAGCCAAGAAGGGGGGTCTCAGAAAACTGAAAATCCACTCTCTTCTCCAAGGCTAGGGTTTTTAAGTCTCTGAAATTTTCCTCCCCTAATTTAGGGTTGGTCAATTTAAAGAAAAGTAGGATGGATGTTTGGCCTGCAACTGTTTTGTAACATGTACCGATCTAGCCTTGAATTTCTGGAGTCAGTCCATCAGCAGGAGGTCTACTGGGAGAAAAAGCCCACAAGGTCCTTGTTTTATGCTGCCAGGCTTTTGTTCAGGCTAGTAAGGGAGGAAGAAGCCAGACATCTTCAAAATTCATCATTATCTAGTCACGGTCTTATCTGTCTGCCTACCGAGGAATCCATCCAACTCCTGAGCCCAATACAGAAATGCCTGATTTGGGAACACTTGAATATATATCGTATGTTGGAGATGGACCTGAATTCTAAGCTGGATGCTATTTTTGTGTATGCTGGAGATAAGTCCACAGTCTAAGCATGCTAGGCAAGTACTCCACCACAGCACCATTACCAGCCCTTAGTGCACCTGGTTTTTTGACCAAAATTCCGTCATGACTTCAGGTATGTAATTTTCCATTGTAGCATCATGTTTGAATTCAACAAGTTTGATTTTGGAGCACTTCAGAGTTCAGTTTTCAGGTTTGGACCACCCATGAGAATGTGTGGTGGACGATCTTTAAAAATTGGAATCAGAGCCACATTATATCCCTGCATTCGGGAGTAGAGGCAGATGTATCTCTATGAGTTTGAAGCCAGCCTGATACCACTGTTACATGGTGAGATCCTCTCAAAAAACAAAAAACTGGCACCAGTAAAACTTCCTCAAAAAAATGTTTAGCAGTGTCCTCAAATCCATATTTCCATACATATTCATTGCAATAAACATATACTTCCCTTCCCAGTATTGGGCTGTACTATTAGTCATGTCTGTGATCATTTGTCTTCCCTAGATTCGATGCCTTATCTGGACTGTTTTTGGCTATCCTTACAATCTCTTAACCCATTCATTACTTCTTCGATTCTGTTGGATGAGAACCAAATTTTTCAGACTCGTTCTACACTTGATCACACCATGATCAGAAAACGTTAAAATGATGCAGACGGCTGCACAATGAGGTTTGTTGGATGCGACACTCCTGAGTTACCCTAAATTTCCAAAATCCAGGAAAGGTCTTGGAAACAGCTGCGAAGGATTCGGTCAGAGGTATCTGGACCACCTCGGAGGCTGCAAGATGCACCCCCAGGACAGTTCCTTCGGTCCAGAACACCCAGCCCGCAGCTGACTCTCACTTCCGTACGATGACCCAAGATGGTGGGACCGGCGATTGAAAACCACATTCAAGATGTCGGCTTCCGGTTTTCTCGTCAGCGTCCCGCGTGGCTACCGGGAACACGCCCACTTCCGGCTCCCTTGCTCCGGCATGGCTGCCTTAGGGACCTGGCTGTCCAGTGAGTGATTATGGGGTTGGGGACTCGGGAACCGCGAGGCGACCAGCCCTCTAACTCCCTGCTCTTCCAGTAGGTGTCCGGAGGTTGCACAGCAGTGTAGTGGCGCGGGCCGGCAGCCAGTGGCGACTCCAGTGAGTGCCGGGCTGGGGCGCGGCGGGACCTCGCATACTGCCGCATCCTCACCTCACTGTCTTTCTCCCACCCAGGCAGGGGCTGGCTGCCAACCCTTCCGGCTATGGGCCCCTCACGGAGCTCCCTGACTGGTCTTTTGCGGGTGAGCCTTAATGTCAAGGGATTTTTTTTTTCTTTTTCCTCTGAGAGACCACCCCGGGTAGGGATTGGGGGCGTGTCCGAGAAAATATTGACCCTTTTACTTAGGAAAGAGGTTGAGGACTGGAGCTCTAATTTTGCCTCACTACATAGCCTGGTGTTAGTTCACCCCTTAAGTTTTAGCTTTGGAGAGCTGAGGCAGAGGGACTGCTGTGAGGTCAGTGCTATGTAGGGAATCCCTGATTATCCTGAACTACAGATGAGACCCTGTGTATCAATAAATAAATAGTAAATTGGCTAAGGAGAGTAAGCTGTAGGGATCATGTCCTGAAGATATAAGGTAATACTAATTTGGGCTGTCAGTATGTGTGACTTTTATCCTCTCAGAAGGGGACATGTATGGTGAGGATATTTTGAGAATTTGATTGCAAACACCCAAGGAATTTTTTGAAAAGCTACTGAAAAAACACCAAAGATCCCTACAAGTCTGAAGATGGGAGACTCAATACAGAGAATTCTTTTTCTCTTTTTTTAAAAAAAAAAAAAAAAAAAAAGCTTATGGGATGGAGAGATGCCTCCAACGCCAGTGGCTGTTCTTCCAGAGGAGTTGGGTTCGATTCCCAACACCTACATGGTGACTTACGATTGCTTGTAACTCCAGTTCCAGGGGATCTGATGTCATCTTTTTACTTCCACCTGTACCAGGCACCTACGAGGTGCACAGACATACATGCAAGCAAAGCACCCAATCACATTAAAATAAAACTTTTAAAAATCAAAATTAAATGAGCGTAATGACGAATGCCTGCAATCAGCACGCAGGAGGCAGAAGCATTGAGAATTAGAGAGTAGCCTTGGCTACATAGTGAGACCCTGCCTCTAAAGTGAGGGGGAAATTCTGCATTTCATTACACAGTGAGATGAAGTTTAGCAAACACTCACATTGAGTGAAGGGTTTCTGAACATAAGAGTGAATTCAGCATGGCAGACGGCCATAGGTCCATGCTAATAATGGGGTTAAATGATAGGAGCGCCCCTAGGAAGTCATTTTCATGATTCTGCTGAACCTCACCACTGCCAGATCAGTTTTAGTTGTTGTGAACTGGGATCCTCTTCAGTATTATTTTTGGTGAGCAGAACTGGGACCTGAACCAAGGGCCTCACCCATGCTAGCCCCCACCCCAGCCACAGTCAGTGTAAACTGGCAGAGGGGAGGAGCTATAGACTTTTCTCTGATTCCTAGCACACCAGTGTTTGGAATGCCCAGACCACATTTAACACTTTGCCTTTCTTTCACTTTTGTCTGTAGATGGCCGCCCTGCTCCCCCAATGAAAGGCCAACTTCGAAGAAAAGCTCAAAGGGAGAAGCTTGCAGTGAGTGGCTGGAATACTGGCAAAAGCCGTTTATAATTGGAGGAGGAAATTTTAAATCATCATTTATCTTTGTTTTCTTTAAGATTGATTTTACTTTATGTATATGTGTTTTGCGTGTACCAGTGTCTGTTCATCATGTGTTCGTGGTACCTGTAGCAGTCAGAGGAGGCTGTCAGATCTCCTGCAACTGGAATTACAGATGGTTGTGAGCTCCAGGGTTGCTACTGGGAGTTAAACCTGGGCCCCGTGCAAGAGCAGAAAGTATTCTTTAACCATTGAGCCATCTCTCCAGCCCCATAGATGAGGATCTGTTTTAGGTTGTGTTGCACTTGAGCTGCTGTTTGGCAGTGCCTGAGATAAAATTCAGGGCTTCCTGCCTGTTAGACAAGCCCACCAGCAACAGCTCTTTCTCCAGTCCTTACACCCAACTAATTATCTTATTTTCTTTCTCTTTCTTTTTTTTTTGGTTTTTGGTTTTTGAAGACAGGGTTTCTCTGTATAGCCCTGGCTGTCCTGGAACTCACTCTGTAGACCAGGCTGGCCTCAAACTCAGAAATCCACCTGCCTCTACCTCCCAAGTGTTGGGATTAAAGGCCTGCGCCACCGCCGCCACCGCCGCCGCCGCCACCACCACCACCACCACCACCACTGCCCGGCTTCTTTCTTTCAATGAGGCATATAGACCAGGCCGGCCTCAAACTCACAAGAGATGAGCCTGCCTTTACCTCCCTAGTACTAGGATCAAAGGATCCTACCTGGCCCAGGCCAAATGTTTTACTAGTACTGTGAGAAAGGAGGACTGGAGTGGGGCACTCGCAGAAACCAACAGCAGATGTTCCTTGGCTTCACACTGTCAGTGTGAAACATCAATATCCGCTGAACACTTGGCTTTGGGGGAGAAAGGATATCTGCTCAATGGCACATATGCTTGAGCCCCAGAGGTTACTTATTCTTTTCCTGTCTATTTCAGAGACGAGTTGTACTGCTGACACAGGAAATGGATGCTGGATTACAGGCATGGAAGCTCAAACAGCAGAAATTGCAGGAAGAAAGGAAGCAGGAACATGACCTTAAACCTAAAGGGACTTTACTGAGAAGCCCACTTCCAAATCAATAAAAAGAAGCTCCTGTCCCACTTTCCCAGCCTCACTCTGGCTTTCTTTTCTACATTCTGATGTGCTTTATCTCCGTTAGAATCAAAGTCATTTCCCCAGCCACTTGTATTGATAGCAAAAGGCCTCAGGCACTGGGAGGAACTTAAAATCACTGCCTGCCAGGCTTGGCCCAGTGCTCTTAGACCTCACTCCATTCCAGTTCAGCCAGATTTTGCCCTGGGATCATTTTACCCCTGGTGCTGAACATGCCCAGAGCCTTACAAATGCTAAGCACGACACCACCCTACCACTTAGCCTGCTTGGGATTTTAATCCTCTTCCATGTTGGTCAGGGCTGAGCCAGCTAAGAGCAGCAACTGCTCTGTGAAAGAAGAAAGGGGCAGCAGCAGTTTTCCTGGTTTACCCTCATGCTCCTGTCACTAAAAGCCCATGCACAGCTCAGAGGCTTACAGTTGGCATTCAATAAATGTTTTGTTGTAAAGGTTCTTTTTCCTTTTTGAGACACAGTTTCATGATAGCTCTGGCTGTCCTGAAACTGGCCAGGTAGACCAAGCTGCCTTGCCTCTGTCTGGATTTAAGGCCATGTGCCAACACACCTGGCAGAAGTCCATTTCTTAACAAGCAACTAGTATCCAGGTATATGGTCCAAGAGACACCTGCACTGGAAGGCTGAAAGGAAGGACTAAACTATGATGGGACTAAATTCCAGAGGCTAAAGAGGCTCCTGTACTTCCCCACCCACACAATGTCGCTGCCCATGACCTAGCAAGCATTCATTTTATTGATCATGAGCCTTCCCTTGGGTTCTGGAGGCAAGGACCTTTGTTCCCATTCCAGTGCTCGATGTTTGGCTCCCATCTTTCCACCACAAAGCTGGTAGTCGTGGATCTCTGGAGCTTCCTACCTGGCCTTATTCCTCCCCCTTCCCTTACGGCTTCACTTGCTTGCTTTCCTTCCCTCTCCCCACTGCTTTCCTCTCGCTGACTAAATGCAATTCTTGGATCTTACATTTCGCTGATGGTCGAGTTTTCTGTCTCCCACACTTTTCCTGTCTCTGTCCCACTACTTGGTCTGTTTCCAGATCTAGTTCTCAGCCTCTTATCTGTCTCGCCCTCTGAGTGCCAGCGCAGCCTGTCCACCCTCTTCCCTGCCTGCTTCTCCTTTTGTTCTCCCAGCCCAGCCATCACGGAAGCTGCTCTCGAAGAACTGTCTCCACTGTAAAGACTGAACGAAACTCCAAAACCCTACCTCCCAATCCTTCCTCTTCCAACAAATTTCATCAAACTTTTATCTGGCTTCCCCCAATCCTGTGACCTTGACCCCTTTTCCTACCCAGGCAGTTCACACTTAATGAAACAGCCAGATTGTAAAAGCCATTAATAAAAGGATGGGCCACCAAATTTAAATTGTGTTTGCTGTTGGACAGTGGCTTTTGTTACAGTCTTAAATTTGAGGCAGGAAGAGGAGGCTGTCCACGGGTCTCAGCATGCAGCCCCCTCGTTAGTAAATGTCCCTTCTCCCAGCCTTCCTCACAGGCATGGAAGACTTCATGTCTCCACCATCCCTAGCCACCGGGCCTCCCAATACTTAAACACTCTCAAGTGAGACATGCTGAATACTACGGGAATCAGGCCACCCAAAAAAAAAAAAAATGCTTAGGAAGAGAAAGTCTTCCGCATCCCGTCCCCTGGGACACCCAGGCTCCTACTTAGTTGTTGGCTGTGGCCTCAACCCCTGCAGATGGCAGCCTGCACCACAGAAAAGACAACTTTTTTTTTTTTTTCTTTCTCTCCTGCTCTTGGCTGTAATTGGATTCAGGCTCAAACACCACGTCCCCACCAGGAAAGGAGGGCATTGGGGCGGGGGCGGAGGAGAGGCTGTGGGAGAAGGGAGGGACCAAAGGAGAGAGCAGAGAGGGCTTCCAACTCAGTTCGCCGACTAAGCAGAAGATAAAAAAACAGAAAAGAGAGGAGCAAACAGACGTTTTCAGGAGCAATTCCCTCACCTCCTAGCCGACTGCGCTCTAGGAATCCACATTCTCTTCCTTTAGAAGACAAAGGCGCCCCAAGAGAGCGGCGGCGCGACCCCAGGGCGTGGGCCCCGCCGCGGAGCCCTCACTGCCCGGCGCCCCGACGCCGCGGACCATGTCTCCCGCCCCTCGACCCTCCCGCAGCCTCCTGCTCCCCCTGCTCACGCTCGGCACCGCGCTCGCCTCCCTCGGCTGGGCCCAAGGCAGCAACTTCAGCCCCGAAGTAAGTGAGCTCCTCCCGCCTTTCCCGGAGTTTCGCCCGCCGGGTAGGAGAACCCGGGGGTCTCCAAGGGGACAGCCCCCCGCTGAGAGCTGGGCTCTGGGGGTGCTCTGCTGCTCCAGCCTTTCTTTTTCTCCCCTCATCCGCAAACTTGCAAGTCGATCCAACTTTTGCCTGCCTCCAACAACCCCCCTCCCCCGCCACCGACTCTTTCCCATTCCTGGAAGAACTCTGCAGCGGGGCCCGGCCCTCGCTTTTCCCAAGCCCTGTGCGCACTGTGGCACCAGGGAAACACAGGACCCCGCTCCAACTCCGCGCCGTCCGGGCCGGTGTCACACGCGAGTTGTTCCTTCAGTTTGGCAGCGCTCAGGTGCCCGCGGCCCTGCACGGGCGCATCTGTACCAAGTGGGGGCGTCGGGGGCGCCCGAGCGGTACCCGCCTCCCCTGGACCGCCCTCGGTGCGGGCCACCGGCCCTGGCGTCGAGGATCGTGGCGGGCCGAACTTCCGCGCACACAAAGCTCTTCTTGTGAGCAGCGGGGCTCAGCCTGGCCACCGCCTCCCGCGATCTCCACACCCCAGCCGGCGCCTTGGGGGGCCTTTTTTGTTGTTAATTGTTTTCCAGCCTTGATCGCCCAGAGACTAGGGGGAGTCGCTCGGCGTGTGAGTTGAGGGCGGGCCTGGGTCCCCCTCCAGTGTCGACTCTGGCGCCCCCACCCCCAACCCCAACTTTTCCGTGACCGTAACCCACCCAGGTCCTGAAGGAAGCGGCGTGGGAGTAGTCCGAGGAAGTTTTCCCTCCCTCTCTTATTTTGGGGTGAAGGTGGGAGACGGATTTAATCAGCTTCTTATTTTGGGCCATCCCAACCCACTCAGCCTGGTGAGGACCTGGGTGTGGTAGGGAAGGTCTGGGAAGGGCCCAAAATGCAGGATACGGTCTGGATTTGATTCCCTCCGCTCTGGGCCCATGCAGGGTCGCACCCTCGGAATGAGCCTCTCCTGGGCACATGCTGCCTGTATCCCTGAAGAGACCTGAGGCTGAAAGAATAAGTGTAGCCCTAGGAGTAGGGCCACGGTTGTGCATGGAAACTAGAAAGAGTAAGATCCTCCCTGAGACTAAAAACCAAACCCAATTGTCAGAGAAGAGACGCCTTTCCCAGGCCTAAAGCTACCATCTTAGCCCCAGAGAGTGCCTAACAAAAGGAGCCTCTGGAAAACTGCCCACTGCCAACTTCTTTTTCCCCTCCCCAGCCTCCAGTAGGTGCCCCAGGGGAGGGGCGGCAGCCCTGGCTCTGCTCTAAGTGGGTCATGGTCTTCCCAGAGCCAGAACCACCATTTGCTTCTGGAACACAGTAGGGTGGGAAGCTGATGGAGGGCGGGACAGACCCAGAGGCCAGGATCCAAGACTTGCTGGAGAGCTGGAGAGCCCCCACCCTCTCAGCCTCCAAAAGTGGGAGGTGTTCTTGACTTTCTCATAGGGAATACCCTGCCGTTATTGATCAAGACAAATGCCAGCCAACTGGGTCCTGCCACCCAACAGAGTTGCTCCGTCTTCAGGCCAAGCTTCAGGAGAGGGGTTCTGAGGCAGCTAGCTCCCTTTCACCAGGCCTCAGCAGCTCCACACTAGCTCTAGGACAGCCCTCTCCTCCCGTTGGTGTGTCTGGTGCTTTTCCCTTCCCCCACTCAGCCGCAGACACCAGAGTCCTCTCCTGTGGTTCCAGTCTCATAGTCTGTGGTTCCTGCCTGGCTCTGAGATGGAGAAAGAAACTTGCCCAGTCCGGGAGAGGAAGAAAATGATGGGGACAGTTTCTTTTCTGGCTTTGTGATACTCTTCCGGGGAGTCCTTTTCTTGACAAAGCATCCATTTTGCTCCACAGCGTCCTGGGCCGGGCTTATAAGTGTGCTTATTTAGACTTGTCTGCATCTCGAAAGGCTCATAGGAAAGGGATTTATCCAGAACTCCTGTTTCTCCTGCCAGCCTCTCTTCTCCGGAATACGCTAGGAGCGTTTCCTCAGTTTGGCAAGGGTTGAGGACCTGGCTTCACTCCTCCCAACTTTCAGTTTGGGGGTGGGGAGAGCCGGCCCCTCCCACTCTCACCTATCCCCAAGCCTGAAGCAGCTGATACCCGTCAGAGCCTACAGGTGAGGCTAGGAGCAAAGGGAGTTTCCTGCATACTTGGCACAGGCCACAGCACAGGTCAGGGCAAGCCTTCAGATCTGAGGGAACAGCTCTGGAGTTACACACCCTGCTAGGCCTCTCTGACACACAAGAGGTTAAAATCCTGTACCCTTGAGCAGGGCTCTGAGATACAGGTGATGCTAGGGTTGTTTGGCCAGCCTTATTGGCTGGGGAAAGGCTGAGTTGTTTACAACTCAAGCCCTAAGTCTTGTCAGCTTTGAGGGGATCACTTCCTGGAACTATGTTGCAATTCCTGCCCTTTTGGGCTCAGGTCCTAAGTCAGCTGCTGCTGAATCACCCCCAGACCCCACACAAGAGCATTGCTCCACCACCTATGCCTAAACCTGAAGGGGAAGAACATCGTGTGCATCCATAGATCCATCCTAATGATCATGGGTAGGTAGGCGATGAAGGCTCCGAGGTAGCTTTTACCATTTCCCTTCCGAATGCCCATTCTAGGCAACTTGAAACCTCCTCTGGACTCCTTAAAAAAGGTCAAACTGAAATAGGGCGAGAGCTATCAGGGTCCTGTCTCCCAAAAAGAATCCGAGCATCCTCATGGTCTATACATAACATGGCTTGCTTGGCTCTCCAAGCCTAGATTCCTAAGTCATAGAGTATTTATTTAGGGTGATGGCTGATTAGCTACCACCCCAAAGAGTCCAGCTTCTCCACCATCATCGAACCTTACCCCGATTCAGTTTCTGCCCTCCTTAAAAATATTTCTGCTGCGAGGTACCTAGAAGTGTGGCCCTTCTGTCCCGGAAACCCCTCACCCTGTTCATGCTCCCTCACCCCCACTATGCCATTCTACCTACCATGGGCATAACCTGTTTTCCAGTGGGACATGCCATGTTTTCAAAGTGCTGGAGAGAATGCCAGCTCTAAGAAGACATTTTAAGGTGTGGCAAAATGCTTGCTTTGCAAGAATAAGGGTCTGGATTTGAACCCTAGCACCTATTTTTTTTTTTTTTTTAAAAAGAGGTGGTGGTGACACACATGTAATGTCAGCGCTGGAGAGGCACAGGCAGAATAATCTCTGAGGCTTGCTGGCCATCCAGCCTGGTCTAATAGGTGACTGCAGCTCCCAAGGAACACACCAGAGATTGACCTCTGGCCTCCACATACATGTATAGACAAACTAGAAATATGCTAAAAACTCTTCTCAACTTTCTAATGCTCTTACTTCCAAGAGCATTATAGCTCAGTCAGGAGCAATGGCTCCCCAGCCTTATATCTGTCTGCATCCCGTCGTCCCTGAGGACAAGCCATACTGGGGTCTAGGCTAGAGTTCAGACCAGCAGTTAGCCTGAGAGTTCTTGCCAGAACCAGATTGAGAACCCATAGTATTTTTCTCTGAAGTCAAGCACATCTGCCAGACATTGTGGAGAGGCAGGTGGGCCCCTGCACCAAGCAGAAGTTCTCTAAGCCACACCCCCCTCCCTACAGGCCTGGCTGCAGCAGTATGGCTACCTACCTCCAGGGGACCTGCGTACCCACACACAACGCTCACCCCAGTCACTCTCAGCTGCCATCGCCGCCATGCAAAGGTTCTATGGTTTACAAGTGACAGGCAAGGCAGATTCGGACACAATGAAGTAAGTTCCTGGCCTCCTGGCCACACTGAATACCAGAAATGCTTCCCTTGAACTTGCCTCCAGTGCCCTCTCCCATTTACCTCGGTACCTGGCCTTCCCCTACACTGACAAACACAAAGCCCCACCCATCACTGACCTGGGACCAGAGGCCAAGACCCGGGATCAACTACAGCATTACACTCTGTCCCTTTGAAGATGGTTTGATTTTACATACTACACTGACCCCATTGTTCCCACCCCAGGGCCATGAGGCGCCCTCGCTGTGGTGTTCCAGATAAGTTTGGGACTGAGATCAAGGCCAATGTTCGGAAGAAGCGCTACGCCATTCAGGGCCTCAAGTGGCAGCATAATGAGATCACTTTCTGGTGAGTCCCCCAGCCTAGAGATGTTTCTCACGTACAGCACCCTTCCCTGTTAGTTGTATTATGTCAAGTCAAAGGTGGTCTGTGCTACTGTCCATTTCTAGGGAGTGGGAAGGAAAATAGCTCTAATCTTGCTGAGAAGTGCAGCCACTTTGGAGGGCATGCACTCTAGTGGCAACATCCCAAGCCTGAAGATCCCCCCTAAGCTTTTGGTCCCCTGGGCTGAGATATGTACACGTAATACGTACATGTATATGATGTGTGTGTGTCTGTGTGTGTGTCTGTGTGTGTGTGTGTGTGTGTGTGTGTGAAATAGCAGGGGAACAGGTCTGGCAGGGTGTGTGGGCAGTTTTGTCAGAGCTAAGAGAGTAGAGGGAACTTTACCTTCTTTATCCTAACCTTTCCCTTCTCTGCCCTCATGTCTGGAGTAGCATCCAGAACTACACCCCCAAGGTGGGCGAGTATGCTACATTCGAGGCCATTCGGAAGGCCTTCCGAGTATGGGAGAGTGCCACACCACTGCGCTTCCGAGAAGTGCCCTATGCCTATATCCGGGAGGGTCATGAGAAGCAGGCTGACATCATGATCTTGTTTGCGGAGGGTTTCCATGGCGACAGTACACCCTTTGATGGTGAAGGAGGCTTCCTAGCTCATGCCTATTTCCCAGGCCCCAATATCGGAGGGGATACCCACTTTGATTCTGCTGAGCCCTGGACTGTCCAAAATGAGGACCTAAATGGTGAGTAAGGGAACCCTGGGTTCTTCCCCGAGCAGTCTGCAGTCACTTGTATATAGAGGTCTAAGCTAGCAGGGTGTAGGTGCCAGCCAGCCTGCTCTATATAGTAAGTTCTAGGCCAGCCTGGATACATAGTAAGACCCTGTCTCATAAATCAATAAAATTACAAAATAAATCTTAAGTGTTGAAGCAGGAGGATTGTGAGTTTGAGGCCTGCCTAGACAGTATAACAAGACTCTATCTCAAAACAGCAACAACAGTAGCTAAGTTATTAGCCATAGAACCTAGTGTGAGCGCTCAGGCCTCTTATCTTAAGCTGTTTATTTCTGTATATTTGGTCGGCCGTTACTACCTGACTGACTTGTCAATCACAGATTTAAAAGCTCTCCCTTCTCACCCCTTTTCTAGGCAAACATGATGCCTAACTTCTGGGAGAAACTGAGCTCCACAGTATATGTTTTACTGGGATGGGGATTCTGCCCCAGGCACCCCACTTCCCCCAGAGGAGGGTAGTGACTGTCTTTGGGCTTTCCCAACCAAACAGGAAGCTGACCCTCAAGACTTGATCACTTGAGGTGGAAAACATGACCAGCCGGCTTATCTGTGAAACTGGAGTCTCTGGTGGGGAAGCAGGGAGCTTCACCAAGTTCTCACCATCTCCATCCCTCTAGGGAATGACATCTTCTTGGTGGCTGTGCATGAGTTGGGGCATGCCCTAGGCCTGGAGCATTCCAACGATCCCTCCGCCATCATGGCACCCTTTTACCAGTGGATGGACACAGAGAACTTCGTGCTGCCAGAGGACGATCGCCGTGGCATCCAGCAACTTTATGGCGAGTTATCCATCTCCAAACCTGCTCCTCCAGTCTGTGTTTTCCCTCCATCATTCTGTGAAGTACACACACACATACACACACACACCACTTTTTGCTGCCTCTGTTAGCTACCACTTTTTTAGAGCATTTTTATTATTTTACATATTTAAGTGTATGGCCTCTATGTCGGTGCATGCACCACGTGCAGGCCTGGTGCCTGTGGAGTCCCCAAGAGGACTCTGGATCTCTTGAAACTGCATGTGAGTACTGGGCACCAAACTTGGGTCCTCTTTAGGAACTGCAGGTGCTCCTAATCAGGGAGCCATATCTCCAGCCCCTCAGCTCTCAACTTTTGAGCACACCTGTTGGACACACCCAAGCTGACTACTTCATCTTTCTTTAAAACCTGTTATATGTGTGTGTGTATACATATATATGTATTTATATGTGTATATATGTATATATACATATGTATGTATGTGTGTGTATGTGTGTGTGTGTATATATATATATATGTTCTTATTAGGGTGTGTGTGTGTCCCCGTCCACAGAGACCAGAGGCATCTGACTTCCTAGAACTAGGGTTATAGGTGGTTGTGAGCCACCTGTTGTCAGCTCTGGGAACCAAACTCCCATCTACTGCAAGAGCAGTAAATGCTTTAACCACTGAACCATCCCTGCAGCACCACCACCCTCCTCGTTCTTTCCAAGGATGTTGTCTGCTTATTTGTCTGTCTTTCCGTCCTCTCTGCTCCAAAGTCTGAAGTACCCCCTATTGTTCTCTTCCTCAGGAAGCAAGTCAGGGTCACCCACAAAGATGCCTCCTCAACCCAGAACTACCTCTTGGCCCTCTGTCCCAGATAAGCCCAGAAACCCCACCTATGGGCCTAACATCTGTGACGGGAACTTTGACACTGTGGCCATGCTCCGAGGAGAGATGTTTGTCTTCAAGGTAAGAGGAAGAGAAGAAGTGGGATTGTTTGAGGGGCAGTGAGGAAGCAGGATGGGAATACCAGCAGAAGGAGTGAAAACGAAAACCACAGAACTGAGCAGTGGGGGAGCTTTGGGGACTGAGGGAGACTGGGGTATAAGACATAATGTGTTCTCCCTCATCTGGTTTCTAGGAGCGATGGTTCTGGCGAGTGAGGAATAACCAAGTGATGGACGGATACCCAATGCCCATTGGCCAGTTCTGGAGGGGCCTGCCTGCATCCATCAACACTGCCTATGAGAGGAAGGATGGCAAATTTGTCTTCTTCAAAGGTAACCAGGCATTTTCTAGTCCTGGGAGGTTGGTTGGAAGGGTCTCCTTGGATGAGCTGATTTCCACTTCACTCCCAAAGACCTCACCGTCAGGTTGGATCCAGATTCTTCCCTTCTCTCTTATCCCAGGAGATAAGCACTGGGTGTTTGACGAAGCCTCCCTGGAACCCGGATACCCCAAGCACATTAAGGAGCTGGGCCGAGGACTGCCCACGGACAAGATTGATGCAGCTCTATTTTGGATGCCCAGTGGGAAGACCTACTTCTTCAGGGGCAATAAGTAAGACCTCAGATCCTTAACCCTAAGGCTCTCTACTCAGAAACTACTACTACTGCCACCCCACATAGCCTCATCCCTAAATTCTGAAGAAAGTCCCACCCCCCACCCCCAGCCCCCCAGGGTTGTTGCCCTGGAAAAGGAGCTTGCTAATCCTTTACTGTTGCCTAGCAATAGACAGTTTTTCTTAGTGCTTTGTGAGTGGGATGTGACCGGGTCACCACTTCAAACCTGGTCATTTGATGCCTCCTGCCCCTAGCACTGTGCCTCTACCCCAGCCACCAGGCACTATCATTAAGGGGCTGCTAGTGACTCCTTACAGCCTGGACCCTCCCTTCCACCTCCTCCTTCCGCCTCTTTCAGCTGCAGGCCCTCATTACTCAAAACCCCTTGTCCCCAACCATGACCCTAGCTACCCTTTGTCCTGGGTCTGCTCACCTCTGAGGGCATGCCCAGTATCCAACCACTCCCCTTTCCTTCCCTTCCCCCAGGTACTACCGGTTCAATGAGGAATTCAGGGCAGTGGACAGCGAGTACCCCAAAAACATCAAAGTCTGGGAAGGAATCCCTGAGTCTCCCAGAGGGTCATTCATGGGTAGTGATGAAGGTGAGTGAAGCAAAAGGAACAGTATAGAGAAGGGCAGGCTTGGGGAGCCGAGGAAGAGCAGAAAGGCAGGTCTTGTGGAAAGCATTGATGATGTAGCAGTGGGGGCTGGTGGCTTTCCCCCTCAGGCTTTCCACTCTCCCAGCTTGGTACTGGGGTGAGTGGTAAGTTTAGCTGACCATCACACTAACAGTGCTTTCTTCTCTTCTCTCTCCTGGGCCTTTATGGACTCCGTCCCTCCCTGTCTCTGCCCCCCTCCCCGTCTTGGTTCTTATCCTCTCCGGCTGCCTGTCTTCTTGCGGCCCTTCAGTCTTCACATACTTCTACAAGGGGAACAAATACTGGAAATTCAACAACCAGAAGCTGAAGGTAGAGCCAGGGTACCCCAAGTCAGCTCTTCGGGACTGGATGGGCTGCCCTTCAGGGGGCCGGCCTGATGAGGGGACTGAGGAGGAAACAGAGGTGATCATCATTGAAGTGGATGAGGAGGGCAGCGGAGCTGTGAGTGCAGCTGCTGTGGTCCTGCCAGTGCTGCTGCTGCTCCTGGTACTGGCAGTGGGCCTTGCTGTCTTCTTCTTCAGACGCCATGGGACACCCAAGCGACTGCTTTATTGCCAGCGTTCACTGCTGGACAAGGTCTGACCCCCACCACTGGCCCACCCGCTGCTACCACAAGGACTTTGCTTCTGAAGGCCAGTGGCAGCAGGTGGTGGCAGGTGGGCTGTTCTCACCCAACCTGGGCTCCCTCCCTCCTCAGTCCCTAATTGGCCTCTCCCACCCTCACCCCAGCATTGCTTCATCCATAGGTGGGTCCCTTGAGGGCTGAGCAGAAGACGGTAGGCCTCTGGCCCTCGAGGGAACCTCACAGCTTGGTGTGTGTCCAGCCCTATTTGAATGTTGTCAAGGCTCTGCACTTGAAGGCAAGACCCTCTGACCTTACAGGCAAAGGCCAAATGGGGTCATCTGCTTCTTTTCCATCCCCCTAACTACATACCTTAAATCTCTGAACTCTGACCTCAGGAGGCTCTGGGCATATGAGCCCTATACGTACCAAGTGTACCCAGTTGGCAGCCTCCCGCCACTCTGACTAAAAGGAATCTTAAGAGTGTACCTTTGGAGGCGGAAAGATTGTTCAGTTACCCTAAAGACTTTGGTTGAAAGAAAGAAAGAAAGAAAGAAAGAAAGAAAGAAAGAAAGAAAGGGAAAAAAGCTCACAGAGAGTCTCGGTGGCTTGGACAGCCAAGTTCTTCTCCTCAAAGATCTGCCTCTATCCAACCCACCCTGGAGAACTTCAAAGGAGCCTGAGCCATTAAGGACTAAATGGGTCTGAGGAAACCCTTGGCAAACCTGACCCCTCACCCCGGAATGTTAGCCTTGGATGTCAAGTTTAAGGTTGGAAGAGCTGAACCAGGTGGAGTGAGGTCAAGGGGAGACAGCAGGATCTGAGGCATGAAGGATGAACCTCATGGCTTATAGCAAAAAAAGACCTTATTTAAATGCAGGCAGAGAAAGACCTTGTTCAAATGCAGGCAGAGAAAGACCTTGTTCAAATGCAGGTAGCTGGGGCTGGCACCCAAAGACAGCAGTCAAAGGGGGGCAGGGGATAAAATGTGGTGGCAGTGTATGCCTGGGAGTCTGAGCAGACTGCGGTGCACACACGGGACACTGGTCCCCAGGAGTGGGCACATTTTATTGGATGTTTCAGAAAGGGTCTTAAGGAAGCCACACTGGCCTCTTTCTGTCCCCTTGCTCACTAACAGTGTAGAAGGCAAGGGTAAGAATTGATACAGGAGTAAGAAGAGCATGCATACAGGGACTCAGTGGAGACCAGAGGAGGCTGTCAGCGGCCTGGGCTTGCTCAGTCTTCCTCACTGCCCTAGTGAGGCAGGTGTCTGGGTGCTCTTGGTTAGGGTGGGCCTCCCTTTCCTGATGCTGGCACTCCTCAGCCCATTTTACCTATGTCCTGCCCTTCCTCTTCCCCACCCAGTTGACCCATTTGAAGTCTCCTTCAGCCACTGAAGGTAGTGGTCATGGTACTGGGGACTTGGGAAGGTGAGACCCTGTGGAGGGAGAGGAGGAGAGGAGAGAAGTGTCTGAGTGGGGTTTGGGGGTAAGGGTAAACGGTGCTGGAAGCCCAGCTAAATTTCTGTCTTGTTTGGGTTTTTTGTTTTGTTTAATGTATATTTTTATTATAATTATTATATATGAATGCCATTCAAATCGTTCCTTTTTGTTAACAACCGGCATGGGGAGGGGTGGGGGGTGGAGGGGGGGCTGAGGTAACTGACCCCAGAAACCTGCAGGGCGGGACTGGGTCAGTGCTCTCTAAGGACATTTTTTGACCTTGTTCAACCTTTCCACGAAGAATAAACTGTGTTTCACATTCTTTGTGTGACTATAGCTTGGTGTAGGGGTGGATGTGGTGTGGCCAGGCAGGGCTAGGAAGAGCAGACATTGAGAACAGTGTTTCCCATGATGCAGGTTTTTAGTATTTGTCATAAATATTTACTCTTAGACTGATAGAATTTAAGAGTTGCAGTTGGGAACAAGTCATACCCCACTGGAGGTTAGAGGAGTGCCTGGAAGAACCCAGCTTCCCCCCCGCCCCCAAAGCCTTAAAAAGCTTCCCTTTGAGAACCAAGGCTGCCAGCATAGGAGGAAGTGGTCAAACTGAGGCCATTTGGAACATCTTCCTAAATTGCATTAGTCTGCCGTGTGATCTCGCCACATACTTGTTTCCTCATAGATCTGCCCCTGCAGCAAGGGTTTTCCCATGATCATATTATTCTGAAGTTCAGTGACAGGCCCCAGGACCCAGGAAGGTTCTGCTAAATCTGTGCATGGTGGCACTCACTGTGGGGGGCAGGAGCAGGCATGTTTCTGGGAGTTTAAGGCCAGCCTGGTCTATATGAGTACCATCTGAGCTAGCTGGGGCTACACAGTAAGCTCCTGTAGGCCTGAGTCGGCTGTTAAACCAGGAGATCTGCGCTCCTAGGAGCGCCCTCTCCCTGACACAACAGTGTTTCTCAATCGCCCAGAAGAACCAGGACCCTCAGGTTTGACGGGTAGAATAGCCAGGCTTTGTTTCCATTTTCCATAGAAACTGCTGCCCTAGACAGGGTTCCCAGGCTGTTGACCCTCCCTTCCTCCAAAACCAGCCTGAAGGGAGGGGTCAGCTCAGCTGCTGAGTCAGCTCAGCTGGAGGAGAGCAGCCCCCTTCTCCCGCCTTCCCTTCCTGCCTCAGCCCAGTCTTCCCTGGGCTCTCGCCCAGGTCCTCCACAGCCTGCCTTTCAGAGCCTGGATCCACCTATGCCCTCTTACCTCCAGCTGCTCTGCAGGGTTGTTGGTATGATTACTTTGGCAGATGGGGTACCCTCCTTCCTGCCAGCCAGCAACCCTGACCCTATACCTGTGCCTCCGCTGCCAACAGCTGTTTGCCAAGGCCTGTGTGTCTCAGTGACACCCTCCACCACCACCCTGACCAAAAAGATTGGAGCTGAGGTAGCCCTGGGGAAGTCAGGGGCATCTAGGGGTAATCAAGCCATGCATGTGACAAAAAAAAAAAGTAAAAGATGAGCTAATGGCTCCTTTGTGTTTTTGTGGTCCACATCTGGAGGCAATTACAGATGTTATCCAGAGGGAATTCTGCAAAACACAGCTGGAGCCAGTGGAAGAGCCCAAGAGAGGGTATTGCCAGAGGGAAGAGGAGGGGGAGCCCAGGGAAGGAGTGTGGTTTCCCCATCACGAGGAAATTGTTTGGCTGGGATTCTGGAATCACAAGATGCTCTCTGAAGCCAACGGGAGAAATGGGAATGCAGAACTGGAGACAAAGGGAGATGAGCTGGAGGATCGATTCTGCGCAGACCAGACTGTGGGGTAGAGGCCCAATGTCGGGTGCTGATGATGTACTTGAGCCTGCCCATCCCACCCTGGGACCTTGGAAGGTGCCTTCACAGTCATAAGGTTCCACTTGAGTGAGCCACCATGTCAGGATAGGATGACAGGAAGCAGAGGGCCCTCTGGCTCCCAAGGACCTGCAAACTGTTTTCACTGGCCTGGCCTGGCCTGGCCTGGCCGATTTGTCTGCTGGGCCTGACCCAGTTTCTATGGTTCCAAGTTCCTTTATTCGAAAGCAGCACTTGTGAGTTGGGGCAGCCAGAAGGAGCCAGTTGGAATATGTGAGGAGGTTTGGGCTGCCCTGAGGACACTAGGCTAAGAAGATACCACAGTGGGAGCAAGGCCAAGAAGGCAGGGACAACAGTTTGCCCACCAGCGCACCCCGTGGGGTGAGGGGCCTCTCTTTTCTGCACTTCCCCTTTCCAGGGATCCTGATACCAGCAGGTCCAAAGCCTCTTGAGCTACCAACCAGCCAGGCCGGGGAAGGGATGACCTAAGAGGAACTGCACCCTCTGAAAGAGAATATGGTAACTGTAACCACATTACAATCTGGTTAGCCCCGCTGGTCCCTCCCTGCCTTTTCTCAATGTCTTTACCTCATCAGACAGACTCCCCAGCTGTCTTTCCCTTCCGTATCCTCCTTGCCCTTGCTGTGGGCTGGGGAAGAGCAACTGTTGAGGCCTTCAGTATACAGAGCAACAGTGTAAGGCCTTAGTTTGAACAGGTTCCTTAGTTCAAATAAGCCCCATCTGAGGAACTAAGGACGTGGCTCAGTGCTGGAACATTTGCCTAACATGAGCGGTACTGAATTTGATCCTCAGCATTACAAACCAAAACTAAGACCCAAACGAAACCAAGCGGTTGTTCTATGGACTCCAACAAGGTTCCTTGGGCATCTCTTCCAGTGCAGCCCCTTGCAGCTGGTATGCTCTGGACAACAGCAACCAGCATGGGGAGGGCGGGCATGGGAGCGGTTCCTCAGGAAAGAAAGCCAATGTGCAGCCTGCCCCTTTGCTTCTCAGGGGTAGGGGAAAGTGTTCAGAAGGAAGGAAAGTGAAGGCCACAAAGACTCAGAAACTAGACGGGCTAAAGGTACTTGCATACGATGGCAGTAGGGGTTGTTGGCGAACACCTTGATAAGAATAGGAGGCACCAGGGACTGGAGAGATGGCTCAGTGGTTAAGAGCACTGATTGCACTTCCAGAGGTCCTGAGTTCAATTCCCAGCAACCACACAGTGGCTCACAACCATGCCCTCTTCTGGTGTGTCTGACAGCTACAGTGTACTCGTATACATAAAATAAATAAACTATTAAGACTAGAGGCACCAAAGCCTTCAGAGGAATGACTACTACTCCCACAAGTCCCCAGAAAACTCCAGCCCTAGCTCAGACAGTTGTCTTACAGTTCCTGCACCAGATTTGTACTCATCCCAAGTCTATTTCTCCTTTAGGAAACCAGTTTTCTATACCTACTCCTACCTCTAGGACTTACTGCCTTTCCCCCTCAGTTTTGGGGAGACCCAGTGGAGGCTAAAAAGCCAGGGCCTGGAAGACAGGCAGGCCTGACTGGACAGAAACCAGCTTCCCAGTGAGCTCATACACACACTTTCCATGCTGGTCCAGTGCCAATGGCTTAGTTCCTTCCAAGCCTGCCTTCCCCCAAGCCAGGCTCAGCCCCCTCAGTGCTCCCTTGCCACTAGTCCTGGTGCTCCACAGCAGACTTGCTAGACTCCTCAAACCAGGGCAGCCGTCACATCCCCAGGGGACAGCTTACTCTGCATCCTTGCTGAGGCCAGGTCTCCGGAAACAACATATCCCCAGTCATTGTGGCTTTTGTGGCTTAAAAGAGATAAGCTGCTTCACAGACTCAAGTCTGTGACTGGGGGTGTGCCTCAGTTGGTAGAGAACTTGCCTACCATGTGCAAGACCTGAGTTTGATCCCAGCACCACATAAAACCAGGCATTGTGACATATATCCATAACCCAGCATTTAGGAGATGGAAACAGGAAGATCAGAAGTGCCAGCTTAGGTTACATGAGACACAGTCTGAAAACAGACACCTGGGTAGAAAATGACTGGAGAGCAAGCTGACAGAAAAGATGGCACTGTAATGGATGTCGGAAGGGCATCCTCTGAGTGGCTGAAGTAGCTCACTGACTCAGGGACTCACTGACTCAGGCCTGGGAACTGCTCAGCACAGCTCATATCCTGCTCACTCACTGGATTTCTCATTCTAGGCACTTCCCTAACTCCGGGAAGGATGGGGGTCCAGTTGGGGCAAGGCCAGGCTGCCCACAAAAGAGGAATAAAAAATGTCTTCTTGCTTAGCTGTTGTGGCATACACCTTTGATCCCAGCACTCTGGAGACAGAGGCAGAGGCAGGCAGATCTCTAAGTTCAAGGCCAGCCTGGTCTGCAGAGGAAGTTCCAGGACAGACAGGTTTACACAGAGAGAAACCCTGTCTTGAAAAACCAAAACAAGGCTGGGCAGTGGTGGCACACACCTTTAATCCTAGCACTCGGGAGGCAGAGGCAAGTGGATTTCTGAGTTCCAGACCAGCCTGGTCTACAGAGTGAATTCCAGGACAGCCAGGGCTATACAGAGAAACTCTGTCTCGAACAACCAAAAGAAAAAAGGAAAAGAAAGCTAAAGAAAAGAAAAACCAAAACAAACAAAAAAATGGCTCCTTGCAAGTTAGTGAAAAAGAATGTCAGTGTATCTATTATATGACTTAAGAAAATAGAGCCAGTATCTTTAAAGGACCCCTGTGTACTTCCCAAATTCTCTCCATTAGAGATACCAACTCCTTGAATATTGTACTATTTCTTTGCCTTTCTTTCGTTTTAAGGTTTAGTTTTAGTTTATGTGTGTGAGTATTTTGCCTGCATGTAAGTGCACCAGATGCAGGTCCAGTTCCCACAATGGCCAGAAGAAGGCACCAGATCTCCTGGAACTTGAGTTCCAGACAATTGAGAGCCTCCATGTGTGTGCTGGGAGCTGAACTCAGGTCCTTTGTGAGAGCAGCCATGACCTCCTGAGCTATCTCTGCGGCTCTGAGACTTTCCTGTTTCTCACGGTGGGCACTGCTGTCATTTGCTTTGTTCATTCCTGTTCTTGTTGAGCTTTGCTCATGATGGTACGTGTAGCTACATTTCATTTCTTTGCTGTAGTACATCTCCTTGTACAAAAAATTTGGTTTTATTGTGTCATATTTTCACTGGTATGTGCAATCACCAGGCTTGATCATCTTCACAAGGTGGAGCAATAGCTTGCTGGCATTTTAGTTTGTATTTCTGTAAATCCTAATGAAGTTGAGCACCTTTTATTTCCCCCTCATCCACACTTTTGTTATATGTTGCTCTGTTGAGATAGGGTCTCACTATGAAATATAAGCTGCCCGAGAACTTCTGATCATCCTGCCTCAGTCTTCTAAATTATGGGATTACAGGCCTGTACTGCTACACATATTTGTGTGTGTAGAGATGGCTCTCTCCTTCCACCTTTACACGGGTTCTGGGGATCAAGATGCCAGGCTTTCATGGTAAATGCTTTTATTTGCTGAGCCATCTCCTCTGCCCTCTTTCTTGGTGGTTTTTTGTTTGTTTGTTTTTTGTTTTTAAAAGCTGCTTTGAAGATCTATCTTGGACACAATGATTTCTCTGTGAATATATTCAGATATGACAGAGGATTCTTATGTATACCCACCTACCTACCTGCCTAGACAGTATCTCAAATAGTCCAGGCTGGTCTCCAACTCCCTATGTAGCCAAGAATAACCAAGAACAACTTCCTCCTCCTCTTCCTCCTCCTCCGAGACTTTTTCTATGAACTCACTCTGTAGACCAGGCTAGCCTCAAACTCAAAGATTGGCCTGCCTCTGCCCTCCCAACCCCCAGTGCAAGAAATAAATGCGTGCACCACCACCCATCTTAGCTGTGAACTTTTTTTGTTGTTGTTAAGATTTATTTATTTTATATATGTGAGTACACTGTTGCTGACACAGATCCCATTACAGATGGTTGTGAGCCACCATGTGGTGGCTGGGAATTGAACTCAGGACCTCTGGAAGAGAGCGGTCAGTGCTCTTAACCGCTGAGCCATCTCCAGCCCCAGCCATGGATTCTGACCCTCTTGTATCTGTCCCCATTTTTCTGTTCCTTTGGAACAGAATCTAACCTGGAGCTCATTACATGAGATCCTGCATCTAAATCAACCAATCACTCAGCCAATCAATAAAAAGAGCCAGGGGTGTGGCTCAATAGTTGAGCCCCTGTCCAGCATGAGCAAGGGCCTCCTTGGGTTGGATTCCTCGTATGGAAAAAGAAAAAAAAAATGTAGAGAAGTACATCCAGGTAGAAGTTCATACATACCTTTTTTATCTGCTGAGCCATCTACTGATGAGCTCCAGGACCCATCTCCTCTACCCTCTACAAGGCTTGTCCTTAATTTGGGAGTGGTATCAGGCTGTGTTGGCCCAGCTCTTGAGATTTCAAGCCTTCAGGTGTCGACCAGTCCAGCCTTCACCCAGCCCCCGAAGAGCCCACAGGATATCCCTTTCGGCATCCTTCAAACCTCTCTGGTAGACAGCTCCAACTGTCTCACTAGTCTTTACTGTCCTGTGACACAGAGGCCAACCCTTCCTCATACCCACCTTGTGCAAGCCCGCAAGTAAGAGAAGGGAAGCTGGGCAAAAAGCTAGAGGGGTTACACGTCCCACTCATTGGGGACCCACCCACCTCTACAGCAGAAACCAGCTGCGCAGGGTTTGCAGGGTGGTATCGCCCCCTTGTGTTCGGCGCTAGGATTGGACATCGACCCTGGGAACCCAGAACCTAGGCAAGAGTAAAACTGGTCAGAGTCAAGGAAATCACCAACCTCCCCCTGCTTTCCATGTTTCCTCTCTAGACACCTGTACTTAAAGGGGTGGAACTATGGGCCAGATGGGGCCCACAGCTGTTCTTAGCCTCGCAACCACCGAAATAAAAGGTCAGAGTTTCCGTCGCTGTCCGCCCTGGCCTAGGTGCGGGGGGTTAGCGGGCAGCCTTCACTAACTGCGAAACGCAGAGCTTTCTGGGCGGTCCTCCGAAGGAGGCTCTTCTGCATCTTCAGAGCTGCCACACTGCCCCCCTGTGGGCTCCGTAGATGCTAATTATTCCGCCATGTCTGTGCCGGGGACACCTGGGTCAGGAGTTCAATTAAGACTATATTCCCAAAAGGTGAGCATCTCTTGTGTCTCTTTTATCTAAATGTGAGACGTTTCTGGGAAACTTCCCTGAGACCTTTGAAAAAACAATTAGGATATGTCTCATCGAAGGTTCTTTTAGCCTTCCTCTTGTCTTCACTCTAGGATCATGGGAGTCCATCCCTGGGTCTCACGTTTATAAAGGTCCTTACATTTTTAGTTCTATCTATTTATCTAATTTTTTTTCCAGGCAAGGTTTTTCTCTGCTCCCTGGCTGTCAATTAAAGGTGTGGGACATCACACCACGATAAATGTCTAGTTTTGTAGTTCAAAAAACTCCCATATCTTTTGAATAGCACTATATTGTGACAAAATTTTCACTTTGTAAATTTTAAGGGGAGGAAGGTTATCTGCTTGCTTGCTTATTGCTTACACAGTGTCTCACTATGTAGCATTGGCAGGACTGTAACTCACTATATGGACCAGGCTGGCCTTGACATTACAAAGTCCCACCAGCCTCTGCCGCCTAAATACTGGAATTACAAGTATGAGTTACTACGCCCCACTTTAAATATTTTAAATATGTCAGGCCTTTTAAGATATGTCTTAATATCTGGGCATAGTGGCAGCTACCTCTCATCCTAGCTCTGTGAGGGACTCTGAAGGACAGATAAATTGATACAAGTTCAAGGTCATCCTGGTCTATGTAGACAGCTCTAGGCCAGACAGAACTACAAAGCAAAACACTGTCTAAAAAACAAAACAAAAAAGGTACAGCTTAGTGTTTTCTATTTTGAAATATACAAGACTGAAACATAATTCAAGTCACTAAATCTGGAAGGTATTCTCTACCCCACATAATAAAGAGATAAAGCCAGGGGTTTTTCTCTCCAAAGCACAAACTAGCACCGATAGTTGTGTGTGTGTGTGTGTGTGTGTGTGTGTGTGTGGGGCCAGGGTCTGGAGACATGGCTCAGGATGGCTCCTAACTGAAGATCCTGCCTGAGGTTCAGAAGTACTGGGATTACAGAATTCTACCATCCAAAGCAGTGGTGGCTGCTGCTGCTGCTGTTTCTTCTTCTTCTTCTCCTTCTTCTTCTTCTTCTTCTTCTTCTTCTTCTTCTTCTTCTTCTTCTAAGACAGGTTTTCTCTGTGTAGCCTTGGCTGTTCTGGAACTGGATCTGGAGACCAGGCTGGCCTTGAATTTATAGAGCTCCACCTGCCTCTGCCTCCCAAGTGCTGTCATTAATGCTGTGATTAAGTGTGTGCCACCAGTGCCCTACTTAGTGAGACCCTGTGTGAAGAAGAAGAAGAAGAAGAAGAAGAAGAAGAAGAAGAAGAAGAAGA
>JADRCH010000170.1:2238857-2278594 GCA_019843965.1 Rhynchomys soricoides | reverse complement strand
AACAACAACAACAACAACAACAACAACAACAACAACAACAACAACAACAATAAGATAAGATATGGTCTCACTATGTAGCCTTGGCCGGCCTAGAACTCCCTGTGTAGACCAAACTCACAGAGATCCACCTGCCTCTGCCTCCCAAATGCTAGGATTGAAGACATGAGCTATGACTGGGGATTTAGCTCAGGGACAGAGCATTTGCCCAGCAAGTATAGGACTCTGAGTTTAGTCCTCAGCTAAGGAATGGAGGAGGCATATGCTCCCCAGCCCAAGGCTTCATTTTAGTCAAGCTTCTGTACATGAATCTCAAACAGAGGCATTTACTGAACTTAACCTCCACAAAAGCCTTCCTGAATCTTTCCATCATACCCCATGGGCTTTTCCCATCCCTTGATTTCATTGGCCTCATTTTAGCACAACTTGTTCTATGAAGTCCCCATTGCCTTTGTGGTCTGTGAAGCTAGACAGTCTTTTCACTCACGAATCATGGAGTTGTGAAGGAGCATCAAAAACCCTGACAGGTGTCTTATGCAATGTAGGTCCTCAGCTTGTGAATGGAGTGAACAGCAAATGTGATAAATTAGAGGAATATATAGTATGTTGCATAGCAATAAGTATTGAGGGCAAATTTTAAATGAGGAGGAGAGATACTGCTTCCATGTGATTTTTTTTAAACATATACTTATTTATTTGAGTACACTGTAGCTGTCTTCAGACACACCAGAAGAAGGCACCTGATCCCATTACAGATGGTTGTGAGCCACCATGTGGCTGCTGGGAATTGAACTCAGGACCTCTGGAAGAGCAGTCAGTGCTCTTAACCACTGAGCCATCGCTCCTGCCCTGCTTCCATGTGATTTTACATGGTATGGCTAGAGAAGGCCCCACTGGTATTTTGGGCTATTAGTAAACAAGCCATGTGGTTCTCAGGAAGAATCTTCCAAGCAAAGGGAAGAGCAAATGCCAAAAGCCCGAGGTGATAGCATGCTTCTCGTGAAATCCATAGAGAACAAGGCAGTGTGGCTGGACAAAGGGAGCAAAGAATAGACCAGGAGAGGTGGAGGTGAGATGGGTACTGACCGCGGCAAGAGACCATGGTGCCTTATAAATCATTGTAAAGATTTTGGTTTTAGTATGTTCAGTTTAGTTGCTTGGTTGGTTGTGGTGTCTTGTTTTATTGATACAGGGTCTCATGTAGCCAAAGCTAGCCTTGAACTTACTTTGTAACTGAGGGTAATTTTGAACTCTGATTCTTCCCGTCTCAGACTCCTGAGAGCTAGAATCATAGGCATGTACCATGGTGTCTGGCAAAAACTTAGGCCCCCATTCTGACTAAAAGGAGCCTTTGAAGTGCAGGAAAGAAAGGTTATTTTAGCACATTGCAAATAGTATTATTTCACTAATTCGATGCAGTCTGGTCAGGAGAACAATCACCATTGTTACATAATGCCTTCTGTAAGCCAAGACTCTTAATTCTTTGATGTTCCTGTCTTCAGAAGCTAGAAAGTCTGAGATCAGTGTTAATGAAAACCAAAGAGCTCAGAGTAGCTTTAGTAGAACCATGATGGCCTTTAAAGAAGCCTTTTAAGGGAGGGAAGCTCAATGGTTAAGGCACTTGCTGCTCTTGCAGAGAACCTGGGTTTTATTCCCAGTACTCTCATCTGGTGGCTCACAACTGCCAGTGGCTCACGACTCGAGCTCCAAGGATCCAGGGCCTTCTTCTGGCCTCCACAGACACTTGCATGTACACGGTGCACATGCATACACTCAAGTCCACAATGCAATAAAAATAAATAAATCTTTCATTATTTTAAAGGCACAAATGGAAACTTAAAGGAGATAGAGAATGTTTTAAACTGGGGGAAGGCTCTCTTTGTTATGCTGGAGTTTAATAAGGGTAGTCAGCCTGAAGTCATGTAGAAAGTAGGAAAACAGGCTGTAAAGATAAATGGCTCAGCGGTTAAGAGCACTGACTGATCTTCCAGAGGTCCTGAGTTCAATTCCCAGTAAACACTTGGTAGCTCACAACCATCTGTAATGGGATCCGATGCCCTCTTCTGCTGTGTCTGAAGAGATTGGCAGTATACTCACATTAAATAAATAAATAAATCTTAAAAGAAAGAAAGGAAGTAGGAAACCTAACAAATGAAAGTGAGGAGAATTTCAGGTAGCATGTCCAAGGCCACACCTGGTATCTGTGGTCCTGGTCTAGGTACTCACATTTGGTTGTGGTCCAGGTCTTTTTTTTTTGGTTTTTTTTGTTTTGTTTTTCGAGACAGGGTTTCTCTGTGTAGCCTTGGCTGTCCTGGATCTCACTCTGTAGACCAGGCTGGCCTCGAACTCAGAAATCCACCTGCCTCTGCCTCCCGAGTGCTGGGATTAAAGGCGTGAACCACCACTGCCCGGTTGTGGTCCAGGTCTTAAGGTCTTAGTTGTGTCCACAGTCCACCCCAGAGGGCTCATTCCTCCTGTGCCCAACATGTTCGCCCTGGCAATGATGGGAGCTTCTTTTCCTGACCTGAAAACATGTTGGGCTTTGTGAATGTCCCACAACATGGCAGCTAGCTTTCCTCAAATGAGTGACCCTAAAGACGGCAAAGTGGAAAACCAACGTCGCTTGTTTTGTATTACTCTTGGAGTTGCATGTTGTCCTTTCTGCCAGGTTCTATCAGAAATGAGCAACAAAGTCCAATGCATACCCAAGGGAAAAAAGTCAAACATTAAGAGTTGGAGCTATGGCTCAGTGGTTAGGAGTACTTCCTGCTGTTCCAGGAGCTCCACGTTCTGTTCCCAGCACCCATTTTGGATGGCTTACAACCACCTATAACTCCAACTCCAGCTCTGGATGGATTAGAGCCTCACATTTCTTTTTTTTTTTCTTTTCTTTTCTTTCTTTCTTTAGACCAGGCTGGCCTCGAACTCAGAAATCTACCTGCCTCTGCCTCCCAAGTGCTGGGATTAAAGGCATGCCCCACCACTGCCTGGCTGGAGCCTCACATTTCCAGTGGGCACACACACTAATTAAATAAATCTTATTTTAAAAAGCTGAACAGGGCTGCAGTGTAACTCAGAAGTAGAGTGTAGGCACTGCCTGCATGATGCCCTTAGTCCCAAGCACCGCCCTTATGTCCATAAAAACATATCTGAACACCACTGTTCTTTAGCAGTCTCAGAGAAGAGAAATTATGCCACGGACATCTGTGAGTACAGCTGTCATCTAGCAGAGCCCCAGTGCGATTCACAGGGGGCCCACAAAAGTTTTCTTTTAAAAAATTTAAATGGTTTACTTTTTTTGCACCTGGAGGAGGGCAGTGTACACATGTCATGGTTTGTGGATAGAGGTCAGAGGATGATTTGTGGGAGGGAGTCAGTTCTCTCCATCCACCTCGTGGGTTCCAGGATAGAGCTCAGCCCATCAGGGTCGATAGCAAAGGCCAGCCGTCTCACCACAAATGTTTTTCAAAGGATTGTGTTAGCAGAATCGCTGCTGGCTTAGCTCGAAAGAAGCAAAAATGATACAAAATGAAGCTCTAAAACAAAACAAGGAGGTTGAAAAAAAACCTCCCAGAGGATAAAGAGACCAGTAGGGAGCCAAGCACTTTGAAAAAGTATGCTCAGGTCTTGAGTTCTAATACCAACGCCAGTACCTTTCTGGACTTAGGATGTCTATGATCTAATGAGCACTTTGTGTACCTCGATCCCTTTGTGACTAGGAATATCTAGGAACGTTTTCCTGCACTTGTTTGGTCTCACATCCGGCCGTTAGGTGTTGGGAATGGGATGGGTGGGAAGAGGGAGTACGAGGTTTTGTTGTGTTCATAGGTCTTCAGATCACGGTCTGTCACTAAGGAGCCGCCCACAAGGCACTAGTCAAAGAAAAACCCCACTTTAATCCCAGGGCTGGGAGTGCTGGGATTAAAGGTGTGCACTCCACACCTGGCCTTCTTAGCCAGTTTTCTACTGATGTGATAAAACACTAACCAAAAGCAATTTGGGGAGGGAAGGGTTTACTTGGTTTACATACCCTAGGTCATAGTCCATTGAAGAAAGCCAAGGCAGGAACCTTTATAGGTGCAATGCTTGCTGGCTTGCTCCTCAGGGCTTGCTCAACCTGCTTTTACATAATCCAGGGCCCTCTTGCCTAGGAGTAGCACCTCCTACAATGGGCTGGGCACTCCCACTCCAGTCATTAATCAAGAGAATGCCCCCACAGACTTCCCTACAGGCCAATTTGATGAAGATTCCTCAAAAAGATTCCCTCTTTTCAAGTGTGACTAGAATTAGGTCTAATTGACAAAAACCAACCAGCAACACCAGGCAAATACTTTATCACTGAGCTGCACGCCCAGCCTTGGAATGTGACTGCTAAGATGACTGTTACAGGACTGGACTCCCACTTTGCTCCCTTGTGGTGGATTCTTCTTTTTGGGGAGCCAGCTGCCATGGCATAAGGATACTCAGATAGTCTGTGAAGATGCTCACACAGACAGGGACTGAGTCTTCCTGCCAACAGCTTGCCTACTTGTCAAGTATGGAAATGCACTATCTTGGAAATGTATCTTCCAGCCCTAGGCAAGACTTTAGATGACTGCAATGATAGGCTGGCTCCAGGGTCCAGGACTATTGCCTGTGTGTGTGTGTGTGTGTGTGTGTGTGTGTGTGTGTGTGTATGCGTGCAAATCCCCACAAAAGCCAGAATATGGTGTCAGATTCCCTAGAGCAGATGATTATAAAGCACTTGACATGGGTGCTGAAAACCAAAATCAGTGAGCTCTGAAGATCCTGTCTATGTTCCTAGTCTTGGACTTACAGGCCTGAACTGCCATGTCCAGCTTTTTATATGGGTTGTGGGGATTTGAACCCAGGTCCTCAAGCTTGCAGAGCAAGTGTTCTTACCCATTGGGTCAGACTCTCATGTGTCTCTGACAGAGGAGTTGGTACTCTGGAACACTGAGCCGTCTCTCCAGCCCCTCAGCTGACTTTTTAGTAAGTTGATAATTTTAATCAAAGTGCAGCAGTTTGGATCCATTATTGAGGTTGTCAGAATCTTCACAGTCCTGGGGTTGGAGAAATGGCCCAGTGTGGGTACAGGTTGCATCTTCTGTTGCTGTGATAAAGTATACTGAAAAGAGCAACTCAGGAGAAAAGAGTTTATTCTGGTCCACAGTTCAAGGGTACAGGCCATCACAGTAGGGAAGTCCTGGTGGCAGTAGCTCAAGAAAACCAAAACCAAGAAGCAGAATACTTTGTTGTTATCTGGGAGCTTCCTTCTTTTTTATGTGGTCCAGGATTCAAGTGCAAGGAATGTTGGTCTTGTTTAGCATGGGTCTTCCCATCTCAATTAATCTATTAAAATAATCCCTTCACAGGCCCATGTGCAGGCTAACGATATAACGAGTCCCTCACAGGTGTCTCTGGAGGCTAATCTCTTAGGTGAGGCCAGATCCTGTAAAGTTGATAAAGAGTATTAACCATCACACAGGGTAAAGTGCTTGCTACTGAGCCATGAAGATCTGAATGTGGATCTCAAAACCTCATGTGAAGCCAAAGGTTATGGAAGTGTGACAGGGTGTGGAGGCCAGGTGTGTGTGGAGGGTATCCCTGTACGGAGGTCTATGAAGCTGGGAAGGTGAACCCTGGATTGTGTTGATGACCCCAACTGTTGGAGATGCCAGAGTTGTGGGATACCTGCCAAGGAGAGCTGCAGACCAAGGATGGAACCAGCACACAGAGAGAAATGTGATGCAGTCAACAAAGCTGAAAGGAGATTGCTTGGATGTCAGACACAGATGCAGAGTCTGGAGATTGCCCAGCTGGTTTTCAGTCTTACTTTGGTCCAGTATTTCCTCACCATGCTCCCTTTCCTCCCTTTTGGAACAGTGATGTATATTCTTTGCCATTGTATATTAAAAGTATATAATCTGCTCTTTTATTTTGATTTTCCAGGGGGTAACAGCTAAAAGATTGCCATGAGTCTCAGAAGACTTTGAACTTTGGACTTTTAACTGGTATTGAGACTGATGAACTATGGGGACTTTTGAAGTTGGACTAAATGCATTTTTGCATTATGGGGGCCAGGGAGTGGAATGTGGTGGACTGAATAGGAATGGACGCTCATGTATTTGAATGCTTAGTTGCCAGGGAGGGGAACTGTTTGATAGAATTACAAGACTTAAGAGGTGTGGCCTCTCTCTCTTCTTTTTTCTCTTCCTCTTCCTCCTCCTCCTCTTCATTCTCTCTCTCTCTCTCTCTCTCTCTCTCTCTCTCTCTCTCTCTCCCCCCCCCACCCCCATTGTGGATCAGGATGTTGCTATCAACTACTTTTCCAGCCCCATGCCTGCCTGCACACCACCATGCTCTAAACATGCTCCTGCTGCCCCCCCCCATGATAATGGACTAAGCCTCTGAAACTATATACAAGCTCCCAACTAAATGCTTTCTCTTATAAGAGTTGCCATAGTCATGGTGTCTCTTCATAGCAATTGAACAGCAACTAAGGGGTAGCCAACTGCTCTCTGGTTAGATTTAGGCCTGTTCCATTGGAGGGAACCTGTGGCTACTGTGAATCTAGCCAAGAACTCATAGTTGGGAGCCCATAGGATCGAAAGGTGAACTTACTACTATTATTTTGCTAAATGGACACAGAATCAGACTGTCTCTAAATCTGCGTCCCTGTGGTTAGGGCAACTCTCAGATCTCATGAGAGGAATTTCTTTACACTGTACACAGTGGTTAACCTAGAAAGTCACAACTGATCAAAGGACAGAGAATAAGCGTCTAATGGAGTGCTTGGCCACAAATAGATCAGCTCTTTCACATCTCTCATCCATGGAAGAGGGGACAAAATGATTGTAAAAGCCAGATGTTGGGGAGGACCTGAGCAAAAACAGTGATGTGCCTGGCCCACTGTGCTCATAGACTCACAGCAGCTAGGGTTGCTTGCACAAGATCAAGCCAGTCAACATTCCAGCATGGCAGGCGTAGGCCTCACAACTCCCCACCCCCAGCTAAGGAGCTATTGACAGTTTATAGCTTCTAGGGTAGGGAGAATCAGTTCTCCTTAAGGATGTGGCCCATAGGAGGCCAGTTACACTCTAATGGATGCTTCTATATGCTCAAGTATATGGGTAGCACAAATTAGACATGGTGGGGTATTTTTATTTTTAAGTAATGAGGGAGAGCTGAATAGATATCTCAGAGGGTAAAAGCACTTGCTATTCCTGCAGAGGACCCAGGTTCCATTCCCAACATCCACATGGTAGCTGACAACCACCCTTAACTCCAGTTCCAGGAGATCCAATGCTCGCTTCTGTTTTCTCAGCCAGCAGGCACACACGAGATGCATATATGCATTTAGGCAAGCGGTACATGCACACAAAATAAAAAGTTCTAGGAGAAGGAGCAGCAGCAGCAGCAGCAGCAGCAGCAGTGCTTGGGAAGCAGAGGCAGACGGATTTCTGAGTTCAAGGCCAGCCTGGTCTACAGAGCAAGTTCCAGGATAGCCAGGGCTACACAGAGAAAAAATAAAAAAGAAGGAGGAGGATGAAGAGGAGGGGCCATGAAGTTGGAAGGGTTCGGAGGGAGAGCGGGAGGGAGTTAGGGGTTGGGTGGGAAGTGACTATGACCAAAACACATTATATGAATATATGAAATTCTCAAATAATCAATGAAAATGTATTTGGGGGGCTGGAGAGATGACACAGTGGTTAAGAGCACGAGCTGCTCTTGTAGAAGACCCAGGTTCAGGTCCTCGCACCCATTTGGCAGCTTGTATTTTATATTAACAAATACATAATATTCTTGTTTTTAGATAAGATCTCTCAATGTAGAACAGGCTGGATTTGAACTCACAGATATCCTCCACCTCCCTGCATCTGCCTCCTGAGTGCTGGGATTAAACATGTGTATACCAAGCCTAGCATTATATTTCTACAAAGAGAAACAACATTGAGAGATGAGATGGCTCAGGGGGTAAGGATGCCTGCCACCAATCCTGACAACTTAAATTCAATCACTGGAATTCCCAGGGTAGAAGGAGAGAACTGACTGGCTCATGAAAGTCGTTCTCTGACCTTCATAGGAATGTACACTCGTGCACTAGGGTATACACACAGTAAATGAACAAACAAGTAAACAAATGATGATGATGATGATGAAGAAAAAGAAGAGGAGGAAGGTGAAAGTGGCAGCTTAACAGGTAAAGGTACTATCAATAAACTGAGTTCAATCCTTGGAACTCATAGAGTGGTGGAAAGACCCAACTCCCAAAAGTTTTCCCTAACCCACCCATACACACACACACACACACACACACACACACACACACGCATATTCAAACACAATGCACACACATACATACATACACACAGAAACAGAGAGAAAAAATATATTTTTCATTAAAAATCCAATAGTAATGGCATATCTGTAATCTTAGCACTGGGATGGTAGAGGCAGAAGATGAGGAGTTCAAGGCCTGCCTCAGCTACAGGAGACTTTGCCTCAAAACACTAAGAAAAAAGGAGCAGGAGAGAGTGCTTGCTGCTCTTCCAGAGGGCAGTACCCAGCACCCACATCGGGCAACTTACAATTGCAAGTTAACTCCAGTCACAGGGGATCTGATGTCCTCTTCTGGCCACTGTGGGCACTTACACACACACACACACACACACACACACACACACACACATAAAAATAAATCTTGGGGGGAAATAAGAAGTTGGGGGTGTATGAAAGAAATATGAACAGATTAGACAAAATCTCCAAAACACTGAAAGGAGATGCTAAGAGAGTCAGGAGAAGCTGAGGAAGAAAGGGAGGGAGGAAGGGAGGGAGGGAAGGAGGAAGTGGTAGAACCAGAGTAGCTAGAGGCTAAGCTACCCAGCCACAGCTGAAAGCATGGCAGACTGATAGCTCCTGCTCCACCCAAAGTTAAAGCAGGGTGCAGGGCACATCCTGGATCCTCCTTCCTCCTCCCTGCCCCAATCTTCCCCCTGATAGCTGAGACTACATTGAGATTATTCTGAAAGGGAGCCTCGGAAATGTAGTTTGCAGAAAGATGCACAATAAATCTCAAAACAGGTGAATAGTTGGCAGATAACCTATTTCCATATTTACAAACAGTTTAGTGTTTTTGTATTTGAGACAGGCTCTTACTATGTAGTATTGGCTTGCCTGGAACTTACTAGGTAGACCAGACAGGTCTCAAACCCATAGAGATCCACCTGCCTTGGTCTCCTGAGTGCTGGAACTAAAGGTATACACCAACACAACCAGCTGTTTTTAAATAAAATCTACTCTAGAAAGTAGTCAGGTGTTAAAAATCCTTGTTCTAGCTGGGCATGGCGACATGTTGATGATCCCATCACCTGGCAGTAGAGGGAAGAGGATCAGGAGGTCAAAGCCAGCCTGGGATACAAGAGACCCTCCCTAAAACAAAGTCTATGATCTGAGGATTCTAGAATCTGCCAAGCCAGGTTTAGCAGCAGGGAGTCTGGCCCACTTGACTGAGTCTTGTTGTCTGAGTCTAGCTCAGAGTTTGATTTAGAAACAAGTTATCTCAACTATTTGTGACTCAGTTTCCAACATTGACTTCTCAGAGGTGTGGTCACCTTTCAATGAGATAATAGATGCAAAATGCTATGAATAATGCCTAGCAGATGGTGAGTGATCCTTAGAAGCACTGAAAATATTTGTTGACATTTGTTTTAATCACACACACACACTAACACAAGTTGCAATGTATGACACAGCACACAGGTAGATGGACTTCATTCATGTTTCATATACATAAATAACCTGAAGATAAGTTTAATCAATATTTTTAGCAATTCTGCAGATGAAACAAAATTTCACTGTACAGAATTTCCCACCTGTGGCGCTATGTTGGTGCTCAAATAGTTTAAAATTGTGGGAGGTCTTCAGATTTGAATTTTCAGATTAGGAGAACATACTGAACTTCTCCATGCCAGCACTTCCTCATCTATAAAATGGAAGTAACCACAGAATCAACCTCACAGGACCGTTGGCAAGAGGAACAAACATCTCGCTGTTAAATATTTACTATATGTTTACTAAATATAGTTAGGTATAAGCCTGAAATGTGAAAAAAATTCAATTTGTTATCCTTTGTAAATATTATCCACCTGTGCCACAGGAAACCGGAAACCCACAAAATTTAATAATACCACCCTGCGATTGAGAATAATTGTTGCTATTGGATAGACGCACACCACTTTCTATGTCTGCCAACACGTGCTTAGGGCTCAATCTACATTATCACCCTAAATGTTCACAAGTACCATAGGAGGGAGTCGTACTATCAAGACCCTCAATTTTACAGGACTGCGGAACGGAGGAGTAATTTTACCGAACCAGTAAGTGAAGCCATATTATGTATTTACCATTCGTTGCGATCTTACTGGATCTCACCAGGGAAGCAAGCAACACTGTTGGGACAAAGGTACCCAGTCTAAGCCCCAGCCTACAGGAAGTGTCAGTTCCCAAAGCTGAGGCGGGGGCGGGAGTGATGAATAAACATTGTAACAGATAATTATAATAGTGCCTGGTAATTGGTTCAGTAAAGGCTTTCTACCAGAAGCACTACCGAATTTCAGGCGCCGGGTCAAGAAAAAGTACTGAGCATTTAAGGGTCCAAAGACACTTAACAGTTACGGCGGGTAACTGTCTGACAAGACATGTCCTGAAAGATAACACAGGCGGCAGGCAAAGGGCTATCCAGAGCCTGATGGCAACAGCAACCCGGAAAGGGGCTGAGCGCAGGTGGGCGTGGCCGCGCGGTGACTGGCAGGGGTGGGGCCAGGCTGGCCGCGCCCCTCGTCGCCGGCTGCTGGGCTTCGGCCGGGGTCCTCTGGACACCGCGAGCTGATCAAAGCCGCTGTCCCGCTCCCTTGGGGGCCGCGGGGATCGAGCCGCGCGCTGGCTCGGGGACCGACAGTCCACAAAGTTTGGTCCGCGGAGGACTCAGCGTCGAGCCCGGCAGGTGCGGCCGGGCCTGGCTGGGGCGCTCGCGGCCTTGCGGGCGAGCACCGCCGGGCACCGGTAAGGAGCGATCAACTCTGAAGTTGGCAAGAGGCGTCACCCCTGTTCCTCTCCGCCGCGCGTCCAGCTCTGGCACCCCGAGCCTGGGTCGCTCCGGGGCTATGCAGCCCCCACCCGGCGCGGAGCTTCCTGCCAGGTAGAAGAGCGGCGCCCCGGGACCCTGCCGGCACCCCTGTTCGTCCCAGGATGCTATCGGCCCTCCCCCTTCTTCTCCTCCTCCACGGTAAGAGTCCCCGCCCCGGTGTCACTGCCCGCCGTTCCGCGCCCTCGTTGGCGATCTACGGACCCCTTCGACCGCCGCCCCGTCGAGCCTCGGCCTCCTCTCGGATTGTCCCACACTGTCCCTCCCACTCACAGCCAGGGAAGGCGACCTTTCGGCGAGGTCACGCACCTCCTTCCGGCTCCTCTACCCCTTCCTATAAACTGTCCGGAAGTCTCAGATGGGCCTCCCTCTGGAGTTGCCCAGGTGAAGAAAACTTGACTCACTCTGCTGCCCTTTCTCGATCCCCCTCTAGGAGGTGCTCTGGCCCGCCCAGACTGGATCACTTTCCCAAATTCTGGTAAGTAGAGGGAGTTCCTAGGGTTCTGGGGCATGGGAATGAAGATGCACCCAAGAGAAAGACTCTCGCTCCCAGATACTGGAATCTGCTGTAATTTTAGAATAGATATCATCTATTACATTACAAGAGGGGAAACTGAGGCCCAACGTGAACTTGCACCTGGTAATTGTTATGAAACATCTCTTTTTATATGTAATATCTGTGTTTTGTCTCCCTAGCTGGGGTAAGGTCTTCCTGAGAGTAGACCTGCCTACTGACCCTGTGGCTGGCACAAGCCTACATTAACATTACTTACAGTGTTAGTATTTAAGATGAAGTATAAAGAACATGGAAAAGGGATGGGGTGGTCAACTCCTATAATCCCAGCACTTGGGAATTCAAGGCCAGCCTCAGCTACACAGTGACTTTGAGGATAGCCTAGGCTACAAAAGATTTTTGTCTTTAAAAAATTAATGGAGAGGAAGAGGGGGACCAGTTGGCTGTAACTGGTAGGTGGAGGTTTCTGTCTTCTTGAGACATTCAGAGGTATCGAGAGGAGGAATCGTGTTAAAGAACTCTACCAGTGTCCCCACCCTTCTCCCTCCAGCTTGTGGGGCACCCCCAGCAGTGCTCTTGGAAGTACAAGGCACTTTACAGAGGCCTCTAGGCCGGGACAGCCGAAGCTCCCCTGCCAACTGCACCTGGGTTATTCTGGGCAGCAAGGAACAGACAGTAACTGTCAGGTGAGAAACAAGTTCTCCCTACTGTCCCTTCCCTCTCCCTCTGAAAAAGCCTTTGATCACTTTTCTATGGTATTTCCATCCTTGTCAGCAGAATAGAATTTGGTTTGGCTGGGTCTGCTGTAAAGGCTTGGTTTCTAGGCCAGAGATGGTAAATTGAAGCCGAGCTGTGGCCTAGCCATCTCCAAAGGACTCTAGAAATTACTCTGGGCTCTGCTAGACTTATGATGAATCTTTTAATCCATAGCATGGCCTACTCGTTAATCAGCTTAGACCCTTCCTCAGGGTTGGGACTGTATTACTAGCTCATTGGTGGAATGCTTGTGTGGTGTGTGCAGAAGTCCTGGGTTCAGTCCCTAGCAAATTAAACCTTCTCTGGGTCTGCCTTTCTGTGTCTACTGCTCTATCCTTACTCCCCCTTCCCCCTTCCTTCCTTCCTTCCCCTCCCCTCCCCTTGTCTCTCCTCTCCTTTTTGTTTCTGTTTTAAGACAGAATTTCACTGTGTAGCCCAGGCTGGCCTTAAGTATGTGCTCCATTTCATCCTTCCAAATGTTGAGTTTTCCTGTGGAGTCACTACACCCAGTATTCCTTTTTCTTTCTTTTTTTTGTTTTTGTTTTTGTTTTTGTTTGTCATTTGGCTGGTTTGTTGGTTGTGGGTTTTTGTGTGTTTTTGTTTTGTTTATTTTGCTTTCAGTACTGGGAAACAACTCAGGGTTTCATACATCCTAGATGAGAGTACTCAACCTCTAAGCAACAGTCCCAGCCCCATACCCCTAAGTCTCCTCATTGGGGCCCATGCCAACTGGCAGTTTGCCTCATACATTTCACTTGATAAGAACTTGCCCAGAAAGCAGGATGGTAATGGCACACACCTTTAATCCCAGCACTCGGGAGGCAGAGGCAGGCAGATCTCTGTGACAACTCTGTGTGTTGACCCATGGGACAGTCATGGGGATCTCAGATTTTCCCTCTTGCTTGTGGAGCTGAGCTGTTGATGTTTAATTGAACTATGATACATTTTGTCAGCTAACTGCTGGGCACTGTGCTTGGGTGATGGTATCACAACTGGAAAGTAATAACCCTAGTCTCACCTTGGTCCCTGAGCACATCAGTTCTCTCAGAGGACTCTAGGAAGGGTCTTGTGGTCTGATGGAACCTCTGTTGGAACTTTCTCCATTGATTATAATTTTCCCAATAGACTATATTTACTGCCAGAGGATTGGCTTTGTTTTCAATTGGCTCTTTGAATCATGGGTAAGGAAGCATTTGTGCTTCCTGGGCTACCAAGGACCTGCCATCAACAGGGAAGGTAGCAAGCAAAACTCTAGAGCATCTCATGTCTTGCTCTTCTGTACCTTGTAGGTTCCAGAAGCTGCACCTGGCCTGTGGCTCAGAGCATTTAATCCTGCACTCCCCTCTGCAGCCACCAATCTCCCTGTGTGAGGCCCCTGCCGGCCCTTTGCAGCTACCAGGGGGCAATGTCACCATTACATACAGCTACGCTGGGGCCAGAGCACCCATGGGCCAGGGCTTCTTGCTGACCTACAGTCAAGGTAGGCTGAACAGGGAGTGCCATGGGACCATTGGAGAAGTGGGAGTCCCGGGGAAGAGACAAGGATTCTGGGAGTTCTGGCGCTTCCCTGTCTCTTGATGCCTCTGCAGATTGGCTACTGTGCCTGCAGGAAGAATTCCAGTGCCTGAACCACCGCTGCATACCAGCCGCCCAGCGCTGTGATGGGATCGATGCTTGTGGTGATGGCTCTGATGAAGCAGGTTGCAGCTCAGATCCATTCCCTAACCTGAACCCAGCCCCCGCGCCAACTCTGGCCTGCAATCTCACCTTGGAGGACTTTTATGGGGTCTTTTCTTCCCCTGGATATTCACACCTGGCCTCAGTCTCCCATCCCCAGTCCTGCCTGTGGCTGCTGGACCCCCATGACGGCCGGAGGCTGGCAGTGCGCTTCACGGCCCTGGACTTGAGTTATGGAGATGCTGTGCACGTGTATGATGGTGCCGGGCCCCCTGAGACCCCTCGGCTACTACGTAGTCTTACCCACTTCAGCAATGGCAAGGCTGTCACTGTGGAGACGCTGTCTGGTCAGGCTGTTGTGTCCTACCACACAGTTGCTTGGAGCAGTGGCCGGGGCTTTAATGCTACCTACCATGTTCGGGGCTACTGTTTACCTTGGGACAGACCCTGCGGCTTGGGCTCGGGTCTGGGGGCTAGTGAAAACCTAGGCGAGCGTTGCTATAGCGAAGAACAGCGCTGTGATGGCTCATGGGACTGTGCTGATGGCACAGATGAGGAAGGTTGCCCTGGCTGCCCACCGGGGCACTTCCCCTGCGGAGCTGCTGGCACCCCTGGCGCCACAGCCTGCTACCTGCCTGCGGACCGCTGCAACTACCAGACGTTCTGCGCTGATGGAGCAGATGAGAGGCGCTGCCGCCATTGCCAGCCCGGCAACTTCCGGTGTCGGGATGAGAAGTGTGTGTATGAGACATGGGTGTGTGACGGGCAGCCAGACTGTACTGATGGCAGTGATGAGTGGGACTGCTCCTATGCCCTGCCCCGAAAAGTCATCACAGCAGCAGTCATTGGCAGCCTGGTGTGTGGCCTGTTGCTGGTCATCGCTCTTGGCTGCACCTGCAAACTCTATGCCATTAGGACCCAGGAATACAGGTCAGTTGGAGGGGGTCTGGCTGTGGAGGAGTCGGGACTGAGGGTGAGATGGGACCCATGCACATCCTGGACACTGAGCAGGCCCACCTTGAGGTGTGGTTCCTTCAATCAGCTCTTGAGAGTAGCCTCTAGGAAGGAAGGGACATGACTTTGGACAGACCTGGACTGGGAATGGAGGGAAGAGGCCTTCTCAGCCAAGGCACATTGCCCTCAATGGGAGTGACTTACGACTGAATGGCCCTCCTTTCTTCTAGCATCTTTGCACCCCTCTCCCGGATGGAGGCTGAGATTGTGCAGCAACAGGCACCCCCTTCCTATGGGCAGCTTATTGCCCAGGGTGCCATCCCACCTGTCGAAGACTTCCCCACAGAGAACCCTAATGATGTAAGTCGTTCTTTCAACCTTGGACTTCATGGTGCCAGCCTCGTTTCCTACCTAGCCATCTGGCCCCCAATTCTGATATTTGCCTCCTCTCCTTGCAGAACTCTGTGCTGGGGAACTTACGTTCTCTGCTTCAGATCTTACGCCAGGATATGACTCCAGGAGGTACTTCAGGGGGCCGCCGTCGCCAGCGAGGCCGCTCAGTTCGACGTCTGATTCGCCGTCTCCGTCGTTGGGGCCTGCTTCCTCGAACCAATACCCCAGCTCGGGCCCCTGAGACCAGATCCCAGGTCACACCTTCTGTTCCCTCTGAGACCCTGGATGACAGCACAGGCCAAGCCTGTGAGGGTGGGGCAGTAGGGGGCCAGGATGGAGAGCAGGCTCCTCCACTACCCATCAAGACCCCCATCCCAACCCCAAGCACACTTCCGGCCCTTGCTACTGTCTCTGAGCCTCCAGGGCCACTACCCTCAGTGCCTGTAGAATCATCACTGTTGTCTGGAGTTGTCCAGGTCCTACGAGGCCGCCTCCTACCCAGCCTGTGGCCCCCAGGCCCCACTTGGACCCCAGCTGGAACTCACACAGCAGTCCTGTCCCCAGAGGATGAGGATGATGTATTGTTAATGCCACTGGCTGAGCCAGAAGTCTGGGTGGTTGAGGCAGAGGATGAACCACTGCTTGCCTGAGAGACTCTAGATACAATGGTGTGATCCTTGGAAGTGGTTCAGCTTCCCCACTGATCTGTATAGCACAGAAAGTTAGTGTCCCTCCGGCAGGGAGAGCGCTCACTGTGTGCACCTTCTGTGTATGACAAGAGACTTCACCACCACCCTCTGCCCAGCCTGCTGTCCAGTGGCTGTGTTAAGAAAGGTCCCAACAGGATCACAGGCTTGGACACTCTGTTCTTTCCAACTCCCCACCCAAAAGTGGCCTTAACTACTAGACTGGTTGGCTGGAGACCTAGCCCTCAAGGGGAGGATTTGGTCAGGGTGATGGTTTTGCCAGCCTCCTTCCCTGTGGTGCCTGGCCCACTTAGAGGACACAAGTGCTTTTGCCCCTTAGCTGCATCATTGTCCAGGAAATCAAGATGACAAAAATAAAGGAATCATAGATTTCAGCCCTTGGTAAATCCGCTGTGAGCCTGCATCCTGCCTTGGCCTATCTCTGCCTCTTGCTCTGCTCCTCCTCCAGAGACTGTGGCTCAGCCTTCTGCTCCTGCTCCCTTCCTGTGTTTTCAACTGCCTGCCTTTCCTTTCCTTTTGTGCTACTTAGAAGCAGGACCATGTAGGGAACCCTGAGGAATACCCTTCTCTGTCTTCATTCACCAGGACCCAGCCCTTCGCTGACTGACATCAGGCTCAGCATCAAACCTGAACTCAGTGCAGGCCCAGTTCAGAGCCAGCTGAGCCCTGAAGTCAAGAAAGGGTCCTTTTATGGAATGCTTTCAGAGCACAGACCACAGCAGCAGTCTGTTCCTGGGTAAAACCTGGGAGCCGCTGGCTCTCCACCCCTGCCAGGCATGAGAGGTGAGCTCTCCACCTGCGCCCTTCAGAGCAGGTAGAGAAGCAGACGAAAGAGTTTGAGATTGTGAAATTACTGGCAGGACTGACCAAATCCAAGGGGTCTTCCTGGAAGAGGGCCCAAACCATAGAGTCAGCAGTAAGCCGAATTCTAGGCAGGAGAAGATTAAAACACAGAGGCTAGACCCAACCTTGGTGAAGCCCAAGCTGTGGTCAGCGCTAGGGATGGTGGGTGAGGGGATGAGATGGAAGAAGTGTTGGAACCCTGGCTGATGACAGAAGCTGTCCCAGAGCTTCGGAGGAAAGTCAGCATTCCCTACAAGTCCCCAGGAAACTGGCTTCCGGCTCTCCCCTTCTAGGACCTAGGACTCTCAACAACTTGGATCAGGGAAACCCTAAGCTTTGACCTCACAAGCTCCAGAGATTGCTGCCAGGCTAGGGGCCCTCCCTCCCACAAAGACAACCCTTGGACCCTTCAAGTGAAAATGAAGTGGTGCAGCTTTCAGAGTAGGTTCCTGACAGCCAAAGCTACCCTAGGGAGGGAGGGAGGGAGAGAGAGGGAAGAAAGGGAGGAGAGAGAGAGAGAGAGAGAGAGAGAGAGAGAGAGAGAGAGAACCAGAAGTGAAGCTGAAGCTGCCTGGTCTCACTATAGCCACCCTGCTGACTGATAACTTAATCCCTCCACCTCCCCCAAGCCTTTCCCTTCCTGGGGTATTTGTACCGTGGACAGAGAGCAAAGTGAGAGCACTCCTGGTTGGGATGGGCGGCATGTTGGGGGGGGGGAGTTCACTGGGGAGAGGGGCTGAGCTTATAGGTCATTGTATGTGTGTGCATAGCAGTTTATCCTATTCTGGTGCAAGCAGGAACTTGGCTTTTACCAGCCACAGTGGAACCCCAGGGTTGGTGGGAAGGGAAATTGACCTTGCACAGACAATATAAGGAAGCAGATGTACTCACTAAGGTTTCCTTTTTAAAAAAAAAAAAAAAAAAAAAAGACAGTCCTAGGCCCACCAAGGGCTGGAATTGAAGACATGTAACACCATACCAGGTTTGTACAGTGCTGGGGATTGAAGCCAGGGCTTCATGCCTGCTAGGTCTGATTGATGGTTAATCTGGGCTATTAACTAGTTCCTCTAGGGAACCCTGACTAAGACAGGAGACACACACTCTACCAACAGTGCAAATTTACTTTGACCGGGGCCCAAGGGGAAAGAAAAGTAGTGTTACTGCTTCTGTAGCAAACAACAGAGACAACCAACTTACAAAAAGAAGGCAGAGGTATGCACACAATCTTAACACATGCAAAGGAGGCTGAGGCAGGATTGTTATGAGTTCAGTATCAACCTAAGCTACAAAGCATGGCTCTGTCTCACACGATTACTTTGCTCACAGTTCTGGAAGTTTTGATCTATGAGCACCACATCACAGCTGAAACTCAAGGCACGGTAAAGTCATTCTCTAGTATGAACTGTAGGGGGCAAGGAAGAGGCCAGGCAGGGTGCCACATTCCCCTTGGAGACTGCCCTAGTTACTTAGTAATGAAACACCATGATGAGCAAAAGCAAATCAGAAAGGGTTTATTTGGCTTACACATACACATTGTTTGCTGTTCATCATTAGAAGTTGGGACAGGAACTCAAGCGGGGCAAAACCTGGTAACAGGAGCTGATACAGAGGCCATGAAGGAATGCTGCTCACTGCCTTGTTCATCATGGCTCGCTCAGCCTGCTTTCTTGTAGAGTCCAGGACCACCAGCCCAGGGATGACCCCACCTACAATGGCTGGGCCCTTCCCCATCAATCACTAATTAAGAAAATGTTTTACAGTTGGACTTCACCCTCACTCCCAGAGCTGAAGCCTGAATCAGGGGCCTTGGGCTTGCTAGGAACTAAATCCCCAACCCCATCTACACCTGGAGCTTATGGAGACATTCTCTCAACTGAGGTTCCCTCCTTTCAGATAACTCCAACTTATGTCAAGTAGACATAGAACTGGCCAGGACAGAAGCCACACCCAGTAATTTAAAACATCCCACTAAGCCCCACTGCTTCAAAGTGCAAAGGGCTGGATCTCTGAGACTTATTCTAGATTCAAAATACAGCAGAAGACCCTTTAAATGCTGTGGAGAGATACCACTAAGAGGCCCAGTCTTGGGTGTGTGGGACCCCCATGACAGTCCTTAGAAGGGAATGAGGAAAGAGAGTGGGGTGAGTGCAGCAGCAGACATTTCTAGCCCCTCTCAGTGCAACAATGGAGAAAGCTGTTCAGTGAAACCCATGCTGCTCCTGTGGTCCAAGATTGGCATGAAGAAGCAATAATCCCAGTGGGAAGCTTGCCAGGGTCTGCAGCTTTGGATTCCGTCTTACGAAGCATCAGAGAAACGAATCCAAGCACCAAGTCAGCTTTGCAGAGAAATAAAGCTTGCATCGGTAGGGTGTTTCCTGAGTTTAGCTTTGAGACAGGATCTTACTGGATAGGCCAGGCTTGAGCTCCCCACTCCATAATCTGCCTCAGCCTCTATTGCAGCAGTTCTCATCAGTTGGTTGAGTCCGTGTTTACCACTGAGCTATATTCCCAGTCCTGCCTTCCAAATATTTCTAAACAGATTTCAGCCCACCTCTTTAGGGTGTCTTCTGAGTTTAGTTTTGAGACAGGATCTTCCTGGACAGGGCAGACTTATCCATTTCAAACCCTTTGGGGTTTGAATGACCCTTTCACAGGGGTCACCTAAAGCCATAAGAAAATACAGATATTTATATTTCAATTCATAACAGTGGCAAAATTACAGGTAAAATTATGAAGCAGCAATGAAAATAATGTTATGGTTTGGGTCAGCACTGCATGCGGGACTGCATTAAAGCAGAGTTAAGAGGGTTGACTGGCCCCGAGAGAATGCAGATGTGTTACCATCCATGCCCAACTGCAATTTAAACTTCAAAATATCTGGAGAAGTATCTCAGTGGTATCAGGCTTATTTTACATGCACAATGTCCTGGATTTGATCCCCAGAACTTTAAAAAGTAATCGAATTATAAAAGATAAAATAGGGCTGGTGAGGTGGCTCACTGGGTAAAGGCACTTGCTACCAGACTTGAGTTCAGCACCCACAACCCACCCAGTGGGAGCAGAGAGAAGCTCCCAAGTTGTCCTCTGACCTCTCTCCACATGAGTGCAGCTACATACGTGTGTCTGCATACACACACACACACACGCACAAATAAAGGCAAAATAATAAAAATAAAAATCTAGATATGTGTCAAACCCCAGCAGTCAGGAGGCTGCGGCAAAAGGATCACCATGAGTTCAAGGACAGCCTGAGGAATAGAGTTCCAGAATTGCTAAGGTAAGATTCAGACACACACACACACACACACACACACACACACACACACTTGCATGTTGGGAGAGGGATGCTCGAGAGGTACCTCAGAGGTTAAGAGTGGTTGCTGCTCTTCCAGAGGACCTGAGTGTATACTCAGATCACAAATGCCAATAGTGCGAGGTCCATGGGGTTTGACACCTTCTTCTGGCCTCTATAGGCACCTACATACATGTGGCTTACACACATGACATACACACAAATACAAAATATAAGATTTTCCAAAAGGTGCTGGGTGGCGGGGTTGGTGATGGTACGCATCCTTTAATCTCAGCACTCGGGAGGCAGAGGCAGGCAGATCTCTGAGTTTGAGGCCAGCCTGGTCTACAGAGAGAGTTCCAGGACAGCTATGGATCTGCAGAGAAATCCTGTCTTGGGGGGGTAGAGGGTAGCTGTTCCAAAAGGCTAAAGGGCACTCAGAGAAACCTGTGACTACCAAGGTCACTACTTCAAGTATGCATCTGTTGCAGAATATACTTTGAATATACTTTGCATAGCGAACTTAGGAATAAAATAAGTATCACATTAGTTTCAGTTTTCAAAGTGACACCAGGAAGAAGACACCTAAAGTGAGGGACCACCTCTGCCAGATTACTCTATGGCCATGTCTGTGGGACATTTTCTTGATTGCCCGTTGGTATAGGGTCCCGGCCCTCTGTAGGCAGTGCTACTCTGGGCAAGGGCCCTGAACTATGTAAGAAAGTTAGCCCAGTAATCTAGAGCTTGACATGATTTCTGGCCAAGCTCTTTTTTTGTGTTCCTGCCTTGGTTTCCCCTGATGATGCACAGTAACCTGTTAGCCAAATAAACCCTTTCCTTCCAAGCTTGTTTCTGGGTTTTATCACAGCAATAGAGAAGCAAACCAGAACAATAGGCTGTGAGTGGAAACTGAAGGGTCCGCAGAGTTCAGAGCATGAGTTCTGTTGGCCTCTTCAGATCCCGCTCAGGGGCTGATCTCCAGATCAGTGGCACTCCACACATTCCCAGGATTACTTGTAGGTTCTTTCATGGGAGAAGTTCACGGAGAATGGCAAAATATATCACCAATTAAAGAAGGTTGTATTTAAGAGAAAGGAAGCAACTTTGTTTAGCAAAGGTAGGTTGTCTTGGCGCTGGGAATATAAAGGTGAGAATCATACAAAGTGACACTTTACAAGAGTGCTTTGGGGACAGGCCATCCACCAACCCTTCTAAACCTTAGTCATGAAAAAGAAGAGAGTTAATATAGACAAGTACTTGCAAAGCAGGGTGAAGCAGAGAGGCAGCAGGGTATGTAGGAGGCTGAGGTGAATGGGAACCTGAGAGAAAAGGAAGCTGGGCAGACAAGAACAGTCACGGAGTTGCTGGCTCTGGCTTCCCATCTGTGCCGTCCTAGCAGAAAGAGAAGGTGAAGACAAACGAAGCCTGCACAAAGAGGCTTCCTTCCCCAGAGCTCTCATCTGCCTGCGGACTTTTGTAGCTCTTACTCCAGTAGAGGCAGAGTGAAGGACCTAGACAGTAGGGTGGCCATTCCCCAGCTTTGCCATCCCTTAATTCATTTCGGTCTCTCCTTTAGTTAGCCTTTAGTCAGTCTGTCGCACTCTTTAGCCACTGAGCACCCGCCCTGAAGTGGACGGTGGGGTGGGGACTGGAAACAACAGACAAGACTTATAGTCTTGAACCCTGGAGCAAAAGTCCCTCTGGCTCTCGGGGTCCCTGCCTCCTGCCATTCTCAACTCCTTTATCCGCAGCCCCCTACCTCCACACTGCCCTCTGAAACCTCTTCCGTCCTTCTGACTGCTCTGTTCTGCCTGTGTGCCAAGCTGTGCCTATGCAGTGAGTATACTCCCAGAGGGAAGTGACACAAAGAAAAGGGAGGGAGACAGAAGGAGGGAATCCCGCTTACATCACTGCTCATTAGCATATGTGACCTCATCAGGAGGCGGGACAATTTCCCCAGGTGTCTGGAGCGGGGAGGGAGGGGGGATAGAATGGGGGGGGCAGTATTTAAAGGGAAAAGCTGACAGTGCTGCTGAGTGAGGAACCGGTGCTCAGCCGCTGGGCTGCACTCGCACACGCACGCCGATGCACACGGACCTTGACACCGACATGGACACGGACACAGAAACCATTGCACTTTGTTCTTCCAGCAGCCGCCAGACCTCCCCACCAGGGACACCCACACCAGGTGAGGGCTAAGGGGAGTAGGACGTGGCAGAAGCTATGGGTGGGGGAGCTGAAGCTTTGGTGGGAAGGTCTGGGCAGGGTCCAACGAGAAGGAAAGAGCAAATGCGGCAAAGGAGACCCCTGCACTTTTGAGGTCCGGACAGCCAAGGGGGAGGGGGAAAGCTGCCAAGGTGCCCCTCCCCCAACGCTCCCAGGGCTTTCCCAGAGAAACTCGGACTTGGCCCCTAGGTTAACCTCATCCCTGTTAGGCAGAGACTGCCAGCAGGGAACGGGGAAGAAAAGAAGCAGCCCACAAACCTAGGAATCCCCAGCTAAGGGGGCTTCCCTGGGGACCTGTTGTAAGGGCTTCTTCTAGCTCCATCTTTGGCTGCCTGCCAAATATTGATCCTGTGCTATTTCTAGCCTCGCTCCATCCCCCTTTGTTGTGTCTGTTGTTGTTCCTCTAGTTATCCCAACCCTTGGATTGTCACCCTCCTCACACACACTCTCAACCGCTACTGCCCCACAAACAATATTCTCTCCCACTCTCCAGGACAGGCAAGAATCCAGGAGGATTCTCCCTCACACACAAACACACCCGCATGTGATGCTCACCTACCTACAGGGACACAGAAACAGTGTACTCCCCTTCTCTAGCCCTCCTCCCCCAGATCTAGGAATAAGGCCCCTGCCAAGTTTCTGATTCTGCCTACACCTGCCAGTCTGGGGACTGAGGTGCAGGAAGAAATAGGAGGCAGGGCCCATTAGTGGAAAGATTTAGCTTCCCAACCCACTAGGCCTAGTATAGGGGTGTGCCTATGACAATGTAAGGTGTGAGTGGTGTGTAACCTTGTGCACAGGACCTCCCTCAATGACAAGTTTTGAACATGTTGTGACTAGGATCAACATGGGAGACCATCATACCAGCTCCTTGAAAGTTCATTGCTTTGAGTTTCAGGGGAATTTTAGTATAGGAGGCTAGACTAATGACTCTCAGTTCTTTAGGGTCATGGTCTTTAGCTGGGTGTAGCTGGGCCTCTGAAGAAGCAGCCTGAATTAACCCCTCACCGGATGTCTAGCTATACCTCACCCATGGCTTCCTTTTCTCTCCCTCTCTAGAAGCAGACACAACACTTCTGAAACCGAAGCCAGAGAAACAGTTGGCAGAGTTGGACCGGAGTGAGCCACCTCTTGCTCCTGGGGTCCCCAGACGAAGAGGAAGTATGCCTGTGCCCTACAAACACCAGCTTCGGCGGGCCCAAGCTGTAGATGAACTGGACTGGCCACCTCAGGCCTCCTCCTCTGGCTCCTCTGACTCGTTGGGCTCGGGGGAAGCAGCTCTTGCCCCAAAAGATGGCGTCTTTAAGGTCATGCTCGTGGGGGAGAGTGGCGTGGGCAAGAGTACTCTAGCAGGCACTTTTGGAGGTCTCCAGGGAGACAATGCTCACGAGATGGAGAACTCAGGTATTTGGGGGCACCCTGGAGGGCTCTAGTAAGGTATGAAAGTGTTTTGTTATGAACAGTCCCCGGAGGACAGAGTCAAGGGAAATGTCTCCATGGCTTTCTATGAAGTATGATCCCTGAAGGAGATTCCCTAATGTTATAAGGTGCTCCTGGATCCCAGGTCTCACCCATGTTAGGGAACCTCCTCCTGTTTTGTTCCTTCTTTCCCAACAGAGGACACCTATGAGAGACGGATCATGGTGGACAAAGAAGAAGTGACTTTAATTGTTTATGACATCTGGGAACAGGTGAGGACTAAGATGTGGCTGTGACTGCAGGGACTGGGGAAGAGCAGTCTGGCTGAAGCTGCTGGCATTACCCATCCTGGCTCCAACCATGGCTAGCAATGACTCTGCATTACCGCCTCTCAAGGAGAAAAGGCCCACCTTGGCATGCCTATCCTGGCTCACTGTTGTGATGCCAACCATTTTCCTAGGACCTTTTGGCTCAGACAAAAGTTAGAATCTGAATTTGACAAACCCTTCAGCTTCAAGTCAGGCTAAATACACAGCAACTGACCCATTCATAAATACTTCAGCCTGGAAGTCTGATGTGACAGGACCAGAAGTCTCGATGGTATCAGTAAAGGAAGAGAGCACAGGGGCTTCTGAACAGGTCAACGCAATAGTTCTATGTAGAAAGAAGAACATTCTGTTTTAAGAAGTAACATTCTGTTACTTTTTATTTTTATTTAAGTTCTTTATTTGGGGGAACAGGGTCTCACACTGTAGCCCACACTGACTTAAAACTCATAACACTCTATTTGCCTTAGCCTGCTGTGTGGAGGATTACAGGCTTACACCATGCTGGGAACTGAACTCAGACCTTTGTGCACACTAGGCAAGCGTCCTGGGGGCTATGTCCCCAGCCCCTCTATATTCCTGACTAACAGTTTTCTAGTCTAAGAAAGTAGATAATTAACCTACTATGAGATCTTATTTCTCCAATTCTCCCACGTGGGATTCACATCACTAACTCCTCCATCCTCCCCAAGGCCCGAGCGTTCAAATTCTGCCATTAACTAGCTCCTAGTCCTGAGCAAGTGGCCTCTCTCACACAGTTGGTTCCTGGTCCCTGGTCATTGAGATAGGTACTAGGCCGTCTCAGTGTCTCTAGCTCTAGCATTTCTTGGTTCTCTGCTCATCTGCAGGGAGATGCAGAAGGATGGCTCCAGGATCACTGCCTTCAGACAGGGGATGCCTTTCTCATCGTCTTCTCAGTCACAGATCGACGAAGCTTCTCCAAAGTTCCAGAAACCCTTCTTCGGCTCCGGGCTGGGAGGCCCCACCATGACCTACCTGTCATCCTTGTTGGAAATAAGAGTGACTTGGCCCGCTCCCGGGAGGTATCACTGGAGGGTGTGTATCCTGAACCCCATTCTGTACTTGAAATCTCCAGAAGGCCTTTTACCCCAACTGGTGCGTGAGTCACTAGTGAGTCAGGGACGAACCCCACTACCCAGCTTCTGAGGTCTTTCACTAGCCTCCTAGGCACCTTGTCCACCCTTTCGCACCTCCGCCCTAGGATCCCAGCCCAGTTCTGAGAAGGGATTCGGTGGTCCCTTACCCATTCCCCGCCCCACCTGTGCAAGCCCACCCTAGTTCACAGGCAAAGCTGCCCAGCTTGCGCCTGAGCTGCTGCTCCCTTCCTGCAGAGGGTCGCCATCTGGCCGGGACGCTGAGCTGCAAGCACATCGAGACGTCGGCCGCTCTCCACCACAACACTCGTGAGCTCTTCGAGGGTGCTGTGCGTCAGATCAGGCTGCGGCGGGGCCGGGGTCATGCCAGGGGCCAGCGACCCGAACCTAGCAGCCCCGACGGCCCCGCGCCACCCACGCGCCGCGAGAGCCTCACCAAGAAAGCTAAGCGCTTCCTCGCCAACCTGGTGCCCCGCAACGCCAAATTCTTCAAGCAACGCTCCAGGTCGTGTCACGACCTCTCTGTGCTTTGAGCCACGGTCGTCATGGTCACTGCAGTCGCCATGGTCACCGTGCCCTCTACTCTCCCCCTCACCCCACTCCTGTCCGTCTAGGAAACCAAAAATACCCAGGATGCCCTGGTGTGAGCGGGAGGCGGGGCCGGGTAGCTGGTAGGTCCACCACCACCACCACCTCTCCTGGTCTGAACAGCCGACCACTCACAGCGCCTCAAGACCTGCAAGTCAGGAAAGAAATCCGTGCTGCAAGGTATTTTTTTATTGTTATTATTAACTTGCAAGAAGCCACCTCTCCCGGAACGGTAGAACCGGAAAAGTGCTTCTTAGCCTCCTGGATGGAGTTGACCTCCTTGGTACTCTGAACACGCCTTACCTTTAAGCAAGTTTTAAAGGTAAAAACCCAGAGATGACTCTTCCAGAGATAACTGAAAATGTTTTCTTATCCTCTGTCCTGGTCCACTTTGCCCTTAAGTTCTTAAAAGAAAGGGCTGGAAGTTATTCTTGAAATTGGACTCTGACTTACTAGTCTAGTATGGCATGTTTCCTTTAAGGTTGTAGAAGTGAAGATGTGGGCAGACTCTCTGCATTTAGATGTCCTAAGGTAGAGCTGAGTGCTGGAAACCCTTTTGGCAAGGGACTAGGAGGCACCAGCAAGGGCCACCCATTCCCCTTTCCAATAAATGTTTTTTTTATCTATTGCACTGTTTATCTTGGCTTTCTGTTCCGGTGGTTCCCAGACAAGGAGATGTGAAGGGAAGCTTCAGTTACAGGCAGGAGAACTTGGGAGAGCCTGGAAGCAAGGTCTGGACATCTTTAGGAAGGTCTGGAGCTGGCTTAGTCCCAGGACAGGCTCTCAACAATAGTAAGACAACAGATCTGGAGAGAAACAGACCCAGAGGTGATCTGGCAGAGTCCCAGGCCCCAGGTCCAGGTCCCAACTCTATTCTCATCCTACAGGGACCAGGTGGCAAGTTCCAGAGTCACCCTGCTTTGACTTGGGTTAGTTCAAGGTGGAGACTATGTCTCCCAGGGATGCCCATTAGCTGGGGCATGCTAGGGTGGGCTTTTGCCTTCCCTGGCAGGGCCCCACAGCTCCAGCTGTCACCTGCAAAGCCCGTGTGAGAACTGAAGCTGTCATTGCCTCCCCTGGGGACACCCACGCCTGCTGCTGCCTGAGCCATGAGTTTGAACAAAGAGAGCAGAGGCAGCAGCTCTCCTCATCTCTAGACATTTACTTCAGCTACCTGAGTGCTAGAGAGCCAGGCCTCCAACCCACCACATGCAGCGTCCTACAATGGGATAAAGAGAGGTGGGGTGCTTCCTAAGTCCTTGTAGCTAGGGAGCAGGGCTGCCCAGCAGAGGATGAGGTGAGAATGCAAATAATGGAGTTATCCTTAGCAATAGATTTAACCTCGTTAATTCCTTAAAGACCTTATGAGGTGTCGCTGTCTGCTGTACAGTAGAAGAAACCATTTTGGTAGCTTGCCTGCAGTTACCCAGTAAACAGCAAGACAGAGAGTCTAAGCATCACATGCTTTGGTTCTAGCTTTAAACCTGCAGTTTAACCCAGATGAGATAGAGCCATAGCAGAGATGACGTGAGGATACAGTGGGCAGAGCTGTGTGTGATGGCTGTGGTGAAAGGCAGGGATGTCACCTGGCTGGAGTGCAGTAAGAAGGCCTGTGACTCCTGTGCATAGAGCAGTTCAGATTTAAAAGTGCAGGAAACCACGCAGGGCCAATAAGGGACCAGATGGTTGTGCATTTGGATGGAAACCTCAGGGACACGAAGAGGAGGGTAAGAGAAGAGCACAGGAAAGATTTGGAGCCCGACCACAAAGGACCTTAAATGTCAGCAAAGGAGTCTGTGCCTAACTGCAGGAAGTGAGTCACTGAAGGCCTCTGAATGTGTAACACGCTAGCAATGGTCCTTTGAGACCAGGAGGCTGGTAGAGCTCTCCCTGGACTGGGACAGCAGTGAGTGGTAAGAACCATGGAACTGTGTTCAGGAGCTAGAAACAGTGACTCACACGGAGGTGATGCTGGGCCACCCTAAGAGGTGACATTGGAAAGCACAAGAAGCCTGGGCTGGACGGTCAGAGCTCATGGACTTGGTCCAGCACTCAGGAGACTAAACAGGAGAGCTACACAGAGCCAAGGTTTGTCTAGTATCCCAGTCCCCTTGTCCCCGCCTCTCATGTGTTTCAGTTACAGGTATTGACCACTGTGCCTGGCTTTATGGATGTTGTGGACTGAACCTAAGGCTTCATGCATGCCAGGCATCCCCAGACTTGGCTTTTTGTTTTTGTTTTTGTTTTTGTTTTTCAATTATTTTTTAAATTGGAACTGGAGAAATGACTCAGTAGTTAAGAGCACTAGCTGTTCTTTCAAAGGATTTAGGTTTGATTGCCGGGCCCCCACATGGCAGCTCAAAACTGTAACTCCAGTTTCAGGGGATTTGACACTTTTATCTGGTCTCTGTAGGCACCAGGCACATAAGTAGTACACAGACGTACATGCAGGAAAAAACACCCATACACATAAAATAATAAACTAATCAAATTTATTTCATTTACTTGTATGTTGGGTATAAGCAAGCCATGGTGTGCATGTGGACATAAGAGGAAAGCTAGCAGGAGCCGGAGTTCCCCTTCCACCATAAGAGTCTTGGGGATGGAACACTGCTTGTCAGGTTGTAGCATGTACCTTTACCCACTGAGCGGTCTCACCCTAGCTTTGCTTTTAGAGACAGAGTCTCACACTGTACCCCAGGCTACCTTGTATTTCCATCAATTCTCTTATCTCAGCTCCCTGAGACTACAAGTCTAAACCACCATATCTGGTTTTGAACTGCTTTTTAATAATTTATTCTTATTTTTGTGTATGGGTCTTTTGCCCAAATACATAGCAGTACATCGTGTGCATGCAATGCCTGTGGAGTCCACAAGAGGGCATTGAATGCCCCAGAACTGGAGTTAAAGACTGTTGTAAGCCATCATGTGGGTGCTAATGGCTGGGTCCTCTGCAAGAGTCGCCAGTGCTTTTAACTAGTGAGCCATCTCACCAGCCTCCCAGGTTTGGATTTCAACCATGGGATTTATTGCTTGCTCAGAGACAAAATAAGAATAAAACTGGTCATGAAATTGCATGACTGTGGTCCCTGAACTTGAATGGTATCCCTGTCTCAACAACAACAAAATAATAATAATAATTTAAAATAAATTGTTAGGTTTGGTATTACATTGCATATATTTAATGCCAGCACTCAGGAAGCAGAGGCAAGTGTATCTCTGTAAGTTCAAGGCTAGCCTGGTCTGTGTAGTAAGTTCCAGGTCAGTTAGGGCTACATAGTAAGACCTTGTCTCAGGGCCAGAGAGGTGGCTTGGTGGTTAAGAGGCTCAAAAGTGTCTATAACTCCAGTTTCAGGGGATTTGAAACCCTCTCACAGACATATATGCAGGCAAACACCAATGCACATAAATAAATAGATAATTTTTAAAAATCCAGGTAGTGGTAGTGCAAGCCTTTAATCCCAGGACTCAGGAGGCAGAGGCAGGTAGATCTCTGAGCTCAAGGCTAGCCTGGTCTACAAAGGGAGTTTCAGGACAGCCAGGGCTACACGGAGACAGAGAAAACACTGTCTAAAATGTTTTATGAATTATTAAATTATATAAAAATTAAATCAATGTTACAGAGAAAGGAAGACCAAGGAGAACCCTGGGCACAGATAGATGAGGAAGGCAGAGAAGCTGTTGTCATGCAAGAGCTAGGACCAACCAAGTACACAGGGGTAAGCAAGAGCTAGGACCAACCAAGCACACAGGGGTAAGCACCAACAGATGCTAGAAGTTAAGAAGGATAAAGATCAACAAGGGTGCTTTTCAGGTCTTTATGCTTCAAGCATGAACAATGCATATTGAAGGCCATGGCAGGACCTCCCCCAGGGGGAGAGTCTCATCACACAAACCTCCCTCCCTCCAACTCAGTCAGTCCCATCAGCCAGGCCCATCTGTGTTCCCTTCAGACGCCTACAGGAAAGAGCTCAGAACAGACAGAAGCTAAAGCCAGGCTCCCACCAGACTTGGGAGAGATAAGGTCTTCTCTGAGAGCCTGACCATCTTCCCTCTGCCCAAGGCAAAGTAGAGTTGTTGGCCTGGGCTGAGGTGAGCTGTCAGCAATTAGTCTTGGGGCCTAAGTTACTTGTGGCTGAGTTACATGCCCACAGAGCTCTTAACCACTATATTTATGTCTTGAAGTCCATGCTCCCTCTACATCTCCTGCCATTCCTGTAACTCTGCACAAGGCTTCCTCAATACCCAGACCTTGTATGCTTTCCCCTGAGGGGCCAAATAACAAGACAATTCTTTGTTAAAAAAGGTATCTTTCCATTTCAGGCCTTAGCTACAGTTGTGGCTTTAGGCCCTGCTACACCTAACACCTCTGGAGACTAGAAAAGGGGCTCTCCTCTCTGAAAGGGTGCCAGCCGTGTGCATAGAAGTCCTCTAGGAACCCCAGGAAGCTCACACGTGTCTTCTTTGTTAATCTAGCAGTTTTGGTCCACACTGATCTTAAGTATATTTTTCTGGGAATTTAATATTTCTACCACAAATGTCTGAGGACATTTTGTTCCCCTTTACTAGTAAGCATGTGCAGTATGCCGGGCACTGTGCTGGGAAGACAGATCCATGCGTGACACAAGCTCAGAACCTCAAGGAACTTCCAATTAAAGCTGGAAAGATGAGTGGGATGGTGACAGTGCTGATCCAGGTCAGAACCAGCAGCTGCCAGATCACGGGCTGCTGCTCTAGATACTATTCCAGGCTTAGGAACTGGACCTAAAAGGACATGCAAGATCTGAGTTCCAGAACAACTAGAGCTACATAGTAAGAGCCTGTCTCTCACACACACACACACTCACTCACTCACTCACGAACACATGCATACACACATACATAGATACACTAGATAGATAGATAGATAGATAGATAGATAGATAGTCGAAAGAAGGAAAAACATCAGTTATAAAACAGCATAAGAAAGTGCATGGAGCCGGGCAGTGGTGACTCACGCTTTTAATCCCAGAACTCGGGAGGCAGAGGCGGGCAGATTTCTGAGTTCAAGGCCAGCCTGGTCTACAGAGTGAGTTCCAGGACAGCCAGAGCTACACAGAGAAACCCTGTCTCAAAAAAAAAGGAAGAAAGAAAGAAAAGAAAAGAAACTACATGGAGGAGCTTACTTCATCCCTGTGCAGAAAGCAATACAATTTGGGTAGATGGCAGTGCCATGTTGTCTGGAACCCCGAAATCCAGAGAAATCCTCCTTCCCAATCTTTTCTTCTTGGCTCACTGATGGATATGCCCAAGGTCCTTTCCACCTATTTGAACATAAGGTCTGAAACTTGCTAGGCAAGTACTCTGCCACTAATCTAGGCCCCCCTTTTTGTTATTAAGAAAATTAAAGACCTAAATAATAAAGTTTATTTCTATAATAAGGTTTATTTTTACCACATTGGTTTGTGCGTGTGTGGTGTGTGTGTGTGCATGTATGCATACATGTACCCCACAGATACATGAGGAAGTCAGAGGATAACTTGTGAGAATCTGTTCTCTGGCTTTGCCACGTGGTTACCAAGTGGGCTGGAACTCCAATCATAGGCTTGGCAGCCAACTCCTTACGCACTGGGTCATCTTGCTGCCTCATATGTGTGGGCCTAATTAAATTGCTCAGGCTGGCCTTTCCCTCACACTGTGGCCCAGGCAAACTTTGACTTTACAATCATTCTGTCTCATCCTACAATCACAGGGATTGTGGGTCTGACTTCGTGTATTTGGTCAAGCATCTGTAGCTTGCTGGCTTTGTAAAATTTGTGTAAATATGAATTCAATACTGCCTTGGTGTGCTTTTTGATTAGCATGCAGAACCTTATACTGAACCTATTCAGAAACATTCAGAAACATTTTATATTGTTGTAAGTGTAAAATGATAGTCATGAGAACTAAATACATGGGCAGCTGGGAGGGAGAGGTGGGGGGAGGTGAGGCAAAGATGGGAAGATCTGTGGGATTTGCTAGCCACTCTAACCTAACTGGGAAGCTTCAGGCCAGTGAGCATCCCTGTCTCAAAGGTCAAGATGGGTGGACCTGAGAAACAACACCTGAGGTTGACCTCTGGCCTCCACATATGGGCACACACATGTGCACATGCACACACATGGATGTGCACGCACACATGTGCACACACAGAGGGCTGGGATTGTAGCTCAGCTGGTAGAGCATTTATCTAGCGTGCACAGGGCTCTGGGCTCCACCCCAGCACTGGGAAGATAAATACAAAGTAAAATAAGAGAGTGAAGATCTTTAAAATCTGTCCAGGGATTCACAGTGAAAGTTCCAACCCCTTCTCTAGGAGCCAAGAAACAGAAAAGTATGGTACTACTCTGGAGATACAAATGTGCTCCCCAGCACAGCACACACTCCTGTGGGACACATAGGCAACCCATGACTGGGGTTGGTGGACCGGGGGGGGGGGGGGGGGGGGGGGGGGGGGGGGGTGTTGCAGGGAGAAGGCTAGCAATTGAGGCCTTCTCTTTTATTGTTTAAATCAGAACCTGTATGTATTTAGACAGAGGACCTGTGCTGATTTAAAATACTTATTAGAAAGAAATTTGCCAGTGTAGGACCAGGCTCTGGGAAGCACGGGCAGAAGCTATATGATTGTTAGAGGTATAGAGTCTACTGAAAAAAAAAAAGATTGTAGGGGGCTGGAGAGATGGCTCAGCAGTTAAGAGCACTGACTGCTCTTCCAGAGGTCCTGAGTTCAATTCCCAGCAACCACAGGGTGGCTTATAACCATCTGTAATGGGATCTGGTGTCTGAAGACAGCAACACAGTACTCATTAAAATAAATAATTTTTTCAAAAAATGATTGTAGTCAACGCCTTTGATCCCAGCACTTGGGAGGCAGAGGCAGGTGGATCTCTGTGAGTTCAAGCCAGCCTGGTCTACAGAGTAAGTTCCAGGACAGCCAGGGCTACACAGAGAAACCCTGTCTCAGGAAAAAATAAAGGACTGTATCAGGAACTCTAGGCTTCTTCCTTCAAGACCAAGCAAAGCTCAGTCACTAGATGCCTAGGTGGGGCTTGCCTTGAATTTTCAAAGCCATCTTTATTGTGATTTGGCTGTGCAGAGCTTCAGTCATAAAATGGTCAGGTTAGTGGGATTTGTTTTCATACCAGTGAGGCTGACTGTACACATACAGAACTTGAGACTTTAACCAGGAACTCATTAATTTCGCATTTCCTGCCCACCCTTCTCCCTTTGTAAATTTTGAGCATTTTCTAAAATGAGAATGAAGTTAGGTGGGAAGTCCACTGAGTAAGCATCCAGAGGAGAGGGACTGACAAGAACAGACTAGCACATTCTAAACTCTTTGTATTTAGCATCTCATTTAACCCTCAGAATACATCGACAAGATAGGTGCTGCCCTCGTTTCCTTTTACAGATGGGGAATCGGAGGTGAATGAAGACCCAAGCTTAGTCAGCTACTCGTGATAGAGCAGGAACCGGAACCATGTAGTTCCCTGTTCCTGAGGAGCTTCCGAATGCTTAAGCACTGACTTATACGCATCCTTTCTAGAGCATTGGCAAACATTTGACAAGTGTCTGATTTCCAAGGTCATGTTTTCCTCTTTCTAAGCCCAGCACTGACTGGCTCCTTTCCAGCCTTCAGGCAGACTCATCCATCTACCCATTGCTCCAAAAACAAACGTGCCTAATGGCTCTGCAGTCACCTCAGCCAAGAACAGATCATCTGAACAGTCTGCAGAGCACTCAACTTTAAAAATCGTCTTAGATGCCAGGTGATGGTGATGCACACCTTCAATCCCAGCACTCAGGAGGCAGAGGCAGGTGGATCTCTGAGTACATGGCATTTCTGGACAGCCAGGGCTACACAGAGAAACCCTGTCTTGAAAAACAAACAAACAAAAAGGTGGTCTTGGAGCTTGGAGCAGATTTTCCCTCACATTCACTTTCCCATGTGATGGAAGTCTGCAGTCAGCTTCACCTCACAAATTCAGATTCCTCAGTCAGGAAAAGTCTCAAGAGCAAACCAGCTCTGGATACTCGGAACAAATGTTGCAAGTGAAGAGAAAGGAAGATTGGAGCTAGACAATTCAGACAAACAACTCAGACCAAAATTCCTTCTTGTATCCAGATCATCCAGCAAGTGCCTTCACCTGGTTGCTATGGAAACATCAGTCTCTGGTAGATGGCAGCAGCACTTTAGAAGTTTCATATGCTACCATGGTAACACCAAAAAAACAGAGATGTATCCTTCCTCCCGGAGGAGAAAGGGATGGATAAAGCTTCTGGGGGAAACTAAGCTAGAAGAGAGGTTTTAGAAAGCCTGCCTCTGACTTTAAAGAAGATGTCAATAGACATCTCCTGTGTACATGGCACAAGGCAGAATGAAAAGGACTTGTGTGGCTTCACCAGACTAAAAGCACTGAAAAATAATTTGTAAAGAACTCTGAAGTGCAGAGTAAGCCATATACTCACACCTGTAATCCTACCACTCAGAGGCTGAGGCAGGACTCCTACTGCATGACTGAGGCCAGCCTGGGCTACAGTAAAACCCTGCCTCAAAAATCCAAAAGCATCCAGCGAGGCAGCTCAGTGGGAAAAGTCACTTGCCACCACACCCGACAGAGTTTGATGCCCAGTATTGACATAGTGAAAAGAAAGAACTAACTGTCATAAAATGTCTTCTGACTTCCATACATGTGCCTCCCCAACACACGCACACACAGACACACACAGACACACACGTACACACACAGACACACACAGACACACACACACAAACACTTTTGGCTGCCATATCTCTCTTGAATAAGGCGTGGGGTGATAGAACAGGACACTTAGTGTCGTCCTCCAGTCCACACACACACACAAGAAAAAACACAGAAAAGGGCTCATGAGGGAGCTGTAGGTGGTTAGTTGTTGCTAGGGAAGGGAGAGACCTTTTCCTCAGTGGTGAGAGACCCATGCTTCTGTAAATAACCCCTCACCCACCCTCTTTTAAGTAACCCTCATTAAAATCATTGGTTCACAAACAAAACCAACAAAACTCACCACCAACAAAACACAGAATGAGACCCACCATTGGACAACACTAGGATGGAGTATTAACTCCACCTAGGAAAGTTATGTTCTCACAAGACCGGCTTTTTGACCAACAGAGGGCAGAAGGAAGAGGCCTCAGAGCTGGGTGCAGTTGAGTGGATGTAGTGATTTAAATAGGTTTGGTCCCCATTGACTCCTGTGTTTGTATATGCTTGGACCAAGGAGTGGCACTATTAGGAGGTGTGGCCTTGTTGGAGTAGGTATGACCTAGTTGGAGTGTGTCACTCTGGGGGTGGGCTTTGAGACCCTCCTCGTAGCTGCCTGGAAAACAGTCTTATTCTGGTTGCTTTCAGAGCAAGATGTAGAACTCTCAGCTCCTCCAGCACCATGCCTGTCTGGACACTGCCATGTTTCCTGCCTTGATGATAATGGACCACCTCTGAACCTGTAAGCCAGCCCCAATTAAATGTTGTCCTTATAAGAGTTGTCTTGATTATGGTGTCTCTTCACAGCAATGGAAACCCTAACTGAGACAGTGGGAGAGAGTTTATCATGTAATCTCAGCATTTGAGAAACTAGCACAGATTTAAGACCAGCCTAAGCTACACAGTGAGCTCTATGCAAGCTAGGGCTACAGCATGAGACCCAGTCTACACACACACACACACACACACACACACACACACACGCACATAAAGAAACACAAACAAACACAGTAGAAGCCTGGCCTGGTGAACCTTACCCGTAATCTCAGAAATCAAGAGGCTGGCTCAGTCATCAAGAGGTAACTCAGCAGTTAAGATCACTTACTGCTCTTGCAAAGGACCCAGGTTTGGTTCCCAACATCCACGTGGTGTCTCATAATCATATTTAACTCCAGTTCCAGGGGATCAAATGCCCCCCTTCCTTCTGACTTCTTCAGGTGCCAGGCTCACACATGGTGCAGACATACATGTAGGCAAATGCTCATACACATAAAATAAAAAATGTGTGTGGAAGACTGAAGCAGGACTGACTGCCATGAGTTTGAGGCCAGCTAAGCTACGTAACAAAACATTGTCTCAAACAAAAGAGCACAACTATTTAAAGATTTAACTTGTGTGTGCATGTGTGTTTGAATGCTGTGTGTGTGTGTGTGTGTGTGTGTGTGTGTGTGTGTGTGTTTGAATGCTATGTGTGTGGGTACCACAGGACACCAAAAAAAGGCATCAGATCCTTGGAACTGGAGTTACAAGCAGTTATGAGCTACAAAACATGGTGCTAGGTATCAAACTCAGGTCCCAGAAAGAACTGAAATTGTTCTTAACCACTAAGCCAACTCTTCTGCTCAGGAACACAGCAAATCAAAGGAAAAGACATAAATATACAGTATGAGATGTCCCTGATTACTTAGTTTTGCAGTCACCTTTCACACCTAGGAGAGAGAACCTCAACTGAAAAATTGTATGGACCAGATTAGCCTCTAGTTATATGTCTGTGAAGCATTTTCTCAATTGCTAATTTATGTAGGAGCCCAGCCCACTGTAGGTGGTATCATCCCTAGGCAAGTGGGCCAGGGCTGTCTAAGAAAGGTAACTGAGTAGACCTGGGGAAGCAATCCAGTAAGCGGTCCTTCCGTGGTTTCTGTTTTAAGTGCCCACCTCGAATCCCCTCAATGGTGGAGGACATCGATGAAATAAAGCCTTTCCTCCCCAACTTGTTTTTAGATAATGTTTAATCAAACCAACCTACAACATAGCCCAAGTCAAGCGAGAAGTCTAGTTAGAACTGAGGATTAGTTAGGGAATGCTAGCTCTCCAGGGAAAGGATCTCGGGCATAGTCTCACCAAATCCCTCCTACCCATGCTCAGGTGGGAGAACTAGAGGGAGGTTTCTTCTGTCTTAGCCTGGACAGAGACTCTTCATTGCCTGCTTCTGTCTACTCTAACCGCCCCTATGAAGGGATGAGTAACAGTGCTGAGTCACACACAGTGACACCAGCTGTTACGTACTAGACACTGCCACCTTATATGGGGTAAAAGTACCGCAAAAGCTGTCCTAAACGTTTCTTTACACCCGTGTTGTCTTTCTCTCCAGTGAAGTAAGAACAGAGTAAGAGACTGGGCAGTGGTGGCACACGCCTTTAATCCCGGACTCGGGAGGCAGAGGCAGGCAGATCTCTGAGTTTAAGGCCAGCCTGGTCTACAGAATAAGTTCTAGGACAACCAGTACTGCACAGACAAAACCCTGTGTCAAAAAACAAAGCAAAACAAAAAACCAACCAAACAACCAAACAGAATAGAGTAAGAAAAGGCTGAGGTAGAAGACCCAATCTTCAGAAAGGCTAGTTAGTTGGAGATGGGACTATTGAGGAAATCAAACAGAAATAGGGGCCATCTGAGACAGGGAAGGGAAACACTCTCTGTGAGTACAATAGTTCTGAAGAGTCTAAGCGAACCATGAGGTCGGGTTCACAGCCTCAGGATGACTAACAAAAAATAGTCCCCTGTACCACTCAAGATACATTAGCAGCCAGATCAATAACTATAGGGGACTGGGCCGTAGCCAGCAACTCTTACCTAAAAATAGAGTACCATTCTTTTGTTCCCTTGTCATAGGCCCAAAAAATAAAGTAAGATAGGACTGAGGTGGGGTGGAAGAACTGGGGCAGGTAAAACTCTGGTCAAGAGTCAGGACCTAGCCAAGTCCAGTGGCCACCTGTATCACTAGCCAGCCTCCAGTACTTGATTTAGTGTAGAAAGTAAATCCGGAGGCTAACATCCCACAAAACCATCACCCCACCTAGAAGGCTGAGAGCTGACAAATTAAAACCTAAGGGCAATTATCCATATTTTTAGCATGATAAAGTCTTAGCATTCTGTTGCCATAGAGATCAGTAAAGAATGGAGGATCACCACAGAGTCCTGCCCCTGAATTCAGGTCCTCTCCTTTAGGTTGGCTCCTAGGCCTGGAGCCATGCTCTGGCATAGCATAACCCCTGCTATGCCAAGCAGGCAGAGGACGGTGCCCCCTCGACAGACCTACTCTTGGAATACTTGACTCTCTGGAATTTACTGGTCCTAAATCTGTTATCCCAGGTAGAACTATATAAAGCAAGGGTAAAAGGAGTTGGTTAATAACTAGTTGTAGAGGACTGGAGTGGTAACTAAGAGATTAAGGGCCCTTACTGCTCTTCCAGAGGGGACGGACACACACACACACACACACACACACACACACACACACACACCTTTTTTTAAAGAGAAAGGTTGTAGACATCAAGTGTGAAGAGCCCTGATGTACAGTGCCCATGCCTTTTCTGGATATTGAGCTGAGTTTCCCACAATCCCATAGGTCAAGGCAGGGTCTAAAGGCAGACTGGGTATGTGCTCCAAGGCTCTGGATCACAGAACACCAGATGGCAGTGCTGTCACAGTGCCATCTGGTGGAAAGAGAAGGTTCGTTCTTAGGCACTGAGGAAGTCAAAGAGGCCATTAGGTTCAGAGACAGCTAAGATAACAGTGGGCGCCAGGTGGTTGAGAATGTAACCCCAACACCTATGGGAATCTTCACGATGGTGTGAGACAGCTGTCCACTTTTCTTCCTGAAGGCTAAGTACAACGAAGAGGATGAAATGACATTACCAAACTTTGAGAGCCCTAAACCATCAAGGTTTAGGCTCAGAAGTTAACATCAGATAGATGCCTCAACTAAGGCCACACACAGGTGGACAACAACATCTCAACAGGAGCTTGCCTTTTGTAGAAGCTAATGTATGTATACATGTATGCATGTATGCATGTAATGTGTGTGTGTATGTATGTATGTATGTATGTATGTATGCATGCAGATACCCAGTATAAAATCCAGTGAAGAGAGCTCACAGAGAAGAGAGGAGTCGTTTTAACTGTGAGGATTGAGGCCACAAGGAGATGCACACAGCAAGCAATGGAGAGCAGCCCCACTCTGTCCTCTGACTCAGGGTCAAACGGAGAGCTGGTGAAGAAGGGAAAGTGCTCACAGGAAGGGTGATGGCATCACACCTTCAACCAAACTCCAGAAAGCCCCCTAAGGCATCCCAATTGCCTAGCAGAAAAGACAGCTCCCACACCTCCCAGCAAGAAGCTGAGCCTACACCAAGTTTCTCAATACGTAAGTCCTTGGTGTCTCTCCTGCAGAGAAAGCTTGGATGCACCCCCAAGTTCCAGTGCCCTTTCCATTTGGATGTCCTACAGGTTCTTCTCAGGAACTTACAGGATAAAGGTTAATTTCTTTAGCTGCTCTTCATGGCCTCACCAATGGGGGAAGAATGGAAAACTCTCTAGAGCATTGGGGAAGGACAATGACAACTTTGATGATACTTGTAGAGGGACAACCGTGTCCAGTGTAGGTATAGATCTCATGCTCCTCATATGGACACTTTGCTTAGCAGAGTCCATTCCCAAAGGGACACGACAGAAGCTCTTTTTGCTGTTTAAAAATGGTCCCATTGGACTAGGAGAGACGGCTCAGCAATTAAGACCACAGACTTCTCCTCCAGAGGACCTGGGTTCAATTTTCAGCATCACATGGCAGGTTACAACTATCTGTAACTCCAGTCCCCAGAGATCCAAGGCCCATTTATGGCCTCTGTGGGTACTGTGCACATGTGGCATACAGACATATATGCAGGCAAACTGCCCATATGCATAAAATTAAAATAAACCCAAACGTTAAATACATGAAAGTGGGCCCAGTTCTTCAGCGTCATC